>OZ012737.1:338869184-339224184 GCA_963859935.3 Lathyrus sativus
AATTGTGAAGGATCGTCATTCAGACAACATCAATTAGCTTGGATCTTGAAGTATTCCGGACTTCTTTGCTTAGATCTACACAATTACAGTTGAGTCAACAATTACCGAATCAATTCTCTAATTCGTAGGTTGGATTTCTGATCTGATTTAATTTTCGAGCTTATTTGCATGTTTGTCATGTTAATCTTCATATTTGATTGAATTGTGATTTATTTGAGTTCTTGATCCATGATCTGGTTGTGTTGATCTGTTTACATGCTGTTTGAATCATGATTTTTTGGTTTAAGTTCGTGAATAAGTGATTATGCGATCATCCGGTTGATCGAATAAGTGCTTATTTGCTGGAAAGTGGTTCTGTTTGTTGTTTTTCTGCTTCTGGTACAGTGTTAATCGGTTAACGTATATGGTTAACCAGTTAACCAATTCAAATATTCAAAATTTTCAAAGTTTTCAGGGTGTTAACCGGTTAACGCTTGATGTTAACCGATTAACACCTACGAACTTCCAGATTTTCACTTGTTTTACACAGGTTAACCGATTAACAGCATGTGTTAACCGATTAACACTGTGCCGGAATGCCATATTTTGCTGTTTGCTTGCATGCTCGCGTACCGGTTCAATTCGAATCATCATAAATCAGTGTGATGCATTAGAATTGAATTGTTTTGGCTGTTTGTCACTGTTTGTGGTTGTTTAATCATGATGTTGTTGCCATGTATGATCTTTCTTTCAATTATTTGCATGTTTGTATGTGGTTCGAGTCGAGTTTTCATTTGCATGTTCGTATGCTTTCATCTCTTGTTTTCTCCATATGTTTGCATCATTCTTGCATCGCTGTTGAGGTCGAGACGCGCTTGTGGCGGCTGCTGCCCCACACACTTTTCCTCCCTCCCACCATTCTAATTGTGCATTTTTCATGTTTACATTTATCTACTTGTGATTGATTCTTCCTTGGTTCTTCTTGTGCTTTCTTGCCATGATCCCCATAGGATTCCTAGTCCCTCCGTTTAGGATGGGAGTAGGAGAGACATTAGGTGTTCAATCCAAGTATGATAACATTAGGGTAGATGTTTCCCCTTTTCATCCAAACTTTAGGAGTACTTTGCTTGACAACATTAGGGCCGAGTTTCCCTTAGACCTTCTGTGCGTCTCTCTTCTCATCTCAAAATCATGCTAATTCATTTAATAAAGGCGATAAACATTGCGCGCTACGAGCCTTAAGCTACATAGGGAATGATGAGTGAGGGGTCTCCTCTCGCTTATCTAGAATGTTTAGTATTCGTCCTGTTTGGGGTCGATATACGACGCATTCGCCTCCGTGTCATAGTCTTTAGTGCAACGTGAATCACAAACCGAATTAATTCACTTCACTAAAAAATACAAAACAAATTCAAACCTTTTTCCTTTGGGGTTAATCGGAAACTTTTTTTCTTCAAAAAAGAGTGTTGTTAAGCTTCGGTTCTACCGCAAACAGACTTAGTCCCTAACTGCTGGAACAGATGTTTAACCCTACTCGGATAAAACACTTAATCAACCCGTGGTTTCGTGTCCGCCTGAACTACGTTTGCTCTGATCTTTCATACCAGA
Organism: Lathyrus sativus; assembly: GCA_963859935.3. Lineage (NCBI taxonomy): Eukaryota > Viridiplantae > Streptophyta > Magnoliopsida > Fabales > Fabaceae > Lathyrus > Lathyrus sativus. Next base: position 338,870,772 of record OZ012737.1, read on the forward strand.
TGAAAGTACGTAGGCACAAGACGCAATGTCTTGGCGAGCAACCTTTCCCCCCTTCTCTCTCGTAGTTAGCCGAACTACGTCGACTCTGATCTTTCATATCAAATGAAAGTAAGTAGGCACAGAGACGCGATGCTCTATCGAGTCTCTCTCTTTCTTTTCTTTTTATCCCACAAGCCTGTAGTGTAGATAGTTTAAACACATCCTTAGATAGACAACAAGCGTGGATCCCGTCGAGTACGAGGGACGTGAGTGGTGCTAATACCTTCCCCTTGTGTAACCGACTCCCAAATCCAGACTTGGTTGCGATGACCTCGTCTTTTCCCCTTTTCTTCAGGTTTTTCCGATCGTTTCCTTTCCCTCTCTTTGGGATAAATAACGAAAGGTGGAGACTCTTCTGTTTTTTGTCGGGTGTTTTTCGCAGTTGCGACAGCTGGCGACTCTGCTGGGGACTCTGGTTCCCTATGCGAGTCACTCCTAGCGCTTGTCTGTTGCGTCTTTGGGTGTTTATTTTTATGCAGTTATTTTTTCTTTATATACATTATCTGTTGTATATTATTGCATTGCATTTCTGTTGCTGCTGTGCTGTGGGTTGGGTTGTTTTATTGAGAGATAAGTCGGACCTAGGCTTAAGTATACACATAGGATTAGAGTGGAGATTAGCGGGAGCTTGTGTGGCGTCTGGCTGCGCAATAGCTCCCGTGAAATTCACATTCAGACGAGGTTTTTCTTTGGAAATATTCTATATTGCGCGTCTGGTGTAGTTGAGGGAATATTGACTTAGAGAGACTGTCGACTCTAGAGACCGATCATTTGGGGAGTCAGCTAAGTGAGGCCGCTTCGTTAGACTATATGCCAAACTGGAAAAGGTGAACGTATCATCGTTTCTCGAAAGTCAGTGACGCTGACCACCCGCATAGGATGCCATACCTTTTTAGACTAGAACCCACATGTGGGAGGGATGGGTTTTTGCAGGAAACCTGGCCCTCAACCAACCCTGGTTTTCTCGTCAGTGCAGAATTTTGATCTTGAGTGTTATATCCAGTGTGTTATCTCAGTGTTCTGATAAGAGCGGAGCTCTGGTTGAATTCAGTCAACGGCACAACAGCGCATTTGAGCATTGGATACCTTGATCCCATGTGTGCATTTGCATATCATTCTGCATTTAACATTACATGTTTATGTGTGTTACAGGTTCTCATCTATCCCTTGATTCTGGTACTGGTCTTCTTCAGAGATGGAAGTTAGCAGAAAGAGGATTGTTGTGTACAAGTTTTCGGCACCTGAGTTGGGACCTTTATTTGGTCTGATTTCCCTGGCTGATCCTGGTGTTCTTGCAGCTTTCAGAGAGCAGTATGGTGGAATTCTGAAGTTTGTTTGTAAGCTTATGACTTATGATCATGGAGTTATTCATACCTTGTTGCAGTTTTATGATCCTCCATTGAGATGCTTCACATTTCCGGACTATGTGTTGGTTCCTACTTTGGAGGAATTTGCTTACATCTTGGGTGTTCCGATTCTGAAAAAAGTGCCTTTCTTTAGTTTTGAGGAAGAACCTAATCTTGAGAAGTTGTCTGCCGCTCTTTATTTGAGCGCCTCTGACTTGGTAAATCATGTTATCAGTAGAAACGAAGTCTCCGGATTTTCTTTACCTTTCCTGGTCGACAAAGTCCAAGAGTATGCTGACAAAGGTTGTTGGGTAGTTTTTAATGCTATATTGGCTCTGTGTGTTTATGGCATTGTGTTGTTTCCCAATGTACCTGACTTTGTGGATTTTGATGCTTTTCATGTCTTCGCTTCCAAGAATCTCGTGCCTACTCTTCTAGGAGACTTGTATCATGTAGTGCATTACAAGAATGAGAAAAGAAGAGGAAAGTTGGTTTCTTGTTGCGCATCGTTGTTGCATAAGTGGTTTGTTGATCACCTCCCTCGCTCAAGAGCTTTTGTGGATTCCGCAAACTCATCTAAATGGTCGAAGAGGCTTATGGGTTTAACGGAGAAGAATATTGTCTGGTTCAATCGAGACTTGTTGGGTCGTGATCTTATTTTCAGTTGTGGTAGCTTTCCTAATGTGCCTTTGATAGGGAGGAAAGGCGGTATCAATTATAATCCTTCTCTTGCTGTGAGACAATTCGGTTATGCTTTGAAAGGACCGCCGAAAGAAGTGGAAGTGCAGGAATCTCTGTACTTCACAGGTGTAGCTGATCCGTGTATCTCGGCCCGATTCGTGGATGCTTGGGGTAAGATTCACAAGAAGGGAAAGCTTTCTTTGGGAAAAGGAGATTGTAGAGCCTATGATCCATACTCGGATTGTGTTCAGAAGAGGGTTGAAGAGGTTTTGTTACCGTTTTCTGTTAAAGCACCATTGTATCCCTTAGTCATCGAGCTGCCTACAACTGTTGATATCTCGAGATATACCAAGCTTTGGGCAGAGAAGGAAGAGCTGTGCAAAGAGAATGAAGAGTTGAAGCAAGAAATCAGTCAGCTGAAACATGATAAGGGTGAAGCTATGTATTTGGCTAAGACAAATGCATAACTGTTGACCAAGTTGAAGGAAGAACTTGCTGATCAGGTACATGCACGGAAGCAAGTCGGTCTTGATCTGAAAAGCACTTGTGATGTTCTGAAGAGTAAGAAGGAATATTTAGATAGAGCCTATATGAAGATATCCAAATTCAATGAGCAGTGGAATGCTACTGTGACTGCCAACAAGAGTAGAGAAGATCAGCTTTGTGTTCAGGTTGATAAGCTGAAAGCGCAATTCAAGGATAAGGAGAGAGAGCTATTGCTAGAAACGTTCTGCAGGAGCACGATCGAGAATAAATACCAAGAGACTTTGTCAGCACTTGAAGAGTTCAAGGTCCGCGTAGAGGTGAAGAAACCCAGGCTTGAAGATGCCTTTGGTGAAGATGCTCGGGAGGATCATTGTCATTATCTTCGGGATATGATACGCAAGAGGGATGTCCTTATCCAAGAGTTGATAGAGAAGCCAGACCATCGAGATACGAAGGAGATGCTTGAGGAGTCTCAGGAGTGGCGTAGAGATCATGGCTACTAGGAGTTTTATCTTTTGTAGTTTCATTTGATTTTGTATGTTGATCATCACCTGAGATGTTGGATGAGATCAATACTTCTTTGTATGCGGATATTTCTCATTTGGTTGTATTGTTTCAGCTTTACTTGATATATGAGAAGTTTTATTGTGGTGTTCTTATCCATCTCTGTTGTTCTTGTTCATTGAAACCGGAATCAAGGGGGAAGATCTCCCTGTGCATACACAGACATGTTTGCATTTTGCATCTTGCATCCTTATTTGCATTGCAGGTTGTTCTTGGTGGCCTTGTTTTCTCATCTCTGCTTGGTTTTCTTCAGTTCAGGATTGAGGAATTCAGCTTCCACAGATACTCTACTCGAGGGAATCAGCAGAAGGTGATGGATCAGGTTCAGGCGGAATTGCAGGAAGTTAGGGCTCGTATGGCCCAATTCATGGAACTGATGCAGACTGTCGCCAGTGGACAAGAGCAGTTGAGAACTCTCGTTCAGCCGTTGATAGCACGGGTTGATGAAGACGGTGTTTTGCACGGAGGGGGTGGTGTTGTTCATCCTCGGGTTGCAGGGTCTATTCCTCAAGGTATTCCTACTGTTGTTGTACCTCCGGGCGGAGGGGTTGCTGGTGAGAATGGTAATATCGCGGGTAATGGCAGTGTGTGCACTGTGCACGGGGTTGCTGGTCCTCATTGGGAGGATAATCAGGATGATATATTTTCTGTGAAAGATCTAGAGGGCGGAAGAATATCCGAAATCACATCGTCTAATAATAGATAGAGAGAAAACCATATCCAAATCACTCACATCGTCTGATGATAGACGGAGAGAAAAATCACATCCAAATCACTCACATCGTCCAATGATGGACGGAGAGAAACATCATATCCAAATTTCACATCGTCTAATGATAGACAGAGAGAAAACCATATCCAAAACACTTGCATCATCCAATGATAGACGGAGAGAAAAATCATATCCAAATCACTCACATCGTCCAATGATGGACGAAGAGAAACATCATATCCAAATTTCACATCGTCTAATGATAAACGGAGAGAATACCTACTGGGCATGTCATCATCAGAGGGTTGATGGATAAAGCATAACCAACGTATCCGATCTAAAACCCAAAAGAAAGTAAACCGATGAGCTGACTGAACTAAGTTGTTGATATACCAATGTCTTGATTGAAGAGTGATTCGAGCTGCCACAGAAGGCTAACAAAAACTGGCTTATGCTTTGCATGCATATGTTTGAATTTTTTTTATGTGGCGTAATGCTCCATACGAAATGAAAATTCTACGCATTTGAGGATGAAATGCAAAAATGATGCAAATATGATAACTATATGCAAAAATGCAGATGCAGGCTCGGGCTGCTGGGGGAAAGCTGGATGTGAAAGAACCATTCCATCAAAATAAATGCTGAAGAGGTGAATCCAACTCTGCTGGGAATAGCTGGATATGCCAAGTATGATTTGACTTTTTCTGGGGAAGACAGGTGAAGGGTTACGACTTCCTGACATTCATCTTGAACCTAAAGATTAGTTGCACATGCTTGAATAGCTATGAGTAGCTCTGAAGATATGGAGAGGAAAAGTTCTTTTATTTCTAAACATGCCCCATTCTGTGGGTTCTCTGTATAAATCTTCCTCGAAAGGAGATCCGAAAGCTCTGTACCCTGCTGGTTTGATATGAACTGCCTCAGCATCATGAACCTCGGAGAGGTGCTTCAAATTAAATGCCTTCTGGGTAAGGATAATATATGTGCTCTTGGGGTGACCTGCCCAAACCTTGAAGTGATTTGCCCCTGATTGGCTGATTTGTAGAGAAGTGCCACTGGCTGACTTCGAGAGATTTATCGAATCTCAACCTGATTTCCCCAGATTAACTGATCTTCAGATGGCTGACTCCTTTGATGATCATTTGATATGCCTTGGCCCTGCTCAACGGAGTACTCTGGCGCTCTGCATCTTATCTCGACCAAACTTTCCACTGTAGGAACTTTCCTGATGTCAAGTGCTTACTCGCGAGTAAAACAAATTGTTTTGCAAAAGATAATATTAATGCAATGCATATGACAATTTTGAAATCCAAGTCTGTTCACTGAAAAAAAGTTGTGACATTTAGTGAATGCATCACTTATCAGAATGTCAATATCAATACCCATAGGGTAAGAAAAATCCTTTTAGGAGTCAGTTTCGACGCGATCTTTACCGAAGTATGCTTTCGAAACAACCGGGCTTCAATTAGGACTTTTCAAGGTTGTAACGCGGTCGGGTTCACGGTTTCAAAGAAAGGATATAAGGCTCAAAGTTCGGTTTAACCCACCCACTCACCTTGATATTCTCCAATCCTATATTTAGCTAATTCGACACTCGCTCACCTCTCAGAGGTTGAATGATAGAAGTGATGGTTCTGGAAACCACAAGTTTTCGGAGTGACATTCACTCGCTCTTCGTCTTTGGTGCCTGGAGTCACACCACTTGTTTTTTGTCATTTTTTTGATTTCCCTATTTTTTCCTGGACCTACTCTTTTAAGTATATCTTCTGATTTCGAAATCAAGCAGGATGCCCTAATTTTTGCCTAAGCCACTTGTTTTCAAGTTATCGACTTAGCGGGCTTCTTATTTTTTCTTTCTTTTTTTCGGAATAAATCGTGTGACACCGGCTGGTCTGACTTGTTGAAAGGATCGTGACTGTTTCACTCTTCAGTCAGTAATGGATAACCACTATGGTTTTTTTAGGTACGACCTCTACGGGTGTGATGGATCCTCGAACGGGAGCACTCCTCTCGCAATTTGGATGTTTAGTCGAATTAACTGACACCTACCCTGCCCCAAGTTAAGATTGAGAGTTTTTCGTTTTCAAAAAGACACTCCTACTACTAGGCTCAAAGGGGTCGACAAGGGATTATCATCCTTATATCTCCCATGTTTAGGAATTGAAAAAATGCATGTACATCATCAGCAGGTTTCATTTAAAAGCATACAATCGGAAGCTTGCACGTCTTTCAATTTCGTCATCCTCCCTCAAAGAATTCCGCTTAAACAAGCGTTTGACATCAATAAAAAAAAGCAATACTGAGTGAACATGAATAGATTTAATCAAAACATGCATATTCATTTCATTACCATTATCAATTGAAAACAAACAAGTTCTACAGATAAGATTTGCAAATAAGTTCACACTTAAACAGAAAAGAAACTACAAACACAAAGAAATAACATGGTAAAAATATTGCCAGCTTCGGGGAACTGGGCTTTCATTCTTGACTCGCTACTGAACCAGCCATCTTCAAAATTGCTCGTCGAAGTCAGTCTGGTACTCTTCCGAACCCACATGACTGAATGATGGAAGATCGTTGATCTGGACACCCTGAGGCGTGACTGAGAACATGTTGGAGTAAAGCAGAGTCTGAATCTTGCTCTTAAGCACCTTGCAGTCTTTGGTTGAATGCCCCTGTGCCCCAACATGGTACTCACAACGGGCGTTGACATCAGAATCTGACGGATGTGGAGGAATCTCTAGATCAATCTTCTTCGGCACTATCAATCCACCTTTGATCAAGTCTGACAATATCTGACTGTACGACAACGGAAGCTGAGTGAAATGCCTCTTTGGCTTCCTTGGTCTTCGTCGGGCGTGGTGACACGGCTGATGACGGTATGAATGTTGACTATGTAGGGAAGCAGATATCTGATACACAGGCCTAACAGGTTACTGACTCTGAACACTCGAAGCGTCTGAAAACTAAATCTGAGGTAATGGAGATTCTGAGATAGCATTACTTTCTTTCTCCCATTCCTCTTTAGAGCTGACAATTAATTCGCTTTCATAAACAGAGCTATCTAAGATGTCTCGAATCTTTCCACTTTTGATTCCGCTCTCAATATGTTCTTCCGCTTTTACCAAGTCAGAAAAGTTCACTACCTTACCACTAATCATCTTATCAAAGTATGGACCTTGCAAGGTATCCACAAACAGGTCAACCAATTCTCTGTCCAGCAGTGGTGGTTGAACACGAGCAGCTAACTCTCTCCATCTCTGCACGTATGCTCTAAAAGATTGATTGTCTGCTTGAGATAATTCCTGCAACTGCATGCGGCTGGGAGTCATGTCGAGATTGTATTTGTACTGCTTCACAAAGGCATTGGCTAAATCTGACCATGATCGGATGCAACCACTCTCCAACTGCATGTACCAACTCAACGATGCCCCACTTAGACTGTCTTGGAAACAGTGAATCATAAGCTTGTCATCATGGACATGTGAGGTCATTCTTCTGCAGAACATAACCAGATGCTGCTTCGGACAACTATCCCCTTTGTACTTCTCAAAACTCGGCGTCTTAAACTTCAAAGGCATCACAAGACCTGGCACCAAACACATGCTTGAAGCATTCAGATTAAGAGTATCCCGACTCATCAGGGTGTCAAGTCTTTCATCTAACAGACCATATCTTCTCATCAACTCAATAGTCTGCAGGTTCTTATGATTAATCTTCGAAACAACCCTTTTGGAATCTGGCATAGGGAAAGTGAAATTCTGATAATCCGAGTCGTGAAGAGAAAATGAATCCATATCTCTGACAATGGTATGCTCTCCAACAGGAATCTGCACAGGCTGAGCTTGAGCAACATTGTTCAAGGGAGTCCTCTGAACATTGGCCTCTCCTCTCGTCATAGTTGTCATGGCTTCCATGAGCTGATCCAACTGATTCTTTATCATCTCAAACTCTGCTCTTGTAACAACCAAATTCTGCTCTCCTGAGTCCATGATTCTTCCAGAAGCTAACTCAAATCCAATGCGAATGTCAGGAAATCAATTGTGGGATGGACAAAATACGAGTAAGCTCTCTGTTCTGGCCAAGGATGGACATGCAAACATGAGATGCACATGAAATGCAATGCAAATGCTGATGCAACAAACAAAGGATCAAAGATCCCACAACTGTTGCATTACTGACTGGACAAGTTCAAAAGTCCGCTCAGAAGAGAAAACCAAAATACTGGGTAGGTTGGAGGTCAAGTTTTCCTGCATAACCCAATCCCACTCACAGGTATGGACCTAAACTGATAAGGTTCAACATCTTATGTGCTCGTCAGCGTCACAGACTTTCGAGAAACGATGATACGTTCACCATTTCTGGTTTGGCATCATTGTCTCACGAAGCGGCCTCACTTAGCTGACTCCCAAGTGATCGGTCTCCAGAGTCGACAGCTTTCAGATCCAACACTTCCGTCCTAACCAGCAGGATGAGATGTCTTCAAGTAAAGCCTCGTCTGAACACAGATTTCGTAACGACTAGTGCATGCTGCCATACAGGTCCATCACTACTTTCCACTTCTAATGCTATATGTATCCTCAAGCCTGGGTTTTCGCTTATCTCTCAAAGGAACAACCACCAAACAACACAACAAATACAAATAATAATATAGTGCGGAAAATGTAAATACAGCAATATACAAAATACAACACACAAATATATACACACCCAAAGACAAGCAAACAAACACTAGGATTGACTCGCATAGGGGATGGGAAAATTCCCCAGCAGAGTCGCCAGCTGCTGGGGAGTCCAGACAGCCAGGAAACATGGCGAGACTGCAAACGAATTCCCCAGCAGAGTCGCCAGCTGTCGAATCGCTGCGAAGAAGGAGGCTGGCAATGACAGAACAGTCGCCACCGTTCGTTATTTATCCCAAAAGAGGGAAAGGAAATGATCAGAGAAAACCTAACGAAAAGGGGATAAGATCGGTCATCGCAACCAAATCTCAGGTTCGGGAGTCGGTTACGCAAGGGGAAGGTATTAGCACCCCTCACGTCCGTCGTACTCGACGGGATCCACGCTTGTTGTCTAGTCTATAAGGGTGAAAAACAAACTATCTACGACTGCTAAAGCTAAAACGGGAAAAACTGAAAAGAACGAAAAGAACTGACTCGATAGAGCATTGCTACTCTATGCCTACGTATTCCCTCGTGCAATAGGAAAGTCATAGTCAACGTAGTTCAGGAAACTACCGGGGGGGGGGATTACTCGCCAAGACATTGCGTCTTGTGCCTAGGTATTCTCATCTGGTATGAGAAATCAGAGTGAAACGTAGTTCAGGCTAACTACGGGTAAACGGCGTGTTCTCGATCGTACACGGACGAGAGAAAAGGTAGACGATACTAGTGTACGCATTCTAACAGTTAGGTGTATTGCTGCTCGACCAGACTTAGGCGTTACCTGTTTGCGGTAGAACGAACGTAGTATGTCATGGGTTTAAAGGTACGGGTTACCTAAAGGGGGAAAAGGAAAAGCGTGCTCACTAGGATTATCGCAACCCTATGCCTATGTACTCTCAACAGATACGAGAGATCAGAGCAGCCGTAGTTTGGCTAACTACGGAAAAAAGTCTCGATTGCACGGGGGCAAGAGAAGGTAACTCAATCGCCAGGATGCGAGAGAAAAGGGGAGGTCTAATTGCCAGGATGCGAGAGAAGAAATTTTCGATCGCACGAGGGCGAGAGGAAAGAGGAAGCAGGCATAACACGCCTAAACGGGGAGGAACTTGGGACACACACGCTAGAACCTAAGGCATAGGAGCGAATGCGTCGCATATTTCCCAAAGGGTATATACTAAACACTTTAGACGAATGAGAGGAGGCCCCCCACTCATCATTTCCCACGTACCTATTGCTTAGAGCTCACAATGTTTGCAGTTGATTAAAAGACTTGAATTAGAAAGATGTTACCGAACGGAGTGGTTCCATTGACCCTTGACATTGTGCACAAGCTCCATTCCAATCTTCTCCTCTTTTGGTTCTTGATAATGCTTCGAATCAGGACCAATGTGACGCTAAACCGTCATAGCTCGACTTATAAGGGAAGTCAAACTTTAAGAGGTCGCGTATTAATTTCCCTGCAATGGATAAGATAGAGAAACGATATTGAGGATCGTTCTCGAATTGAATCGTGTCGCACGGACCAAAACAGACGGATCTCGTCTTACAAGACTTCATCGATCACCAAAAGTCAAAATAAAGTCGAAAGATGAAAAGAAATAAGGAGAGAAAGAAATGGTCTCATATCCTACATTATCCATTGACAATTCGATTAATAACGAATTACGGAGGTCTCATCATTGACCAAAAATAGATGAAATGGCATAAAGTCTAAAATGAGAAAGAGGAGAAAAAGTCGGTCTCGGATCCTTCATTTCTCATCAATAATTTGACGGAGAATCGAAGGAAATATCTTCATCGACCAAAAAGATAGAAGTGAAAATAAAGTGCCCAATAACAAATGAGCAATATGATTCAACTTCTAAATAAAACAAAATATAAAATAGTATAATATATATATATATATATATATATATATACTAATTACAAAATATATAAAAAACTATAATTTACAAAATATGTATATATTAATTATCTAACCAAAATATAATACAAATTATAAAAAAAAGAAGAAGAAAAGCAAGGTGGGGTTAGAAAATAGAAACGTGGGGTGTGTATAGATTCCAATGGGCTTAGCCCAACAGCCATAAACAGCAAATAATAATAATAAAAACAAAAAACAAAAAAAAATGAAACAAAATCAAAAATCCTCTTCTTCGTTGAAATTCTCGGCCACACACTCTCTCTCTCTCTCTCTCTCTCTCTCTGCATTTTCGCTGTTCACGCACACTTTCTCGCCTTTCTCTCTTACTGTTCACGCTTTCCATTGCTCTCACTCGTTCGAACTCATTCTCACTGCTCACTATTTCGCGTTCGTGTTGGAGAAAAATGGAGTGGATTTCGCAAGGGTTGAATGATGAGGGTTAAGTGAATCTGGGTTTCTACGGGTTGTTGTTCGGAGAGGGTTTCACAGATGTTCACGAGTTCTTTTGTAAATCTGGGTTTGTTGTGTGATTTCCGGAGGGTTTATGTTGTTGTCGAAGGTTAGGTTTAATGGAGGTTGCAGGTTCTGTTTGTGATTTGAAGTTCAGATAAGTAGTTGATCATTGTCTGTCTGTACCGACATCTTCCGAGCATACATGACGAAATGAATTTGCGGACAAGTGTTACCTTTGTATTTTTCAAAGTCCAAAACCTTCAACATTGGAAGTACTTTGACATTTGGGACCAAACAGAGATCATAAGCACTTTTCTCGAATAATTCTTTTCCTCAGAGAGCTTTTAATTCCTTCTGGATTTCTGAGAATTTATCTTGAAATTCGTCCATCCTTTCATCAAATCCTACAGTCTCGCTAGGCGCACCATGATACACTGGTTCTCCCAAGACATAGGGAGTAGCATTCACATATTGTGGTGGCATAGACATCACAGCAGTGGTGGCAGGAATTATAGTCATAAAACAGGAATGGTGGTTACATCAGGAACTTCAGGGACAAGGGGACGATATCCAGAGTGAAAAATGGAGGCATCCCCCATGGGAAACCTGGTGGCATGCTGTACGGGGGTTCAGTAGTGGCAGACACCACTGGGATCGATGCTAATACAATTTCAGAAATGACAGTCCTCTGAGGGTTCTCTTAAGTGTTGTGTGCAGACTGATTCGACAATGCTTCAACCAGTCCATTAAGCCTTTCTAAACTTTCTTTCAAAGTAGTAACTTCATCACGGAGCATTCGGTTCTCTTGATTAAGTTGATCCATTCTTTGATGCTGGTTGGCTCGAGTATTATATCGAGGATTCAGCTTGTCTGTGAAGACGAAGCAAGATTAAGAACCTAGAATGCAAAAGATGCCATGCTAATGTATATGCTCATGCATAAATGCAAATGAAACTTCAAGAAACTCAAAAAGTGTATTTATAAATATTGTAATAATAGGACTTCAGGATAATCAAAAAACTCATTTTATTACTCAAATTAAAGAATTATTACAAAGCGAAAGGTACTCATTCAAGAGTCAATACATCAAAAGTAAAGAAAGCAAAGGAAAACTTAAAAGTCTAATCCTCTTGACTACGGCTCTTTCTTTCCGTGAAGTTCCTCTGTAAGTAGGTTGATCTGCTCTTGCATCTTCGCCTTTTCGAGGATGAGCTTTTCCACATACTATTTCCAAGACACCGAAGTTGGAGGAAGACCAGAATTGGTAGTTGACCCTGATGATGTGTGAGAGGAAAATAAATCCTCTCTCATTTTCCTTTTCTTTGAAGGTTCTTCTTCATTCTTTTGTTGTTGCAGCTCCTAAAGTTTCTCATTCTCTAGTTTGAGGATGTAGTACTTATTCCTCCAAGCATTCTTTAACATTTCAGCCTCGTCTAAAACGTTTTTTAACTTTCCCTTCTTCATTTGTAACAGTCCAGGAAAAATCTCAAAGAGTTAACACCATGGGTTCATGAAAAGGAAAAGGCATCTTCAGCTCAAAAGCCATTTCTCGTACCCATTGCAAATAAGTCTCTGAAATGCTACAGTCAGGATATCCTAACGCAGTTATTCCTTTCTTATGAATGTGACATCATTGTAATACCCTAGTTTTTACTCCTAAGATGCCACATATCATTTGCATCTCATCCCACAAACAAGATTGCAAGCTTTGGTTCTCTTGCCTTCCTTTGCAGGTTTATTCTTGAGAGATCACCGGGCACATTCGTTTTCTTGTTTGCTTGATATTTGTTTATGTTTATGTTTACTAACCATTGATTAAAATCCAAAAAAATGTATGTTTTTTCTATACTAACTTTTTCAAGAAGAATTTGGATTAAAGATATCAAATATCAGTCCCTCAGCTCGAGTGAATTTTATCTGAAAAAAGTTGAAGTTGATCCGCAAACAATTCAAATCATCTGATCAAGAGTTTCCCAAGATTTTATTGACTTTTATTCAAGAGACTCCAAGGTTCATATGTTTATTTTCATGCCTTCTTTGACAAGAAAAATAATCGAGCCAGAGCCAAGACAACACATCAAAAAGGCCATTTTCACCATGTTTGTCTGTGGTAACCGGTTACCAGATATTGGGTAACCGGTTACTCTGTGCGAATTTTGTGAAAATTGGGCAAATTCTAATTCTGCAGCATTTTTGGCACCAAATTCAAATATTTCAACATGAGAATATTCTAGATCACTTCATTTTAAATCTCCTACCTCATTATAATTAAATTCCCACCATACACCTTCACTAATGACCCTTTGATCTTGAATTTTCCTCCAAATTCAAATTCCAAGCCTAATTTTGTTTCCAAACAAAACTCCAATCCACCAAATTTTCCAAGCCTAAATCCTATAAATAGAGGCCTCATTTCTCTCATTTCATAAGCTTTTGATTGCCAAAATCACCTTGTCAAACTCTTTCTTGACTTTCAATTTTCTCCAATTACCAAATTCACCAAAAGCTCTTTCTTCCTTTGAAAGATTAGTAAGTTCATCATAGAATTTACTTATCTTTGAGCTAAACCTTCATCCATTCACTTTTTCATCCTCAATTCTAGTAGATCAAAGCTTTGAAGTGGGGTTTGTGGAGTTGATTTGAAGAATTTCCAGATTTGGAATGGTAATTTCTTGATCCACAATTATTGCTCTTGATACATCTTTCACAATGTGTCCATTATTGATTCTTGTTGCTTGATCTTTGGATCTTGCATATCATGTTCTATTGGTGTTGATTTTTGTTATTTTACTTGAATTTTTGTGCTAAATTTCATCCTTGATCATGAGGTGTTTGTAGAAATGATTCATCAAGTTTCTGCCCCTTTTTCAAGCTGCTTTGTGTTGCACCCCAAAATTTGCCCAACCTTTCTAACCTAGGTTTATGTTTCAATTGCATAGTCATTTGCATTGTCATCATGTACATAGTGTATTCATCTGCATTGCATGTCATAAGCAAGTTATCTTAACAGGGGGTCAAAGTGCTATTCCTATCTCAAGAGGCATATCCAGGGGTTTCATTCATATTCAAGTCTACTCAGGTCATCAGGGAAGAATTTGAGTTTTGAAGAGCTGCCAGGTTGATCAGTGAATTCTCTCCTATCTTGAGGCTAGTTGGGGATCATTAGAGGAAGTGTGAGCTATGAGCCAAGAGCATGAGGTGTGTATGGATGTTATGAAGATTCTAGAGAATCATTTTTGAGGAGAACCAAGTCATTTGAATGATTACAAGAGCCTCAGTTGAAGTCAGTTAACTAGGGTCAGCACTGGGTCAATTCTAGGTCAAAGAAGTGTTTTGAAGGGCATCAAGGGTCATTTGAAGAATGTGGGATTCATTATTTGCTATATGGATATGGATATGATGTTGTGACAAAGAAAAATCAAGAGGAGTCAAGGAGAACTGGAGTTACTAAATTAGGGTTTCAGTGTAAAATCCCCTGATTTAGGTCAAACTTCAAAGCAGTATAACTCAAGATGCAAGCTTCACATGAATTTCTGGTCCACATGAAACTTGTAGAGTATCTTCATAGCTTTAATTTGAGTGGTGGAAGTCATCAAGATGATTTATAGAACTCAAGTTATGGCTCTTGCAAGTTACAAGTCATCTGAGGGCACTGAAATTTGTCTGTGAAAATTGTCTGTATTCCAAGCAACTTTTGACTTTCAAGGGTACTTCAAATGGATTTCTGGCCAACATGAGAATTGTTCCTTATTGTCTTAGATTTCTATAATGGTATGGTATGCCTTCATATGATTTGTGGAGCTCTACTTATGGTCTTTGCAAGCAAAGGGTATTTTGGTCATTTGAGGATTACAGGTCATTCTTAGCCTACGCCTAAAACTCATACAAGGGAGCTTCAGATGAAAAACTTCACAACATCAAAGTTGTTCAAAATGGGATTTTAAGGCTAGAAAAGAAGGTATGAAATTTTGGAAAAGCTTAGAGCATGGAATTTTAAAAGTGGTGCAAATGACTTGAAAATGGCTTATAAGTTGAAAAAGTTGAAATGAAAAATTGGTTTGAGAGATCTACAAATCCAATATGGGTCATCCAATATACCAAATTGATTCCCAACATCATTCTAAAGACAATGGTTTAGCCACATTTTTGAGTTTAGGCTTAAAAATTGGACTTCCTTTGTAAATGTGTTTCTTGCATCTTAAGGCACCAAAAGGAAAAGTAAGGAAATGCTACATAAGGGTTTGTAAGACCTTGTTCTCATATCATAATATCATTTGAGGAGAAATTAAGTGGGATTGCATGGTTTATCATGAGATTGCATGAGATTCACTAAATATGGAAAATTCAAATTCTCATTGCATGATACATTCTAGAAACTTCTTGGAAGGTTCTCAAAGCTTCCATACATTTCCATTGACACCTATATATGCCCTAGAGATGATCCATGCCCTGGTTGGTGACTGATTGTGCTTGCATACCATAGTTTGAATTCCTTCATCCATATTGCATTTTGCTTTCAAACTCCATTGAAACTTCATCAATCATCATAATTCTTGTTATCATCATCATCTACCATCATCATAGAGCAATTGGCAAACAAAATTGAGAGGAATTCGTGGCTGGTTCATGAGATCCAAAGGTTCACTCCAAGTTGCATGAAGAATTGGATAGAGTGATTCAAGAAGTGTAAGCAAGAACCAGTGCAAACAGAAGAACCTACAGCCATTGAAGATCATTTGAAGTAAGCATCAAGGCTTGAATTGAAGGGGAACCACCATAGCCATCATCACTTGCAAGGTATGCAACTTCATTCGAATCCCACTATTTATCCATTGCTAGATCATGTGGTTAGGATATATGTGATAGAGACCATTAGGGGATGATTCATGAGTAGTTTAAGGGCTGTTCTTGAAGGTTGTTTCCATGGCAGTTTCTGGTTAGGGATCAAGAACTCACATGTTAGAGTGCTATAATACTGGAGGTTAGGTTTAGAATGATCACCATGAACCATAGAACGCATTAGTATAAGTTTGATCAAGAATTATTACCCTGCATGCCAGTGCAAATTCATGGTGCCCAGAACTTCCATCCATCGTGTTTCAGTTTAGGTTGAGAGTTAGGAAGAGATGATACCATGGCTGTGTAGAGGGAGAAATGTAGTTCAAGTTTGGTCTTTGGATCGTGTTATTTCATGGAGTGAGTAGAGAGAACGGGGAGGTGGAAATATCACGCGTGAAAGCTGGTTTGGGAGGAAACCCTAGCTGGAGGTTGAAGACAACCTCCCAGCCGTCCGATTATCCCCAATTGTGGACTTTTTAATCCAATCGCGTGGCCCAGATTAAATCTCAGAAATGGAGGGAAAGGCCAAATACAATGAAACGCTGCGTTTTCATTAAACAGCGTCCTTGGGCCTAAGTCCAAATTTCTATCCCCACCCCCTTTTTAATAGGCCCAGCATAATACACATGTTTTTACTGCTTTTCGCACCGCAGATTTATCCATTTTTCTGGTATTTTTTCATTTGATTTTCTGATGTTTCATGGGCTTAGCACGCTTTCTATTCGCACCCCTGGTACTGGCCCATCATAATAATTGAACTAGAGCGCCTTGCTTTCCACACCCCTCCCTCTATTTCTTTATATTTCATTTTTTTAATTTCTTTTCATTTTCATGCATTTTGTAAAAATCATATAAAATTGAAAAAACATTATTTTTTGATAATTCTTTTTGCATAATTTTCTTTAAAGAGTCAAGAAAATTATAAAAAATAAAAATTGCATTTTATTTTTTATTTGATATTTTCCCCATATTTTCCAAATAAATGCCTATTTTAGGTGTTTCATTTCATACATGAATTTGTCAATTTTTGTTCATGCACTTTCTAATCGATTTTAGGTCCATTCTTTTTTGTGCTATCAAATATGAATGTGTAGACTCTCTGGATTTTGTACTAGGATTTTTAGAAGTTTATTTTTAGTAGTTTGCTTGTGTGGCAATTAGGTGTTCAAAATTAGGGTTAAATCAACTTAGGTGAGATAGTTTATATCTTTTAGGAGATTTTCATTTGTTTTTTGGGGTATGTACTATAGGGGTTATGGGTATAGGATAGATCCCTTAGAAAATATTAAGATTCCCCTACTGCTACTAGTATATTGCTTATATGTGATTAATTGTGTGGTGTGCCCTCTTTAGGGTTATCTTTTTGTCTGTGTGGGGTATTGGGTTTGTTTGGGATTTGGGGAGAGCTGAAGACCTGTGATGATGAAGTCCAGTTGAAGATCAGAAGATGGAGACCAACTTGCAGAGCTAATGAGGAGTATCTCTTGCTGGTAGCTGCTGAAGTTTGTAGGACATAGGAGTTAGGCAGAGCCCTTGAGTAGCCAACTTGATTCTCAAACATGGAAGGTCTTGATTGCCTCCATTCTTCTCTGTGATGCAGAGTCTCTCTAAGACGCTCACCCCCTTCCTTTGGAAGGCTTGGTGCTAATGTCTAAGGGATAGAACTCTTGAGAGAAATACTCTTTGTGGTGATAGCAGTCTGTTTGCCACCCTTGGTGGTCAACTAATTGCTTAACACCCAGTTTACTCTTGTGATTGATTTTCTCAGCTTGGAGGTTAGGACTTGAAGAAAAGCCACTGGGAGATTGAAGATAAAGTCTGATGCTTGCTTGAAGCCTGTGGATAGCTGATATTGACTTGAAGATAGTAGCTGATGCTGATGAAGACTGCTTTGCTGTTTAACTTTTGCTGTTTTATTTCTGATGTATTGATTGACTGTATTGTTTGCTGTTTACCCTGTTGGGTTGAAAGTGAAGTCTGTTCACTTTTGCCTATTGTTTTCTAGGTTCGAGGTTGAGTGGGACTCCCTTGCCTCGCTTGTATTGTTGCATCCATGCATTTTACTGCTTTATTGTATATATCTGCTGTTTCTGTTTCCGTCTATTCCCTTAGGATCTCTGTTTCTCTCTGCGCAAGAGAGGAGCATGATAGACATTAGGAGTTAACCCATGCATGATAACATTAGGGTATATTTTTATCCCCTTTTAACCCTAGGACTTGTAGAGTGTCATCTCTTCTTCCTTCAAAACAACAGAAAAACACTAATAAAGGTTATAACAGAGATTAATTCATTTCTTCCGTCAAAAGATTTGAACAGACATCAACCTTTTTGCAATAAGAAAACCCTTGTTTAAGGTGAGTTTTTTTTCGTAAAAGACACTCGAACAGCTTGTGTCGAGCGTAGGCCGAACTACGTTTGCTCTGATCTTCCATGCAGTGTGGAAGTACGTAGGCATAGGATGCGATATCCTAGCGAGCAACCTTCACCCACCTTTCCCCGTAGTTAGGCGAACTACGTTGACTCTGATTTCTCGTTCCAGACGGGAATACGTAGGCATAAAGTGCGATGCTTTACCGAGTCATGTTTTCTTTTCTTTTCAGACCTCATCCTTTAGTTTAGATAGAAATGTAATCCGTACAAACCAAGCAAGCGTGGATCCCATCGAGTACGATGGACGTGAGGGGTGCTAATACCTTCCCCTTGTGTAACCGACTCCCGAATCTAGGTTTTGGTTGCGACGACCATACCTTTTCCCTTTTTCGCGAGGTTTACTTCGAGCGTTCCCTTTGCCTCCGTTGGGATAAATAACGCACGGTGGCGACTCTTCTGTCAGCCGGCGCCGATTTTCGCAATAGCGACAGCTGGCGACTCTGCTGGGGATCCAACGTCCCCTGGCCGCTAAGGACCGCGATGGTTCTTATGCATTTGGGATCCAACGTCCCTTTAGAGAGTCGATCCTAGCGCTTGTTTGCCCGTCGAGGAATTTGTATGGATTTACATTTCTGTATTTACATTTCAGCATTTTATTATTATTATTGCTGTATTGTGGGGTGTGACGGGTGTTCTTTGATTGAGAGATAAGCCGGACCTGGGCTTGAGTGCACCTAGACTTAGAGTAGAGATTAGTGGGCGCGCACGTGCTTTGCATGTCCTAGTGTCCCACGAAATCTACGCTCAGACGAGGTTCTTCTGGTTGGCCTCCTGTCCTGCCCTTTGGGTGGCTCGGGTTGCTGGTTAGTTGGATTGTCGACTCTGGGGACCGATCATTTGGAAGTTGGCTAAGTGAGGCCTCTTCAGGATTTGATGATGCCACTCCTTCTGGGAATCGTATCATCACTCCTGAAAGTCTGTGACGCCGATGACCGCATAGGATGCCATACCTTTGTCAGTTACTAGGACATCCACCTGTGAGAGGGTTTGGGGTTATGCAGGTAACTAGACCTTCAGATACCAGTTATTTCTTGATCAGAGATCCTGGGTATTTATGGATATTTGTGAGGTCTATCAGAGACCTGTCTGAGTTTTGATTTGAGGTCTATCAGAGACCAATCAGGGTTATGGTTTGAGGTCTGTCAGAGACCGTTTGGAGTTATATTATGAGGTCTATCAGAGACCAGTCCGAGTTATGGTTTGAGGTCTGTCAGAGACCAATTGGGGTTATATATGGGTCTATCAGAGACCAGTGTGGAGCTTTGTATTGGGTCTATCTGAGACCATGATTTGAGACCTTCGATATGATTCGGGCTTCTCAGCTATAGCACTTGGTCCCCGTTGCATGTTGCTTGCATTGCATTGTTTTGCATAATCATTGTCATTGCATCCCATTAACGTGTGTCTGTGTTGCAGGTGCATTTGCATATCCCCGGGTTCTAGTGTCTGGACTTCTGGGTATTGATTATGGCTGGATTGAGGATGACAGTTGCCTACAAGCTACCTATTCCTAATATTACTCCACTCCTGGGTCTGATTTCTCTGGCAGGTGAGGATGTCCGTAGAAGCTTCAGGCAGAGTTACGGACGGCTGTTGAGTTTGGTTCGCAGATCCATCAACGATGAATTGAACGGGCTATACACGCTGATGCAGTTCTATGACCCGGCTTTGAGATGCTTTACATTTGCAGACTTCATTTTGGGACCAACCATGGAGGAGTATGTGGAGTTTACTGAGCTGCCAGTGCAGAATGCAGTTCCTTTTATTCACTCTGCCGCTGAACCTAAGTTGGAGGATCTAGCCAAAGCCTTGCATATGGATGCTTCTGAGTTGTTGATAACTTCTTGGCGAGGGGTTCCGGGTTTCTCTCTTCAGTTTCTGGTTGGTAAGGCTCAAGAGTACGCCAAGAATGGGTGTTGGGTGGTCTTTAACACTATTTTGGCTCTATGCATTTACGGGATCGTGCTGTTTCCCAATTTCCCAAACTTCGTGGACATGGATGCATTTCATCTGTTTGCTGCTGGTAACCCGGTGCCAACACTGATCGGAGACTTTTATCATTCGATGCACTACAGGAACGAGAACAGGAGAGGCAAGAATGTCTCTTGTTGCGTGCCTTTGCTGTATATGTGGTTCAAGAGCCATCTTCCTTCGAAGGGACCTTTTGTGGATAGTGCGACCACATCTGACTGGCCAGAGCGTATGATGAGGCTGTCTTCTACAGATATCGAATGGTTTGATCGAGACCTGCTGGGGTCCGAGCTTATTGTCAGTTGTGCTGGGTATCCTAATGTTCCGTTGATAGGGAGAAAAGGGTGCATCAACTACAACCCATCTTTGTTTGTCCGTCAGTTTGGATATGCGCTGAAGAGCCCACCTCAGGAGGATGAAGTACAGGAATCTCTATACTTCACAGGTGATTTGAGCGGAGAGCTACTAGCCAAGCTTCGGCATGCCTGGACACGTATTAACCGAAAAGGGAAACCGCTGTTGGGGAAGAATGATTGCCAGGCGTATGCACCCTACAAAGTTTGGATGCAGGAGAGAGCCAGACAGATATTGATGCCATTTCCAGCTACTCCGATCCCTGTTTATGTTCCGGTGGAAGAGCCAACCACGGTTTCCAGGGAGGTCTATGAGCAAGTGGTGAAGGAAAAGGAAGCTCTGTTGGTGGTTAATGAAGATCTAGAAAGAGAATTGGCCCGGATTCGAAGTGAGAAGAACGAAGCTGCGTACTCCCTTCAACAACAAACTGAGATGGTAACCTTGTTGAAGACTAAATTGGTTAAAGAAAAGGAGAAGCGGGAACGCCTGGGACAAGACTTTAAGAGCTCTCATGACATGATGGAAGCTAAGAAGAAGTCGCTGGACATCGCTCACCGAGAGATTGCTTCATTCAATAAGACTTGGAATGCCACTCTTACTAACAACAAGGAACGGGAAGATAAGTTGAAGCAGCAGATCGCCGATCTTCAGAGCCAGTTGAAGGCCACTAGGAGGCAGCACGAAGAAGAAGTCATGACTAGATATGCCCTTCAAGATGCACTGAAGCAAGTCGAGGCCCGCAGAAAGGAAGCTCGGTCCCAGAAGAGGAAGCTAGATGAGTGCTTTGGTGAAGGCGTATGGGAAGAGTCCATCGACGACTTGCGGCGAGTTCTTAAGCAGAGGAGTCTACTCATAGAGGGATTGCTTGTCCAGCCTGATCATCCCAAGACAAAGAAGCTGTTAAGGGATTATAGGGATTATGGGCATACCTGATTTGTTCATGCTTTATTGTACGCTGACCATCACCCGGTTTGTGGGTTGAGGTCATGCTTTTGTTCGTCTTGTGATACTTTTGCCTTTGAAGGCCTGTTCAATACATGAGTTGTTTTCCCTTCTGTGATTGAATTTCAACTTCTTGCAAATGCTTGTCACCGCACTGTCACGGTGCTGCCCTGTATCAAACGTATTAGCACTAGAATCGGGGAATGATAATCCCTAATGCACAGACACGCATTGCATTTTGCATACATACTCATATTTGCATTATAGGTTTGTGATCCGTGTATCTTATCTCCTACATTTTTCAGGTATTTTCAGGATTGAAGAAAGGCGGGTCCACCGTTACCCTACAAGAATCAACCAGAAGAAGATCATGGACGCCATGCAGGTTGAAATGCAAGAGATGCGTGACAGGATGGCCCTGTTCATGCAAACCATGGAGACTATCGCCAAAGGGCAGGAACAGTTGCAGAGTCTGGTGCAGCCGTTGGTTGCTCGTGCTGAGAACAACGGCACCCCGCGTGGTGAAAATGTGGCTAACTCTCCCAGGGTTGAAAATCATCAAAGTGCTGATCACATTCAAGTCGCTGGGCTGAACAACGGAGAAGTTGGTCCTGCTGGTGGGAACAGAAACACTGGTAACACTAACGGAGATACTGCAGGAGTGTTCATAGGGAACGTCAACCAGGGTTTCAACTTGGGTGCGGAGAACGTTGGGCTGAATGACGGCAATGGTAATCAGGGCTTTCAGGGTATGAATGTGGGATATGGCAATGTGGCTGGCGCCAAAACTGGATACGGACACCATGGTTATGGTAACGCAGGATATGGAATGGGTATGAACAACGGCCAGGATATGGGCAACCTAAGGGGTATCCCCGGGTACTTCCAAGCAGGTCTGGGTCGTAACGCTGGACATGCTGCATATGAAGAGATACCTCGTTGGGAGGATCATCAGGAAGACGTTTTCTCCGATCATAATGAAGGCTACGGGAGGCCTACAGGGGACAACCTCCGCATGAGATTGTTGGAAGAAAAGGTAAATGGTCTGGCTAATCAGAATGCTGTGGGACTGGATATGTCCAACATGGGGTTGGTACCAGGGCTGAGGGTACCTCTGAAGTTCAAGGCGCCATCTTTTGATAAGTATAGAGGCGACACATGCCCGAGGGTGCATGTCCGTTCATTTTACAGAAGGATGTCTGCGTATTCAGACGACGAGAAGATGCTTATGCACTTTTTCCGAGACAGCTTGTCAGGGCCGTCGTTGGAGTGGTACATGAGCCTGGAGCCAACACAGATCAGAACTTGGAAAGAATTGGCGGAAGCTTTCGTAAAGCACTACCAATACAACAGCGATCTCGCTCCTAACAGAGTTCAGTTGCAAAGCATGTCCCAGAAGCCCAAGGAAAGCTTCAAAGAGTACGCCCAGAGATGGCGTGACCTGGCCGCGAGAGTACAACCACCTATGGTCGAGAGGGAAATGATGGACTTGTTCGTAGGGACATTCTCAAGAATGTACTACGACCGGCTGCTTAACTTCTCAATGAGTACCTTCTCCGAGCTGATCCTGATGGGGGAGCGTATAGAGAACGGAATAAAAATTGGTAAGATTCAACCGGGAGAATCTGTTTCAGCTGGAAGCAACAGGAAAGCCTTCGGTGGTAAAAGGCAAGATGATGCTAATGCGGTGTATAACGTTCAGCGGAGAAATAGGAATCAGAATCGGCGTCCACAACCTCAAGTTGCAAGTGTGACTATTCCGGGACCACCTCAGCAACAGAGACAACAACAGCAGCAGGCTCAGCAGCAGCCTAATCAGAATCAGCGGAGGTTTCAGGCTCCAAGGCCGAGGAGGGTATTTGAGGTACCGCCGATGTCTTACGCAGAGCTCCTTCAGACTCTATTGAAGTTACAGCTAGTTGAAAAGAGAACCTTGGCGCTGCCGACTGGCACGCCACCAGTAGGGTACGGCATCAACGAGCATTGTGATTTTCACTCTGGTGCACCCGGGCACAACATCGAGAATTGTTTAGATTTCAAGCATAAAGTGCAAGATCTGCTTGATAGCTCAGCCATCAATTTTGGGAAGGAAGGTCCCAATATTACACAAAAACCAATGCCAAACCATGAATAGGCTGGAATATGGTGGACAAAGAGGAGTTCTATAGTTCGTGTGGGCCGTTAAAAGTAGATCAGAACAGTGGCAGGCTGCCTCTAATAACTGATTATGAAGATAGCTGGTTCAGCAGCAGGACAGATGTGAAAGCCCGGTTCTCGGAAGCTGGCGTTTTTCTTTGTTTTATCTTGTTATTTCTTTACGTTTGTAGTTTCTTTCATGTTTGAATTGCGACCTTGTTCGTAAAACTTGTTGTTTTCATTTCAATTGATGATAACGAAATAAATATGCATGTTTTGATTAAATCCATTCGTGTTCACTAATTGTTTTTACAAATGTCCAATGCTTGGTTAAGAAGGATCTGGGGAGGATGACGAAAATGAACGACATGCAACTTCCGATTGTATGCTTTTGAGATAAAACCTGCTGATGATGTACAGGCATTGTTTCAAATCCCTAAACACCGGAGTTATAAGGAAGATAATCCCTTGTCAACCCCTTTGAGCCTTGTAGTAGGAGTTTCTTTCTGTGAATGAAAAACCCTTAATCTTAACCTGGGGCAGGGTAGGTGTTAGCTAATTTGACCGAGCGTTCAAGTTGCAAAAGGAGTGTCCGTTCGAGGATCAATCACACCTCTAGAGGGCGTGCCTAAAAAACCACAATGGTTAAATCAAGAGTGAGACAGTCACATCATTCCCCAAAGAGTCAGACAACCAGCGTCACATGACTTGGTCGAAAGAAAAAAGAGAAAAAATCAAAAGCCCACTAAGTCAAGAAAAGAAAACAATTGACTTAGGCAAAAATGAGGGCATCCCGCTGGACTTAAAAGAAAAACCAAAAGAACTCAAAAGAGTCAGTCCAGGCAAAAGTTAGGGGTAATAAAAAGGTGAAAGGAGGACAAAAAGAAAAAATCCTCAAATCAAATGCGAGTCGTGTGACCCTAAGTGTCAAAGACGAGAAGTGAGTGGCTGTCACTCCAAAAACTCATGAGTTTTCGAACTATCACTCCTATCTTTCAGCCTCTGAGAGGTGAGCGCTAAGGTCGAATTAACTGAATATAGGATCGGAGAACATCAAGGAGAATGGGTGGGTTAAAATAAACTTTGAGCCTTTATCCTTTCCTTCAAAACCGTGAACCTGACCACGTTATAACCTTCAAAAGTCCTAATTGAAGCAGGTTGTTTCGAAAGCATACTTCGGTAAAGGTCGCGTCGATTCTGACTCCTGAAAGGGTTCCTCTTACCATGTTGGTATTGATGTTGATAAATGTTTTGTGCAGTGTATGCTATAAACTGTTTTTCCCTTTTCCCAGTGAACAGATTGGATGTCAAAACTGTCATATGCGTTGCATTATTATATCTTTTACGCAGAACAACTTGTTTTACTTGCGAGTAAGCGCTTGACAGCAGGAAAGTTTTCTTCAATGGAAAGTATGGATAGAATACAGAGCGCCCAAATGTTTCGAGAGCAGGGGCAAGCTGTTATCGTGATTCCCAGTCAGGTCAGCCATGCGAAGTCAGCTACTCTGGGGCAATCAGGTCGAGATTCAGTAAATCTCTCGTAGTTGGAGGTACTGTTCTGGATCAGCTAATCGGGGGCAAGTCATGTGAATCAGGGGCATTGACTTCCAGTGAGTTCGGAATCGGTTAGTCTGAGGACAAGTCCCGAAGCTTCAGTTGATTAAGGGGCAGTGTGCTTGAGAGGTAACTAATCAGAAGTGAGTCTCCTCGAGATCCAATCAGGGGCAGTTATGCAGAAATGTGGAGATTTGAAAGCAGATACTTCAAGTGGATAATCAGATCAGGATAAGTCGCTAGAACGCTCATTCAGGGGCACGTCGCCGCGGAGAGCGTCGAAACCAACTGGATTGATTAGGGTTTATCGAAGATTGAATCTTTTTGTCGTATAGATACCGGGGCAAGTAATCTCGAGGTCGTCTCATGGTAAGCGGTTCAGAGCAAGTATTCCCAGGAGTTAGATAGGGGCAAGTTGAGTGCACTGGGGCAAGCTATCCAAAAGCTCGCAAAGTTCCCCGTCAGAGTCCATGGCAGGCTGGTACCCTCTCCAGAAATTGTATGTTGTGTCTTCCCCAATGAAGTCGCCCCAGGCAAAGCTGAATGTTAATTCCCCAGGAGAGTTGAGATTAATGTATCTGCAGTTCAACATTAGCCTAGTCCTCCCCAGTGAAGGTCAAGATGGATATGATTAACTTCCCAGAGAGTCCTTGTGCAGTGCAAGTCAGAACGTGTAGTTCAATCCCCAGCTCAGTGATAGCGGGATGATTTCCCCAGCTCAGTGATAGCGGGACGATTTCCCCAGCTCAGTGATAGCAGGATGAGTTTCCCCAGCTCAGTGATAGCAGGAGGGGTTCCCACAGAGTGTGATCAGGTGGTTGGAGCTGCTGAAAGGAGTTTTCCCGAGCACGATTGTCCTTTCTTTCCCCAACAAGTCGCTCTTCCTCGTCAAGAGGATCGTCCTCAACAGAATTTGAAGTTTTGAGTTCGTGAGCTACTTTCCCAGCAGGGTGGTCATCCCCAGCGGAGTTAGTTCATCTTTCCAACATTTATTTTGTTGGAAGCGTATCGGTAGTATTCCGGTCATCCCCAGCGGATCCAGTGTGTCTTCAGCATTTATTTTGCTGAAGCAACTCTTTGCATAAGCATGCATCATGAGCATTTGCATTTCACATGAGTATGTGGCATTTCCATGCAGTATGGAAGCATTACGTCATTATCAAACATGCATATTTGAAACATAAGCCAGGTGGTTACCTCTCCAGTTTCAGATATGTTATTCCTTGCCGATAAGAGAAATCGTGATTCAGGAAGATGTGGATTTTGTGGTCAAAGTGCGCAGTGATCGTATTTGTACCAGCTATGGGGTTCATATTGTAAGGCACGCAGTGATCGTGTTGATTTTGAGATGTTGATTTGTGGTCAAGGTACGCAGTGATCGTATTTTGTACCCTCTATGGGGTTCATATTGTAAGGCACGCAGTGATCGTGTTAATTTCGAGATGTTGATTTGTGGCCCAAGTACGCAGTGATCGTATTCGTACCATTTATAGGGTTCATGTCGTAGGACACGCAGTGATCGTGTTGATCTTGGTATGTGTATCTGTGGACGAATGGCGCAGTGATCGTATTCGTCCCGATCTAAGCAGATGGTTATGAGACACGCAGTGATCGTGTTGATCTTGGTATGTGTATCTGTGGTCGAATGGCGCAGTGATCGTATTCGTCCCGATCTAAGAAGATTGTTTTGTAAGGCACGCAGTGATCGTGTTGGTATCGTTTCGGGGTTTTATTGAGCAAGGCACGCAGTGATCGTGTTACCATATCATGTGATTTCGTTGGTCGATATATGCAGTGATCGTATTCGTCCGTTCTACAGTAATTATGGGTCGATACGCAGTGATCGTATTCATCCAGTTGTTGGTCGATATATGCAGTGATCGTATTCGTCCATTCTACAGTGGTTATGGGTTGATACGCAGTGATCGTGTTCATCCAGTTGTTGGTCGATATGCGCAGGGATCGTATTCGTCCATTATACAGTGATTATGGGTTGATACGCAGTGATCGTGTTCATCCAGTTTTGTTGGTCAGTATACGCAGCGACCGTATTCGTCCGTTATGCAGTTTGATTATGCTGTAGGACACGCAGTGAACGTGTTCATCGGGTTGTTGGTGGCCGAAGTACGCAGTGATCGTATTCGTCCCATGTTTAAAGTTGTGTCACAGCACGCAGGGATCATGTTTCCTCCAGTCAAGAGGGTCGTGACATGAAGCGCGCAGTGATCGCGTTTATCCTATGTATGGTCAGGATATGCAGTGATCGTATTCGTCCAGTTATGTGGGTTAGTTGAGACACGCAACACGCAGGGATCGTGTTTTTCTCCAGTCAAGAGGATCGTGGCTCAGAACGCGCAGGGATCGTGTTCAAGATACGCAGTGATCGTATTCGTACAGCATGCAGTGATCGTGTTGTTAGTACCATGGGAACTTGTGATGCGGAGCGCGCAGTGATCGTGGCTATCGTGTCAGTTGGTTTTGTTGGTCGGCGTACGCAGTGATCGTATTCGTCCTGTTACATGGGTTGGTTTCGTGGCACGCAGTGATCGTGTTGACGTTATTTTGGGGGTTTGATGGTCAGGATATCCAGTGATCGTATTCGTCCTATCGCAGCACACGCAGTGATCGTGTTTATCATATTGGTGGTTGAAGTACGCAGTGAACGTGTTCGCCTCTTCTATGTGGATTTATTCCGTCTGGCACGCAGTGATCGTGTTTATCTCATCCAGTTGGATTTATGGTCGATGTGGTTGTAACGCAGCACGCAGTGATCGTGTTCGTCATGTTTGTCCCATTACGTGATTTTGTTTACAGCATCAAGACGCGCGGTGATCGTGTTTCCACCTGTCAAGAGGGTGGTGGTGTAGAATACGCAGTGATCGTGTTCATCCTGTCACAGAGGGTTGTTGTGCCAGACACGCAGTGATCGTGTTCGCCATGGCACATTCCCCTAGCAGAGTTTCTTGGTCAAGCATTTCTCTTTCTCCCCAGCCGAGTCCTTTCTCAGAGTACAGTAGAAATGGCATGGTACAGATTTTGAGTGGTTACTCACAGTTACCCCAGTAGAGACGTAATCCCCAGCGGGTTGTTCTTCAACGAGATACTTGGTTAAGTTCCTCGTAGTCCCCGGCAGGGTATCCTTTGACAAGTCGCTTGGTTAAGTCACTTGTATTTCCCCAGCTGAGTCTTTCTCAGGATGATGTGGTATCAGTATTAGAAGGTGGTAATACAGATTTTCGGGTGGTTACCCGCAATTCCCCAACAGAGTTATGTTCTCCAGCAGGGTGTTACTTCAATGGGTTGCTTGGTTAAGTCCCTCATAGTCCCCAGCAGGGAGCTTGCTACAGGAGTTGTTTGGTTAAATTACTCGTAGTTTTCAGCAAGGTTACTTGGTTAAGTTCCCAATTTCCCCAGCAGATGTTTGACGGCAGTCGTCAGAGTTGTCCTCTCAGAGTTGCTTAGTTAAGTTTCTCATTTCCCCGCAGAGTCAGTTGTTCATGTCTTCGAACATGGCCTCGTTGGTTAAGCGTTTGCTCGTTTCTTCAGGATACGAAAGGTTGATCAGTGAAGTCAACATGACAAGTGAAGTCAACATGACAAGTGAAGTCAATATTCTCCCGCTGGTTAGCGTGTGCTCGGTTGATAAGTGAGATCAACAGGGGTTGATAAGTGATATCAACAGAGGTTGATAAGTGAGATCAACAGAGGTTGATAAGTGATATCAACAATCTCTCGTTATGTGGTGTATGCTCATTTCTTCGGAATGGAGTGGTCCGCGGACAACATCAGATTATTGGACAGATGTATGGCTTGTTGTTGCCGTGACGACAGGAGCCAGTTCCCAGGGTTTTTCTCAAGCAATAGTCGTTTCGCAATTTATTTTCGCGGTTGGCAAATTTCCGGGTTCTTTCGTATTCAACCGTCTCGTACCTCGAATGTCTGAAGGCTGCACGCTCTTCATCCAGTCGGGTCCAAGTCGCTTGAATAGGGGCAGCTGTTGCACCCCAAAATTTGCCCAACCTTTCTAACCTAGGTTTATGTTTCAATTGCATAGTCATTTGCATTGTCATCATGTACATAGTGTATTCATCTGCATTGCATGTCATAAGCAAGTTATCTTAACAGGGGGTCAAAGTGCTATTCCTATCTCAAGAGGCATATCCAGGGGTTTCATTCATATTCAAGTCTACTCAGGTCATCAGGGAAGAATTTGAGTTTTGAAGAGCTGCCAGGTTGATCAGTGAATTCTCTCCTATCTTGAGGCTAGTTGGGGATCATCAGAGGAAGTGTGAGCTATGAGACAAGAGCATGAGGTGTGTATGGATGTTATGAAGAGTCTAGAGAATCATTTTTGAGGAGAACCAAGTCATTTGAATGATTGCAAGAGCCTCAGTTGAAGTCAGTCAACTAGGGTCAGCACTGGGTCAATTCTAGGTCAAAGAAGTGTTTTGAAGGGCATCAAGGGTCATTTGAAGAAGGTGGGATTCATTATTTGCTATATGGATATGGATATGATGTTGTGATAAAGAAAAATCAAGAGGAGTCAAGGAGAACTGGAGTTACTAAATTAGGGTTTCAGTGTAAAATCCCCTGATTTAGGTCAAACTTCAAAGCAGTGTAACTCAAGATGCAAGCTTCACATGAATTTCTGGTCCACATGAAACTTGTAGAGTATCTTCATAGCTTTAATTTTAGTTGTGGAAGTCATCAAGATGATTTATAGAACTCAAGTTATGGCTCTTGCAAGTTACAAGTCATCTGAGGGCACTGAAATTTGTCTGTGAAAATTGTCTGTATTCCAAGCATTTTTTGACTTTCAAGGGTACTTCAAATGGATTTCTGGCCAACATGAGAATTGTTCCTTATTGTCTTAGCTTTCTAGAATGGTATGGTATGCCTTCATATGATTTGTGGAGCTCTACTTATGGTCTTGGCAAGCAAAGGGTATTTTGGTCATTTGAGGATTACAGGTCATTCTTAGCCTACGCCTAAAACTCATACAAGGGAGCTTCAGATGAAAAACTTCACAACATCAAAGTTGTTCAAAATGGGATTTTAAGGCTAGAAAATAAGGTGTGAAAGTTTGGAAAAGCTTAGAGCATGGAATTTTAAAAGTGGTGCAAATGACTTGAAAATGGCTTATAAGTTGAAAAAGTTGAAATGAAAAATTGGTTTGAGAGATCTACAAATCCAATATGGGTCATCCAATATACCAAATTGATTCCCAACATCATTCTAAAGACAATGGTTTAGCCACATTTTTGAGTTTAGGCTTAAAAATTGGACTTCCTTTGTAAATGTGTTTCTTGCATCTTAAGGCACCAAAAGGAAAAGTAAGGAAATGCTACATAAGGGTTTGTAAGACCTTGTTCTCATATAATAATATCATTTGAGGAGAAATTAAGTGGGATTGCATGGTTTATCATGAGATTGCATGAGATTCACTAAATATGGAAAATTCAAATTCTCATTGCATGATACATTCTAGAAACTTCTTGGAAGGTTCTCAAAGCTTCCATACATTTCCATTGACACCTATATATGCCCTAGAGATGATCCATGCCCTGGTTGGTGACTGATTGTGCTTGCATACCATAGTTTGAATTCCTTCATCCATATTGCATTTTGCTTTCAAACTCCATTGAAACTTCATCAATCATCATAATTCTTGTTATCATCATCATCTACCATCATCATAGAGCAATTGGCAAACAAAATTGAGAGGAATTCGTGGCTGGTTCATGAGATCCAAAGGTTCACTCCAAGTTGCATGAAGAATTGGATAGAGTGATTCAAGAAGTGTAAGCAAGAACCGGTGCAAACAGAAGAACCTACAGCCATTGAAGATCATTTGAAGCAAGCATCAAGGCTTGAATTGAAGGGGAACCACCATAGCCATCATCACTTGCAAGGTATGCAACTTCATTCGAATCCCACTATTTATCCATTGCTAGATCATGTGGTTAGGATATATGTGATAGAGACCATTAGGGGATGATTCATGAGTAGTTTAAGGGTTGTTCTTGAAGGTTGTTTCCATGGCAGTTTCTGGTTAGGGATCAAGAACTCACATGTTAGAGTGCTATAATACTGGAGGTTAGGTTTAGAATGATCACCATGAACCATAGAACGCATTAGTATAAGTTTGATCAAGAATTATTACCCTGCATGCCAGTGCAAATTCATGGTGCCCAGAACTTCCATCCATCGTGTTTCAGTTTAGGTTGAGAGTTAGGAAGAGATGATACCATGGCTGTGTAGAGGGAGAAATGTAGTTCAAGTTTGGTCTTTGGATCGTGTTATTTCATGGAGTGAGTAGAGAGAACGGGGAGGTGGAAATATCACGCGTGAAAGCTGGTTTGGGAGGAAACCCTAGCTGGAGGTTGAAGACAACCTCCCAACCGTCCGATTATCCCCAATTGTGGACTTTTTAATCCAATCGCGTGGCCCAGATTAAATCTCATAAATGGAGGGAAAGGCCAAATACAATGAAACGCTGCGTTTTCATTAAACAGCGTCCTTGGGCCTAAGTCCAAATTTCTATCCCCCCCCCCCTTTTTAATAGGCCCAGCATAATACACATGTTTTTACTACTTTTCGCACCGCAGATTTATCCATTTTTCTGGTATTTTTTCATTTGATTTTCTGATGTTTCATGGGCTTAGCACGCTTTCTATTCGCACCCCTGGTACTGGCCCATCATAATAATTGAACTAGAGCGCCTTGCTTTCCACACCCCTCCCTCTATTTCTTTATATTTCATTTTTTTAATTTCTTTTCATTTTCATGCATTTTGTAAAAATCATATAAAATTGAAAAAACATTATTTTTTGATAATTCTTTTTGCATAATTTTCTTTAAAGAGTCAAGAAAATTATAAAAATTAAAAATTGCATTTTATTTTTTATTTGATATTTTTCCCATATTTTCCAAATAAATGCCTATTTTAGGTGTTTCATTTCATACATGAATTTGTCAATTTTTGTTCATGCACTTTCTAATTGATTTTAGGTCCATTATTTTTTGTGCTATCAAATATGAATGTGTAGACTCTCTGGATTTTGTACTAGGATTTTTAGAAGTTTATTTTTAGTAGTTTGCTTGTGTGGCAATTAGGTGTTCAAAATTAGGGTTAAATCAACTTAGGTGGGATAGTTTAATTCTTTTAGGAGATTTTCATTTGTTTTTTGGGGTATGGACTATAGGGGTTATGGGTATAGGATAGATCCCTTAGAAAATATTAAGATTCCCCTACTGCTACTAGTATATTGCTTATATGTGATTAATTGTGTGGTGTGCCCTCTTTAGGGTTATCTTTTTGTCTGTGTGGGGTATTGGGTTTGTTTGGGATTTGGGGAGAGCTGAAGACCTGTGATGATGAAGTCCAGTTGAAGATCAGAAGATGGATACCAACTTGCAGAGCTAATGAGGAGTATCTCTTGCTGGTAGCTGCTGAAGTTTGTAGGACATAGGAGTTAGGCAGAGCCCTAGAGTAGCCAACTTGATTCTCAAACATGGAAGGTCTTGATTGCCTCCATTCTTCTCTGTGATGCAGAGTCTCTCTAAGACGCTCACCCCCTTCCTTTGGAAGGCTTGGTGCTAATGTCTAAGGGATAGAACTCTTGAGAGAAATACTCTTTGTGGTGATAGCAGTCTGTTTGCCACCCTTGGTGGTCAACTAATTGCTTAACACCCAGTTTACTCTTGTGATTGATTTTCTCAGCTTGGAGGTTAGGACTTGAAGAAAAGCCACTGGGAGATTGAAGATAAAGTCTGATGCTTGCTTGAAGCCTGTGGATAGCTGATATTGACTTGAAGATAGTAGCTGATGCTGATGAAGACTGCTTTGCTGTTTAACTTTTGCTGTTTTATTTCTGATGTATTGATTGACTGTATTGTTTGCTGTTTACCCTGTTGGGTTGAAAGTGAAGTCTGTTCACTTTTGCCTATTGTTTTCTAGGTTCGAGGTTGAGTGGGACTCCCTTGCCTCGCTTGTATTGTTGCATCCATGCATTTTACTGCTTTATTGTATATATCTGCTGTTTCTGTTTCCGTCTATTCCCTTAGGATCTCTGTTTCTCTCTGCGCAAGAGAGGAGCATGATAGACATTAGGAGTTAACCCATGCATGATAACATTAGGGTAGATTTTTATCCCCTTTTAACCCTAGGACTTGTAGAGTGTCATCTCTTCTTCCTTCAAAACAACAGAAAAACACTAATAAAGGTTATAACAGAGATTAATTCATTTCTTCCGTCAAAAGATTTGAACAGACATCAACCTTTTTGCAATAAGAAAACCCTTGTTTAAGGTGAGTTTTTTTTCGTAAAAGACACTCGAACAGCTTGTGTCGAGCGTAGGCCGAACTACGTTTGCTCTGATCTTCCATGCAGTGTGGAAGTACGTAGGCATATGATGCGATATCCTAGCGAGCAACCTTCACCCACCTTTCCCCGTAGTTAGGCGAACTACGTTGACTCTGATTTCTCGTTCCAGACGGGAATACGTAGGCATAAAGTGCGATGCTTTACCGAGTCATGTTTTCTTTTCTTTTCAGACCTCATCCTTTAGTTTAGATAGAAATGTAATCCGTACAAACCAAGCAAGCGTGGATCCCATCGAGTACGATGGACGTGAGGGGTGCTAATACCTTCCCCTTGCGTAACCGACTCCCGAATCCAGGTTTTGGTTGCGACGACCATACCTTTTCCCTTTTTCGCGAGGTTTACTTCGAGCGTTCCCTTTCCCTCCGTTGGGATAAATAACGCACGGTGGCGACTCTTCTGTCAGCCGACGCCGATTTTCGCAATAGCGACAGCTGGCGACTCTGCTGGGGATCCAACGTCCCCTGGCCGCTAAGGACCGCGATGGTTCTTATGCATTTGGGATCCAACGTCCCTTTAGAGAGTCGATCCTAGCGCTTGTTTGCCCGTCGAGGAATTTGTATGGATTTACATTTCTGTATTTACATTTCAGCATTTTATTATTATTATTGCTGTATTGTGGGGTGTGACGGGTGTTCTTTGATTGAGAGATAAGTCGGACCTGGGCTTGAGTGCACCTAGACTTAGAGTAGAGATTAGTGGGCGCGCACGTGCTTTGCATGTCCTAGTGTCCCACGAAATCTACGCTCAGACGAGGTTCTTCTGGTTGGCCTCCTGTCCTGCCCTTTGGGTGGCTCGGGTTGCTGGTTAGTTGGATTGTCGACTCTGGGGACCGATCATTTGGAAGTTGGCTAAGTGAGGCCTCTTCAGGATTTGATGATGCCACTCCTTCTGGGAATCGTATCATCACTCCTGAAAGTCTGTGACGCCGATGACCGCATAGGATGCCATACCTTTGTCAGTTACTAGGACATCCACCTGTGAGAGGGTTTGGGGTTATGCAGGTAACTAGACCTTCAGATACCGGTTATTTCTTGATCAGAGATCCTGGGTATTTATGGATATTTGTGAGGTCTATCAGAGACCTGTCTGAGTTTTGATTTGAGGTCTATCAGAGACCAATCAGGGTTATGGTTTGAGGTCTGTCAGAGACCGTTTGGAGTTATATTATGAGGTCTATCAGAGACCAGTCCGAGTTATGGTTTGAGGTCTGTCAGAGACCAATTGGGGTTATATTATGGGTCTATCAGAGACCAGTGTGGAGCTTTGTATTGGGTCTATCCGAGACCATGATTTGAGACCTTCGATATGATTCGGGCTTCTCAGCTATAGCACTTGGTCCCCGTTGCATGTTGCTTGCATTGCATTGTTTTGCATAATCATTGTCATTGCATCCCATTAACGTGTGTCTGTGCTGCAGGTGCATTTGCATATCCCCGGGTTCTAGTGTCTGGACTTCTGGGTATTGATTATGGCTGGATTGAGGATGACAGTTGCCTACAAGCTACCTATTCCTAATATTACTCCACTCCTGGGTCTGATTTCTCTGGCAGGTGAGGATGTCCGTAGAAGCTTCAGGCAGAGTTACGGACGGCTGTTGAGTTTGGTTCGCAGATCCATCGACGATGAATTGAACGGGCTATACACGCTGATGCAGTTCTATGACCCGGCTTTGAGATGCTTTACATTTGCAGACTTCATTTTGGGACCAACCATGGAGGAGTATGTGGAGTTTACTGAGCTGCCAGTGCAGAATGCAGTTCCTTTTATTCACTCTGCCGCTGAACCTAAGTTGGAGGATCTAGCCAAAGCCTTGCATATGGATGCTTCTGAGTTGTTGATAACTTCTTGGCGAGGGGTTCCGGGTTTCTCTCTTCAGTTTCTAGTTGGTAAGGCTCAAGAGTACGCCAAGAATGGGTGTTGGGTGGTCTTTAACACTATTTTGGCTCTATGCATTTACGGGATCGTGCTGTTTCCCAATTTCCCAAACTTCGTGGACATGGATGCATTTCATCTGTTTGCTGCTGGTAACCCGGTGCCAACACTGATAGGAGACTTTTATCATTCGATGCACTACAGGAACGAGAACAGGAGAGGCAAG
Source organism: Lathyrus sativus (assembly GCA_963859935.3). Classification (NCBI taxonomy): domain Eukaryota; kingdom Viridiplantae; phylum Streptophyta; class Magnoliopsida; order Fabales; family Fabaceae; genus Lathyrus; species Lathyrus sativus. The sequence continues at coordinate 338,906,355 of OZ012737.1, forward strand.
AATGTCTCTTGTTGCGTGCCTTTGCTGTATATGTGGTTCAAGAGCCATCTTCCTTCGAAGGGACCTTTTGTGGATAGTGCGACCACATCTGACTGGCCAGAGCGTATGATGAGGCTGTCTTCTACAGATATCGAATGGTTTGATCGAGACCTGCTGGGGTCCGAGCTTATTGTCAGTTGTGCTGGGTATCCTAATGTTCCGTTGATAGGGAGAAAAGGGTGCATCAACTACAACCCATCTTTGTTCGTCCGTCAGTTTGGATATGCGCTGAAGAGCCCACCTCAGGAGGATGAAGTACAGGAATCTCTGTACTTCACAGGTGATTTGAGCGGAGAGCTACTAGCCAAGCTTCGGCATGCCTGGACACGTATTAACCGAAAAGGGAAACCGCTGTTGGGGAAGAATGATTGTCAGGCGTATGCACCCTACAAAGTTTGGATGCAGGAGAGAGCCAGACAGATATTGATGCCATTTCCAGCTACTCTGATCCCTGTTTATGTTCCGGTGGAAGAGCCAACCACGGTTTCCAGGGAGGTCTATGAGCAAGTGGTGAAGGAAAAGGAAGCTCTGTTGGTGGTTAATGAAGATCTAGAAAGAGAATTGGCCCGGATTCGAAGTGAGAAGAACGAAGCTGCGTACTCCCTTCAACAACAAACTGAGATGGTAACCTTGTTGAAGACTAAATTGGTTAAAGAAAAGGAGAAGCGGGAACGCCTGGGACAAGACTTTAAGAGCTCTCATGACATGATGGAAGCTAAGAAGAAGTCGCTGGACATCGCTCACCGAGAGATTGCTTCATTCAATAAGACTTGGAATGCCACTCTTACTAACAACAAGGAACGGGAAGATAAGTTGAAGCAGCAGATCGCCGATCTTCAGAGCCAGTTGAAGGCCACTAGGAGGCAGCACGAAGAAGAAGTCATGACTAGATATGCCCTTCAAGATGCACTGAAGCAAGTCGAGGCCCGCAGAAAGGAAGCTCGGTCCCAGAAGAGGAAGCTAGATGAGTGCTTTGGTGAAGGCGTATGGGAAGAGTCCATCGACGACTTGCGGCGAGTTCTTAAGCAGAGGAGTCTACTCATAGAGGGATTGCTTGTCCAGCCTGATCATCCCAAGACAAAGAAGCTGTTAAGGGATTATAGGGATTATGGGCATACCTGATTTGTTCATGCTTTATTGTACGCTGACCATCACCCGGTTTGTGGGTTGAGGTCATGCTTTTGTTCGTCTTGTGATACTTTTGCCTTTGAAGGCCTGTTCAATACATGAGTTGTTTTCCCTTCTGTGATTGAATTTCAACTTCTTGCAAATGCTTATCACCGCACTGTCACGGTGCTGCCCTGTATCAAACGTATTAGCACTAGAATCGGGGAATGATAATCCCTAATGCACAGACACGCATTGCATTTTGCATACATACTCATATTTGCATTACAGGTTTGTGATCCGTGTATCTTATCTCCTGCATTTTTCAGGTATTTTCAGGATTGAAGAAAGGCGGGTCCACCGTTACCCTACAAGAATCAACCAGAAGAAGATCATGGACGCCATGCAGGTTGAAATGCAAGAGATGCGTGACAGGATGGCCCTGTTCATGCAAACCATGGAGACTATCGCCAAAGGGCAGGAACAGTTGCAGAGTCTGGTGCAGCCGTTGGTTGCTCGTGCTGAGAACAACGGCACCCCGCGTGGTGAAAATGTGGCTAACTCTCCCAGGGTTGAAAATCATCAAAGTGCTGATCACATTCAAGTCGCTGGGCTGAACAACGGAGAAGTTGGTCCTGCTGGTGGGAACAGAAACACTGGTAACACTAACAGAGATACTGCAGGAGAGTTCATAAGGAACGTCAACCAGGGTTTCAACTTGGGTGCGGAGAACGTTGGGCTGAATGACGGCAATGGTAATCAGGGCTTTCAGGGTATGAATGTGGGATATGGCAATGTGGCTGGCGCCAAAACTGGATACGACAATGTGTCTGTTCACTTTTGCCTATTGTTTTCTAGGTTCGAGGTTGAGTGGGACTCCCTTGCCTCGCTTGTATTGTTGCATCCATGCATTTTACTGCTTTATTGTATATATCTGCTGTTTCTGTTTCCGTCTATTCCCTTAGGATCTTTGTTTCTCTCTGCGCAAGAGAGGAGCATGATAGACATTAGGAGTTAACCCATGCATGATAACATTAGGGTAGATTTTTATCCCCTTTTAACCCTAGGACTTGTAGAGTGTCATCTCTTCTTCCTTCAAAACAACAGAAAAACACTAATAAAGGTTATAACAGAGATTAATTCATTTCTTCCGTCAAAAGATTTGAACAGACATCAACCTTTTTGCAATAAGAAAACCCTTGTTTAAGGTGAGTTTTTTTTCGTAAAAGACAATCGAACAGCTTGTGTCGAGCGTAGGCCGAACTACGTTTGCTCTGATCTTCCATGCAGTGTGGAAGTACGTAGGCATAGGATGCGATATCCTAGCGAGCAACCTTCACCCACCTTTCCCCGTAGTTAGGCGAACTACGTTGACTCTGATTTCTCGTTCCAGACGGGAATACGTAGGCATAAAGTGCAATGCTTTACCGAGTCATGTTTTCTTTTCTTTTCAGACCTCATCCTTTAGTTTAGATAGAAATGTAATCCGTACAAACCAAGCAAGCGTGGATCCCATCGAGTACGATGGACGTGAGGGGTGCTAATACCTTCCCCTTGCGTAACCGACTCCCGAATCCAGGTTTTGGTTGCGACGACCATACCTTTTCCCTTTTTCACGAGGTTTACTTCGAGCGTTCCCTTTCCCTCCGTTGGGATAAATAACGCACGGTGGCGACTCTTCTGTCAGCCGGCGCCGATTTTCGCAATAGCGACACTTTGCTATTGTTTTGCTGCTGTTTTCATAGGGTAACCGGTTACCTGATATAGGGCAACCGGTTACTTAGTGATAATTTTGCCATCTTGGCCCTGTTTTGGGACTGTTTTGGTTCCCACCTCTTCTTCTTCCATTTCCTTTTGATTTTGGCCTTGAAATACACTTTTAAAGGTCACTTTCCTCTTTAAATTCATTAGACTTAGGGTGTAGATGAAGTTGGATAAACATTCATCAATTCAAATCTATCTTTAAAGTGAATTGTTCAATTCATTTTAGGTGCTTTGAGTTAATGACATGTTTAGTGCTTTAATCCACCAAGATGAGTGGATGAACTTAAAGATGGAATAATCTTGAACTTGTAATTCAATTTGAAATTCTCTTTCTTCTTTCTTTTTCTTTTGATCGATGAAATCTATAGATCATGGATTATTGGTTGTCAAGGATATTTAATCTTCATTGTTTCAAATCTATGGATGAATGATCATTGAGATAATTCTCCGTACTTTGGAATAGTGATAGAGTACCTTTGATTAATCGATAAAAATCTTGATTATGATGAGATCACTACCTATTTTCTTTTTGTGTGGTATTTCTTTCGAAGAGTAATCTTCATATCACTTCTCTAGCATGTATTAACACTAACATTATTACTGACCGGCCTTAGATAGTCGTGACTTCTATATAAACCTGATTATGATTGCTTAACATAGTGCTAAATTATCCCGTAATCGGAAAAATGATCATTCATGGCTCAAACTTATGTTTAAAAGTCCAAGTATGGTTGATTGCTTGTCTTAAGTCCTCTACCTAAGAAACTTATTGTTAAGAGGCTTTTATTTTATCAATCCTCTAATGAGTTTTCATTAACCTTGGTCTAAGTGCAAGAATTAACCGCCGTTGATCATTTTCTCCAACGACTAACTACTAACTCACTAACAATATCTTTGTTTTAATTTTGCTTATGTTTCCTTGTTGCTCTTTATTTCTCTTTTATCTTTTATCTTTATGCTTTATGTTTATCATCACAAATAAAATCTTTGTTTATGTTTCCTCTTTTTTCTTTTGTCCACTTGGATCACACTTTATTCTAAACACTAATAAAGGATTAAACCTCTAAAAAACTTGGTGCTCTTAACTTTATGGCTATGCTTTTGGACTATTCTTAGACCTTGGAATTCTTGTACTATTCTTGGACCCTTGGACTTAGAATTAAGGCTCTTTTCCTATGCTTGGAGTATTATGGATTTTTGCCTTTAATTGGCATGCTTATTGGGTTATGCTTCAAGATAGATGAAATTCTTATTGGCTTGCTATGGAGTATGCTACAAGTTGGTTAGATCCTTCTTATCTCTAGCTTTTATTTTGCTTTTTAGAGTAGTGACTTCATCTTCTCCGCTTCTTAAATTTTCAAAATCTTCTCCCTATTTTGAAAAACCTTCTTGTTTTAAAACTTCGAGACCGCTTTCACAATAAAACTTTGAATTTTTGTCAAGTGATTTTCAAACTTTGCTTTCTTAATAAATGTCAGTCAATGTTAATCAAATTTTGACAAATTTCAAAAAGACTTTAAAATAAAATATCAACCCCATTCAAACTTTTTGTGCTATTTGTGCACTTTTCATTTTAAAACTTTTCATAAAGTTTAGATTTCATTTTACAACTTTTTATAAAGTTTAGATATGAGTCATTTCCATAGTTGAGATATAATTATCCTATTCTCCATAGTTGAGTGATAGACTTGTTGATAATCCAAGCAAAATACTCCATCTTTAGGTGATGCAAATATTGTCTTATACTTGTGGGCGACTAGTCGTAGTTTTCTACTTAAAATGACGACTTGTCTTTACAATTAAAATCAATCAAAACCAACCAATTTTTGTTATTTGTACCACGAACACAAATATCTTAAAAAGTTATTCTCTTCTCATCTCCCCAATCTATTTTTAAACAAACAAATTTTAAACTAAAAAGCGTAAATATTTCAAAGGGCTCCTATAGAGTACTATAGATGTTTTGGGTGCTAACACCTTCCCATTGCGTAACCAACCCCCATACCCAGATCTCTGTTTATTTGTTATTGTTTTAGAAGTATTTGGTTTTGTTTGCTCGTTTTCCTTTCCTTTTTTTTAGATAAAATAAAAGTGAGGTGGCGACTCTTGCATTTTTGAGTTAAGTTAATCAATAGCTTATACTCCCAAATTTTACCGCTACAAAAAAGTGGCGACTCTGCTGGGGAAATTGAGGTTCCTAGTGGGTTTCACCTACTTTGATTTATTTATTGCTTTTTTTTTACTTGTTTGTTATTGTTTGTTCTGTTTGGTGCCTGGTGATTGTCGCTACTGCGAAAATAAGGTGCCGGCAGAACAGAAGAGTCTCCACCTTTCGTTATTTATCCCTCGGAGCGGGAAAGGAAACGATCGGAAAAACCTGACGAAAAAAGGGTAAGACAAGGTCGTCGCAACCGTTGTCTGGGTTCGGGAGTCGGTTACGCAAGGGGAAGGTATTAGCACCTCTCACATCCGTCGTACTCGACGGGATCCACGCTTGTTGTGTTTACTGGACGAGTTGGTTTATCTATCTACCTATCAAGGCTGGCTTAAATAGAAAAGAAAATAACTCGGCAAAGCGTCGCGCTTTATGCCTACGTATTCTCATCAGAGAATGAGAAATCAGAGTCAGCGTAGTTCGACCTACGACGGGTTACGGGGAAGGTGGTTCGCCAATACATCAGTATTGTGCCTACGTACTCTCAACAGGCTTGAGAGATCAGAGCTTACGTAGTTCGGGATACTACGGATTATGGGGATTCGGATTCATCTGTTTTATCGAGTAGGGTTAAACAGCAATTCCAGCAGTTAGGGACAAAGCCTGTTTGTGGTGGCGCTGAAGTTTAACGACACTCTTTTCTTCAGAAAAACTTCCTTTGAGTTATGGGCCCACGGGGCAAAAAGGTTTGAAGTTTGTTTTCTGTCTTTTACGAAAGAAGTGTTTTTTATTGTGTTCGCAATTTCAATCGCACTAAAGACTATGACCTGAGAGTGAATGCGTCGCATGTCACCCAAAGGGTGCCATACTAAACATCCAGACTGTTGAAAAGAAGCTCTCCAACAATCCTTTCTCAGATAGCTTAAGGCTCGTAACGTACGAAAGAAATCATTCATGATTACTGTATCTTAAACTGTTTTGAGATGAGAAGAGAACAGGCTCAACTACGGGGAGACTATCAAGTCCTACTGTTGTCATGCCAAGGATTCATCCTATGGTTGAGGTTTGAAATAGGGAACTCCTAGAAGTTATCATGCATAAGTTTCAACCTAAAGTTCTATCATCACTTCCTTATCAAAGGAAATGAGATTCCTAAGGGATCATGCCAATGATACACAGAAACAGATAAAGCATCAGCTTAAACAGTAAACAGTAAACAGTAAATGACTGTAAAATGCATGCAATGCAAGTGAGGGAGGAAATGTGTGTGGGGCAGCAGCCTCCACAAGCTCATCTCAACCTCAAGCCAGAATGAATAACAGTAATCATACTGAGGAAATAACAACATGCTATCAAGCAAAATACAGTAAACTGCAATCATACAGAAAGAATAAAATCATGCTATCAAGCAAAATAAACCACATGGGCAAGGGAGCAGGGCTTTACCGAATACCCGCAAGCAAAGCCATACAGTAACAGTACAAGCAGAGGGAGCAACTCAACCTCTAGTGCAATCATGCTCCTAGATTAAAGCTAGTCTAGATATGGACTTATTCTAATGCATCAAGCAAATCAAACATGGCACATCAACAATACAGAGAAGAAACAGACAAGAAAAGAAAGCAGATCAACCACTCCCACAGCTTCACAGCAAAGCAATCCTTTAACAGCTCTTCAGGGCTATCATCTTCAATGACAAGTATCAACTTGCTCCTCCTAGGTTTCAACCTTTCAACATAAGTTTCAACTTATTCTCTTTCTCCAAGCTTCAGCTCCTTAATCAGTTCCACCTTCAGGCTTCACTCTTAACCATAAGTATCAACTTAGTCTTCTCTTCCTACAAGCTTCAGCTTCTCAGAGTAGTCATCAATCATCTGGAAATGTCAACTTTATCCTTCAATTTTCTTCTCAAGCCTCAGCTCTTCATTCAGTCCTTACTGGATCTTCAAGTATCAACTTGTTTCTTCTTGCTCTCCAAGCTTCAACTACAATGGTAATGCTCAGGGAATCATCCTCTTCCATACTCTTCAATGAAGTCTTCATCTTCACACTCAAGCCCAACATCTTTCAAGATACTCAAACCAGAAGAAATCACTTAACTGGATAAGCTAGGATATTAAACTGCTTATTGACCACCCAAGGTGACCTATAAGGGTTTAACATCAACAGAATGGTTCCCTAAAAGGTTCTACTTCCTAGGTACAATCACTTATCCCTCCTAAGGAGGGAGGTGAATACCATGGAAGGACCTTGAATCATGGGGAATAATGGAGGTGAAAGATACCATCCATGTTTAAGAAAGAAATTGACTAGGTCTAAGCTCTACTTAATTCCTAACCCTAAAACAACAACAAAACAAACAAGTCTTCAAGCTCTCAAGCTCCTTCTTCACTCTCCAAGTTTTCCACTATGCTCCTCCATGCTCCACAAAGCAAGACCAGGCCCACCAAGCCAAGCAAAAGCCCACAAAGCAAAGCAAAACAAAAATACAAGCCCACAAGGGCAACACAAACAACAATCAACTACAAAAATCAATTAAAAATAGTATACTATTATATTAAAATCTAATATAATTTCTAGGGGATCCTATATACCTACCCTTAATACCCTATATGTCCCAATGTCTAACTTGACCTAGAAACCCAAAATTCTAGTGTTATTGTGGACCTATGTTAAGGATTGACCTAATTCTATACAACCTAAAGTCATCTAATAAAAACTAATCAAACATTAATCACAAAATTATGGAATAAATCCAGAGGGGAGCTAAAGTCCTAATCTAAGTATCCTAAAAAGAATGGTTCAAAAATTCAAAGGGAACTAGCTAAACAAAATTCTACAAATCTATGCATCAACATAAAATGAATTAAAAAGCTATTAAAAGAGAAAATACACAAAAAATACTAAATATGCATGAAATGCAAATGTTTTGATTTTATAATTTTCTAGACATCAATGTGAAGTAGGAGAAAAAATCCCCAAGTAAAAATCATCATTTTTCTATTTAATATGATTTTTCAAAGATTAAAGAAAAATGGAGAAAAAGAAAATAAAATGTGAAAACATTGGTGCAGTTAGCAATAATATGCAGTTCAATATGAGAATGGGCTTGAAACGGGGGTATGATCAGCAATGCGCGCTAGGCCCAATTTTAATCAGAAAACAAATGACAAAATATAAAGAAAAAGAAAAAATACGCGGTGCATTTAGTAAATAAAATTAGTTCAATTCATCAATGGGCCACAGATGAGGGTGTGGCTATCAAAATCCACTAAAGCCCAAGACCTCACTTTAAGTGGTACGCTGCGTTTTGGGGTATCTTCAGAACTCCTCTTCAAACGTGAAATCAAATCTTGGCCACACGATCTGGCTTTGGTCAACCGGTCCTTGCATGATCCAACGGCCATGGAGTTATCTTCTTCCTCCAGCCACGAAAATGGAGGGAAAGCTCCATGAACAGAGCTTCAAATACCTAACTCGGATTCCATCCAAACTCAACCAAAATCCATGTTTCAAAACCCTAATCTGCTCTAAATTCAACCCTGATCACAACCATGCTATTAGAATCAATTGAAATGCCCCCAATCTCTAAACCCGATCCAAGATCAAAACTATGCTCGAACTTCAACTTTAACGATTCTTGAAATTGATTGGCTCAGAATGATCACCCCCTCACACTGGTTAAATCTTGCTATTAAACTCATGTTATATCTCACTATACATCGTGTTCTTGATCAAAACAAAATTGGTGTCACTAACTCAAACTTCACCAAATGATCTCAAAGTTCCCAGAATCCATCTCCTACTTGTCTCTAACCATTCGAACCTAACAAATCTAACTAATTATGCTTAAATTAAGGTGTAGAAGAAAAGTTGCAAACCTGTCAATTCTTGAATATCAGATAGGTCAAATCTTCAGTTCAACCTCTCAAACTCTTCAGAATCACTCCTTGATTGATGTTAATGCTTCTGTTTGCAAAAGATTTGATCAAAGAAGCTTGAATCTCCAAATCCAATGGTGACTTGCAGCTCCCAAAATCCAAATGCTAACTCTTCAATTCTTCATGATCTTGCCCTCAATTTGGTATGCACACATTCAGTATGATCAATGGAAGGTGTTAGGATTGAAAGAATCAATGAAAATGGTGTGGAATGAAGAAATTGATTTTAACTTGCAATGGAAGAAATTGAAATGGCTATCTCACTCTCCTCTCTAATCTCTCACCAACCTTGCATCTGAGCAAGTTCTAATCACTATATAGGATGGTTCAGAACCATCCAGAACTTTCTGGAATCATCCAATGAGAATTTGAGATTCTCATGTCATGAGTTTTTGATTTCAATCTATCTCATGTGCCATCTTGTGCTATGCCCCTTGCAGAAACTTGTTCTGACTTGAAAATCTCCTTAGATGAGATACATGACATGTTAGGATACTTTACTATCTTGTGCATTGTCTTTTCTTGTGTTTTGCATATGTACCTTAATATGCAAGCAATCATTTTCCAAAGCAAGTCCATGATCTAAACCTCAAATCAAAAATGTGGCTGAACCATTGTTTTTAAAATGCTTTCTAGAGTCAAAATGACCTATTACATGCCATGGTTTGGATGTGTAGCTTGGAAATTTCAATTTCCAACTTTGACTTATTTAACTTATGCCTCCATTTTAGGTCATTTTTACCATTTTGAGCTACAAGCCTCTTAAACATCTCATGACCTCCTTAATAGCCTTAAAACATCATTTTAAGAAAGTTTGATGTTGAAGATTTTTCCATTTGAAGCTTGGAAATAGGAGTTATGGCCTTATGCTTGAAATGACCTGTAATCTCCAAATGACCAAAATGCCCTTGACTTGTCAAAGCCATAACTTGAGTTCTACAAATCCTATCAAGGACTTCTAGTACTCTATAGAAAGCTAAGAAGATGAGGAACAACATTCATGTTGACCAAAAGTTCATAGGAATCATCCTTCTTGGGCAAAAGTTGGATGCAAGTTGGGTGACTTTCAAGACCCCAGATTCACATACCTCAGATGACCTGTAACTTGTCAAAGCCATAACTTGAGCTCTACAAATCCTATCAAGGATTTCTAGTACTCAAATTAAAGCTAAGAACAAGCTATACAACATTCATGTTGGGGGTAAGATGAGATGACAATCACATCTTGAGCTAAACTGCCTTGAAGATAGGGGTCAAACTAGGGGATTTTACACTGTCAAGCCTTAGAAACCCTAGCTTGAAACTTCTCAAACTCTTCAATCATGATGAGTTGACCTTGGAATCATCCTTATAGCATCTCAATGCATCAATCCATGATCACATGGCTCTTGGATTAGGTCTCAACCCTCTCCAAATCATCAGTTGACCTAGGGTTGACCCAGTCAAACCCTAATTATACCACTCATGGCTGAGGCTTCTTATTCCTGTACAATGACCTCTCTAGGCTTCATGATGGCTTTCAAGACATCTCATAAGCTCTATCAAAGCTTCAAGTCCATCCTCATAGCTTCAGAATCATCTGAGGAGCTCCCCCAACTCTCAAGTTAGGAGGCACACAACCTTGGTTTCAACCAATCTCTCTGAGGATCTCTTAACTTCTCTGACAAAGATATCAACCCTTGAACACTTGAATGACCTTCTTGGCTAGCTTCAAAGTCTTGTGGTGCTCTTGATTGGTAATCATACCTCTTGATCTCCTGCATACATGTCAATGAAATGCAAGTGATAATGTTAATGTGAAAGAGATGAATCACAAGCTAGGTAAAGAAATGTTGGTCAAATTTTGGGGTGCAACAGTTTCCCCTATTCAAACGGCTTGGACTTGACTGGGTGAGAAGCGAACGGCTCTCAAACAATCAAGGTACGAGACAGTTGAATACTAACAAACCTGAAAATTTGCCAACTGCACAAGTACACGGTACTCTGACGGGAACAAATCTTCAAAAACTGAAATATTAGCTGCACGGCAACTAGCTGGGGAATTGGTCACACGGTAACCGGTAATACAAGATCGATCATGCCATCAGGCATCAAGATTCCTCGGGACTCATCAGGTCAACAATCAAGTTAGTCATGCCGTCGGGCATTCAAAGAAAACTTTCGGGCATCAGCCGACCTTCGTTGCTAAGTCGGGAATAGAGTTCTCGGTCAATCATGAGCCAATTGAGGATATCCAAACTTCTGCCATCAGGCACTCCGCATCAGCTGAGAGAAATGCTTCGTTAACACGGTCGGACTTCAATCATCAAGTCTTCAGGGGAAGTTTCAACTTCGCTGTTCAGAAACCTGCTGGGGATGACGCACCTCTGCTGGGGATTCTGGAGAACTATCAAGTAACTCTGCTTCGGGGATCCAGGAATCATTCTGGATGAATCAACTCTGCTGAGGACTTCAAGAATCATCTTGGGCAAATAACTCCGCCGGGGACTTCAAGAATCATCCTGAACTGATAACTATGCTGGAGATTTCAGGAATCATCCTGAGCAAACACCTTGATGGGGACTCTAAGCATCAACTTGAGCAACCAACTCTGGAGACTGCACTGGGGATTTTAAGAATCATCTTAAGCAAACGACCTTGCTGGGGAATTCGAGAATCATCTTGAGCCGAAGACTTCGCTGGGGACTTCAAGAATCATCTTGAGCAAGCGACTCCGTTGGGGAGAATTCAAGAATCATCTTGAGCAATCAATTCTGCGGCGGAACACCTGCAAAACAAGAACGGTAACAACCTAGATCATGCTTATTATGCATATGCTTCGGCAATGGCGCAATGCTCCGCACGGTGGAAATGCTACGCGTTTATGATAAATGCTATGCAGTCATGCAAAATGATGCGATCCCGTCAGCAAAATAAATGCTGAAGGGAGAATCCTCCTGTCAAGGAGAAAGAACCACTCTGATTGGGGGAAGGAATCATCCTACTAAGGAGAAAAAAGTCGCGCCAATCTCAATCGGGCGTTGCGGGGAAGTGAACTTCAGTTGACTGCTGCAGGGGGACGAAGCTCTACGAGAACCTGGACCTGCTAAGGGAAAGCGATGTCAATCGCGGGAATAACTGCACGGCCTTCATGGCTACTTCCCTGGAGGTAACGGCTCCGACGGGGAAATACAGCATCAGCTATTCAACACTCCACTGGGGGAAACCAATCATGGCCTGAGCGGCTTCCATGGACTCGGCTCTCTTGGGGATCTGCCAACTCGGCTGAGGAAGAAGAGATCATTCTGCTTGCTGGGGAGAGTACGACTCTATGGGGAATCTCGATTCCGCTGGAGACTTCAGCCTTGAACCATCAATTGCTGCACACTTCAGTGTATGACTCATCTGGGGAGATGACGTTCCTTCAGGATGCATCTGACCGGGGAGAGAATCTTCTCTGCCTGGGGAGACATATCAATGCTCACGATCTCGTGTTCAGACTCTGCGGGGAGAGGCTGTTAAACCTTGCTGGAGGAGGAGGAATCATCCTGCTTGGGGATGCGCACGGCGCACTGTCTGGAATATGCTACACCTGCAGCAACACAAACAAACAGACAAGATACCCTTCTCAAAGGGACCTATCAAGGTTATCATCTCGTGACAATGTTCAAGTAATTCATTGTTTCAACAATCAGTGGCCTAGGCCAGTAAGTTTATGTATGCGCATTTTATCAAAAACATCGACGTTCTTTTTCGCAAACAAAACAGATAAATGCTAAACAGACAAACAGAATTACTGAATAGTATACATTTTATTGATAACGAACCCCTGAATGGGTAAAAATGTTTTACAACAGATGCAAGCTCCTGGAATGAGGAAGCCGCGCAAAAAAATAAAACATAAATATACATCAGTATATACAAATGTCGGCAATGAGGCATAGACGAACACCATGAGTTGATCCCTCTATGACCCACTCGACTTTGATACTTCTCCGACGCTTCAGCTTCAGAAGAGATTGATTCAGATAAACGGCCCTCAGGTCTTCCAAACCACTAAACAATGAAAGTCCATACACGGAACGCAGTCATTTGCTTTTTCAAATCCCTAACTTTTGCGTGAACCGCCCTTTGCGGGTTTTCAGTTCACCGGGATACCCTTTTTTGCCAAAGTCGCCCGTCCGGGTTTTCGACTTTGCGGGTGTACATTTTTTCAATTTATATCCCTAATTTTTGCCCGAACCTTTTTCCTTTTTTATGGTTCGCCGGGATGCCCCATTTTTGCCTGGACTTTCTTTTTACTGTCCAGCGGGTCGCTTTCAAGCAAAGTATTTTTTAACCGCGTCCGCGTTCACCGGGGATGCAAAATCTTCACCATCCATCGTGGATAACAACAAAGCTCCTCCCGAGAAGACCTTGCTGACGACGTACGGACCTTCGTAATTGGGAGTCCACTTGCCCCGGTGATCGGAGTGTGGAGGAAGAATCTTCTTCAGGACGAGATCACCCGTCTGAAAGCTTCTAGGACGCACCTTCTTGTCATAAGCTTTCTTCATTCGGCTTTGGTATAAACGACCATGCGCAATCGATGCTAACCTCTTCTCGTCCATCAGGCTAAGTTGGTTCAGTCGGTTCGTAATCCATTCTGCCTCGTCGAGTTTCACATCAACCAAAACTCGCAAAGAAGGGATCTCCACTTCTAGCGGTAGGACTGCTTCCATACCGTACACCAAGGAGAAAGGAGTTGCCCCGGTCGACGTACGTACCGTTGTACGATAACCGTGCAATGCAAATGGCAGCATCTCGTGCCAATCTTTGTAGGTCACAACCATCTTCTGAACAATCTTCTTTATGTTCGTATTGGCCGCTTCAACGGCGCCATTCATCTTCGGCCGGTAAGGAGATGAGTTGTGGTGTTCAATCTTGAAACTCTGGCACAGCTCCTTCATCATCTTGTTATTCAGGTTCGAACCATTATCGATAATGATCCGCTCGGGAATTCCGTAACGACAGATGATGTCCCTCTTTATGAATTTAGCCACCACCTGCTTTGTCACATTAGCATATGAGGCTGCCTCCACCCACTTGGTGAAGTAGTCGATGGCTACTAGAATGAAGTGATGACAGTTAGATGTAGTGGGCTCGATCTTGCCTATCATGTCGATGCCCCACATGGAGAACGGACACGGGGAGGACATGACATTTAACGGGCACGGCGGCACATGAACTTTATCAGCATAAATCTGGCATTTATGACATCTCTTCGCGAATTTGAAGCAATCCGATTCCATCGTCAGCCAGTAGTATCCTGCTCTCAGGATCTTCCTCGTCATAGCATGCCCGCCGGCGTGCGTACCAAATGTGCCTTCATGGACTTCTTCCATGAGCATACTCGCTTCTTTCTCATCTACACATCTGAGTAGCACGAGATCGTGGTTTCTTTTGTACAAAACTCCATCAGGATTGAGATAAAAATTTCCAGACACCCTCCTCAGAGTCTTCTTATCCTGGTTTGACGCGCCCGCAGGATACTCCTTAGTCATAAGGAAAGTCTGGATATCATGGAACCATGGCTTGCCGTCGGCAGCTTCCTCGATTGCAAAGACAAATGCAGGTCTATCAAGATGAGAAAGGACAATTCTTGGGGCTTCATTCCAGAAGTTGACTTTATACATCGAAGCCAACGTGGCTAAGGCATCGGCCATCTGATTTCCCGCTCTGGGCACATGATGGAGTTCCACTCGATCAAAGAATGGAAGCAGCCTTCTGGCATAATTCATGTACGACACCAAATTCGATTGACGGGTCTCCCACTCCCCTTTAATTTGGTTGATCACAAGCGCCGAGTCACCATATACGTCTAGGTTCTTGATTCTCAAATCAATTGCCTCTTCTAGACCCATAATGCATGCTTCGTACTCCGCTTCATTATTGGTGACTGGAAACGTCAGTCTCGCAGTGAACGGGATGTGGGATCCGTGGGGAGTCGTGATGATCGCCCCAATGCCACTTCCGTAAGAATTAACCGCCCCGTCGAATATCAACTTCCACTGGGATTTCCTATCGGGCCCCTCGTCGGGCAACGGCTCATCGCAATCCTTTGCTTTGAGAAACATGATATCCTCATCAGGGAATTCAAATTTCATCGGTTGATAATCTTCGATCGGCTGTTCAGCAAGGTAATCAGACAATACGCTTCCCTTGATGGCCTTCTGGGACACCTACTGAATATCATATTCCGTCAACACCATTTGCCATCTGGCAATCCTGCCCGAAAGCGCTTGCTTCTCGAAGACGTACTTGATCGGATCCATCTTCGAAATTAGCATGGTGGTGTGGTTGAGCATGTACTGTCGTAAACGTTTGGCAGCCCAGGCTAGTGCACAACACGTCTTCTCCAGCATCGAGTAGCGATATTCACAGTCTGTGAATTTTTTACTCAAGTAATAAATGGCATGCTCCTTTCTGCCCGTCTCGTCGTGCTGACCGAGAACACACCCCATGCTATTCTCAAGAACTGTCAAGTACATGATTAGTGGCCGTCCAGCCACTGGGGGTATCAAGATTAGAGGTTCCTGAAGATACTGCTTTATCTTGTCAAATGCCTTCTGGCAATCCTCGTTCCAGATAATCGCCTGATCTTTCTTTAAAAGCTTGAACATCGGTTCACACGTGGCCGTGAGCTGAGAGATAAACCTTGCAATGTAGTTTATTCTGCCCAAGAAACCACGAACTTCTTTTTCTTTTTTTGGCACTGGCATTTCTTGTATCGCTTTTATCTTCGCAGGATCGACCTCGATGCCTCTTTCGCTCACGATAAACCCCAGTAACTTTCCGGACCGTACTCCGAAAGTACACTTGTTAGGATTCAGCCTCAACCTGAACTTCCTAAGCCTCTCAAAAAGCTTCAGCAAATTGACCAGATGTCCCTCCTCCGTTTGGGACTTCGCGATCATGTCATCAACATAGACTTCAATCTCATGATGAATCATGTCATGAAACAAAGTTACCAAAGCTCGTTGGTAAGTGGCCCCTGCGTTCTTCAGACCGAAAGGCATTACCTTATAGCAAAATGTTCCCCAGGGAGTGATAAACGTAGTTTTCTCCATGTCCTCCGGCGCCATCTTGATCTGGTTGTAACCGGAGAAGCCATCCATGAACGAAAACACGGAGAACTGGGCTGTGTTGTCGACCAACACATCAATATGAGGCATCGGGAAATCATCTTTAGGGCTCGCCCTATTTAAATCCCGATAATCGACGCACATTCGTACCTTACCGTCCTTCTTCGGTACAGGCACTATGTTGGCGACCCACGGAGGGTAAGTAGTGACCGCTAAGAAGCCAGCATCAAGCTGTTTCTGCACTTCTTCTTTGATCTTAACGGCCATGTCTGGTCTCGTCCTCCTAAGCTTCTGCTTAACGGGAGGACAATCTTCTCGCAGCGGCAAGTGGTGGACCACGATGTCCGTGTCAAGTCCGGGCATATCTTCGTATGACCAAGCAAAGACGTCACTATACTCTCTCAGCATCTCGACTAATCTCTGCTTGACATCACTCTGCAGTGCAGCCCCTATCCTGACGTTTCTAACGAGTTCTTCAGAACCCAGATTCACGATCTCAATCTTCTCTTCATGAGGCAGGATAACTTTCTCCTCTTGTTTCAACAAGCGGGCCAACTCTTCAGGAAGGTCTTCGTCTTCATCAATCTCTTCTTCGGCTTGATATATCGGGCAATCAAAGTCAAAGTGAGCCGTAGAAGGTCCAGAGTCGATGTCATCTGTTATGTGGATCCTGCAATAACAAGGGTTAAGTTTAAAACAAGGATGTGCAGGTTAGCACAAACCCCATTGCCATTTTATTGTTTTTCAAAACAAATATAAAACAGGAATAACAGAGATCACAATATTTGAATACGAAGAAAACGCCTTTGATTTATTAACAAAATGCATGTACATAATCCAACAAGACCCTGACAATAAAACCACTATGCCCCGGGTAAGACATAGGGTTGTACAATGATTGGAAAAAGTAAATCATTACTCTTCGCTTGTCATCTGGATGATATCCTTGACGGGCCAATTGTTGAGGCCCTCGCCTGGCTTGCTTGGCTGGATCCAAGAGTCGAGGTCACAGTCGCTATCTCCGCTGTCTTCAGACACTACGTTGATGCTTTCGAAAATCATTCCGCCACTGGTAAACTGGATTGGCCCTTTACCTCGAGACGCACTGCTAGAAGAAGAAGCTTCAGCTCCAGGAGAATATCCCAACCCAAACTTATCTTTCTTGTTAGGTATCTTCAGAATTTGCCCCCAGCCTGGGGTAGATCCGGCTTGGACAACGGCCCGAGCTTCCTTGAATGAGGAGAGAGTCATCTCTGGCTTTTCGGTGACTACAGGGGTTACGTCCTTCACTTTGACAGCTTCGAACGCTTGGCATAGAGTCTCATGGATTTCGCCATCCATCTCCACGTACTTGAAGGACGACAAATGGCTCACCATTATATCTTCCTCGCCACACACGGTTACGATGCTACCTCCGACAGCATATTTGAGTTTTTGGTGCAACGTGGAGGTTACGGCACCAGCAGCATGGATCCACGGCCGGCCCAAGAGACAGCTATAGGCAGGCATGATGTCCATAATATAAAAGACCGCGTCGAACATTTCCGGACCAACTTGGATTGGCAGGGTCACCTCCCCGAAAACATGTCGTTTAGTTCCGTCGAACGCCTTCACAACCAGATCACTGGGTGTGCAAATCACTCCACGAGTATCCAACTTCATTAATGCCTTTTTCGGAAGAACATTAAGCGACGAACCCGTGTCCACCAACACGTGCGACATAATCGTGCCCCTACACTCTATCGAGATGTACAGGGCGCTATTGTGATTCCTCCCCTTCGGCGCCAGCTCCAGGTCAGTGAAACCTAGCCCATTTCCGACATTTACGTGGGCTACAACCTCTTCTAGCTGATTCACCGATATTTCCTGCGGTACATATGCGGCGTTCAACACCTTCAGCAGCGCGTTGCAGTGCGCTTCGGAACACAGCAATAAGTTCAGGATGGAAATCTTCGAGGGCGTCTGATGGAGATGGTCTACAATCTTGTAGTCACTCTTTTTAATCAACCTCATAAATTCCTCGACATCTTTAACGAGTAAGTCTTTTTCTACCCCACACGGGATCTCTTCAACGACTTTACTTTTACCTTTATCGGCCGCATCAGCTCTGACCGCTTCATCTGCCCCGACCTCTGGTGGTGCAAACACTCTTCCGCTGCAAGTAATACCACTGATTCCCGCAAGGTTCTCCACAGTCGACCCAAACGGTTCCAGCTCCAACCTCTGTCCGTTGCAGTAGACTTCAGCCCCATAATGCCATGGGATAGCATTAGTGCTTTCGAAGGGTATCGGCCAAGCTTTGGTGATGGTAATTGTGGGCGGTCTGGGCGCAGAAATAGTTATCGTCTGGCGAGGGATGGTGATGGTGGCGACCTCATCATCTTGCTTCAGCACTACCTCTCCTGATCCACTTTCAGCCCTCCGACTAAACTGTAAAATCCCTTCAGTCATCAGACTTTGAATTCCTTCTACCAACTGCTCACATCCATCAGAACGTGTGGCACAGTCCATACATAGCTCTCCACAGCCTGGAAAGAACCCTCTTTTCATCAACTTAGCTTTAACGAAGCTAAGCGGCGTCTTCAGATCTCTGACGTCAGTCAACAAATCCAAATTCTCTTCTTCGATAATGGCGTTCACTCCGCCTCCCCTATGATTCGGCATAGGATTCTTCGTGACATTTGGCACATTATCCAAGAAGTTGATGATCTTGGCATCCACCATGTCCTGCACCTTATGCTTGAAGGCTTTGCAGTTCTCTATTGTGTGGCCTGGTACCCCTGAGTGAAATTCACAAGTTGCATTCGCGTCATAACCTGGCGGAGGTGCCCCTGTCAAGGGAGCCAGCGTTCTCTTCTGGACCAAATGTAGCTGAAGCAAAGTCTGCAAGAGTTGCGCGTACGACATGGGCGGTGTCTCGAGGTGACGGTTCAACAAAGGTGCCCGATTCTGGTACTTTCTGTATCCCTGTTGATTCAGTTGCTGCTGCTGCTGCTGCTGCTGTTGAACTGCCGGGATAGTTATACTGGCCACCTGTTGGTGAGGACCTTTACCCTTCCTTCGAGCGTTGGTCACAGCGCTCGCTTCTCCTTCTCGTCTTTTGCCACTATAAGGTTTCTTTCTGCCTCCTCCAGCTGAGGATAAATCACCTTGAATTTTCCCGAGCTTGATCCCATTTTCGATGTGCTCACCTGTGATAATGAGATCTGAGAAGGTTCCGGACATACCGCTGACCAACTTCTCATAGTAAACCCCTGGGAGGGTGGCCACAAACATCTGCACGAGCTCACGTTCAACCATCGGCGGCTGAACCCTAGATGCCAACTCACCCCACCGCTGGGCGTATTCCTTAAACCCTTCATTGTTCCTCTACGACAGATTCTGCAGCTGGACTCGGTTCGGGGCCAAGTCGCTATTGTATTGGTAGTGGTGCACAAATGCTTCAGCAAGATCCTTCCACGTGCGCACACTAGTAGGCTCAAGACTCATGTACCATTCGAGGGATGGCCCGGAAAGACTGTCTTGAAAGAAGTGCATCAGCAACTTCTCGTCATCAGAATGAGCAGACATTTTCCTGTAGTACGATCTCAGGTGGACGCGAGGGCAAGTGGTGCCCTTATACTTCTCAAAGTCAGGTACCTTGAACTTGGGAGGCACCTTGAAATCATCAATTAGTCCCAACTTGGACATATCAACGCCCAGGGTGTTCTGGTTCTCGATATCTCTCATCTTATCTTCAAGTGCCTTGAATCTAAGCCGTGCTTCAGCATTCAGCTTCCCTTCAGCACCTCTCTAAGAGAACACATCGTCCTGACGATCCTCTAGCCATGGCTGAGGCCCAAACAGATTCCCGACACCTGCATTGCCGTTGCCCAGCCCGACATTGACATTAGCTCCCAGACTCCCATTACCGACGCTCGTCGTATTGAGTCCGATGTTGGCCATCACATTGCCGTTGGCACTGCCGTTTCCCCCGGTCACGGGAACACCATTCTGTGGAGTTTCAACTGGTGGAGGAGTAGGAACAGTCCCACCATGGAGTACGCCATTGCTATCAACCCTTGAAATCAGAGGCTGAACCAAGGTTCTGAGCTGATCCTGGCCATTGGCGACCGCTTGCATGAGCTCCATGAAGCGATCCATCCTTTCGCGGAGTTCCTGAACATCAGTTTGCACTTGCTCCATGATCCTGGTTTGATTAGCTCTAGTCGGGTAGCGGTGAATAGGTCTCTGATCAATCCTGGAACCACCTGAAACAACCTGAAACAACCTGTCAACACAAAAGGGTTAGGAAAAAAACGACAAAGTGCTCGTTATGCAAATGCTTCATGCAAATGCAAACGTGTGTCTGTGCGTTAGGGAGATCTCCCCCGATCCTAGTGCCTGAGTGCCAGTGCTGATAATAAGAAGAAGTCTGAGTCCAATCATGGAAATAACAATCTCATATATAAAGAAAGCCCATCAAGGCAGTACACAACATTAGCGAGTACAAGATGAATCAATAGCGTGACCCCAGCCAACAAGCCTGGTGATGGTCAGCATACAACAATGATCAAAACAAAAGGAATACAAATAGTCAAGTACGGCCACGGGCGCGATACTCTTCTAACAACTCCTTCGTTTCTGGATGATCCGGCAGAGTGAGTAACCCTTCGACGAGTAATTCCCTCTGCACAATGGTGTACTGAAGTCCTTCGACCGAACCTTCCCATGCTCCTTCGCCGAAACAATCTTCTAACTTCCGTTTCTTGGACTCAAACGTCAGTTTGCGCTCCTTCAGGTTAGCGAGAGCCCTGTTGAGCTGGCCTTCAGCGGCATATCTGCGAGCGGTTTCTTCATCAAACCTCTTCTCACTAGCTTTTACCCGGGCCTCCAGCTTGGAGATCTGTAGCATCAGCTTATCCTCCCGCTGGTGGCCAGGGAAGCCTTCCAGTGTTGGTTGAACTTGGATATCCTCCGATACGCTTCGTCCAAGTGCTGCTTCTTCGTAGCCAGTACGTTGTTGACAGCTTTGAAGTCTTGACCCATGCGTTCACGCTCGGCTATCTGCTTAGTCAGGTCCGTCCCCAGCCGGTTCACCAGCTCTGTCTGCCTTTTGAAGGAATGAACGGCTTCGTTCCTCTCGCTTCGGAGTTGAGCCAATTCTTTCTCCAGTTCTCCATTTGTCCTCTTCAATTCATCTCGCTCAGCTAATACCTGATTATGCTGCTAAATGGGCACAGTAGTAGGCTCTTCAATCATTGGAGGACTTTCTGGCTTGGCATGAGGAAACGGCATCCCTATAGCATCTGCTCTGGCTCTGATCCAAGTCACATACGGAGGGTAGGCTTGATTGTTGCTTCTCCCCAGCAGTGGTTTTCCCCTCTTACTGATGCCATTCCAAGCGCGCTGAAGCTTAGATAACAGATCCCCCTCTAGAAGACCAGTGAGGTACAGAGATTCCTGTACCTCTTCATCCTTCGGCGGAGCTCTCAAAGCATACCCGAACTGTCGGACCAGCAAAGACGGATTGTAGTTTATACAGCCTTTCCTGCCTATCAAAGGCACGTTTGGGAACCCGCTGCAGCTGAAGATAATCTCGGTACCCAGCCTATCTCTGTCAAACCAGTCAATATCCTCTGTAGATAAACTCATCAAACGCCCGAACCACTCAGCTGTGGCTGCAGACGAAACAAAGGGACCCCTCTTGGGTAGATGACTATCAAGCCATTTATAAAGCAAGGGCACACAACATGAGACATTCTTGCCCCTTCTGTTCTCGTTTTTGTAGTGGACGGAATGGTAAACATCCCCTATCAAGGTAGGGACCGGATTCCCTGAAGCAAAGATATGAAATGCACCGAAGTCTACAAAATCGGGCATATTAGGGAACAGAATGATGCCATATATGCACAGAACGAGGATGGCATTGAATGCGACCCAACATCCGTCTTTGGCGCACTGCTGAGCCTTTCCCACTAAAAATTGCAAGGAGAAACCAGGAACCTTGTTCCAACTAGACAATACCAACTCGGAGGCATCCAGATGAAGTGAATGAGCTAAACTAGCCAGATCAGGCTCAACATCCATATGAACAAAAGGCATTTGCCTCTTGATAGGCACACCTAACAAATCATCATATTCCTCTAGCGTGGGTGCGAGAACAAAATCCTGAAAAGTGAAACATCTCAATGGAGGGTCGTAGAACTGCAGCAGAGCGTGCAACCCATTCAACTCGAACGCAGAAGGTTTACGAACCAAACTGAGCAGTTTGTCGTAAGATTTTCTGAACTCATCCCTCACAGAATCATCTGCTAAAGCAATCAAACCGGTCAGCCGAACCACATCAGGGGCAAGGAACTTGTAAGCCACAGTCTTCCTCAGAGAACCCATAACAATACAATAGGAGGCAAGAAATCCTGGATCGGGGAAAACGGTACCTGCAACACAGACACACGTTAATGAAATGCAAATGAGTATGCAAAGCAATGTAAAATGCAATCATGCAGCAGGAGATCAAGGCAACTGTGCTGTGGAGATTCTGTATCAACAGAACCATAATCCTGCTCTATCAAGAACAACCACTGTATCTGATAATAAGAAAACCCGGGTATCAGGCCACAAATTTGTTCTGTCAAGAACAACCATCTGATAGGGCCATATACATAGGACCATAATTCTACTCTGTCAAGAACAAACGTCTGATAATAAGGACCTCTGATACAGGACCAAGAAGCTGCTCTGTCAAGAACAAACAACTGATGACCAAAACTCTGCTCTATCAAGAACAAACATCTGATAATGAGATCCTCAGACCCCAGTCATAAACATGCTCTGTCAAGAACAAATACACATCTGATGATAAGATCCTCTGATCCCAATCAAAAACCTGCTCTGTCAAGAACAAATACACATCTGATGATAAGATCCTCTGATCCCAATCAAAAACCTGCTCTGTCAAGAAAAATCATATATCTACAGATGAGAACCTCAAATCCCAACAAAAACCTGCTCTGTCAAGAACAATCATATATCTGCAGATGAGAACCTCAGATCCCAACAAAACTGATCCACTATCAAGAAAACCAGGTAGTCTGAAGGTCAAAGTTTCCTGCAATAAACCCAACCCTGCTCACAGGTATGGACCTAAACTGACTCAAGTTCGGCATCCTATGCGTTCATCAGCGTCACAGACATTCAAGAGGGGTGATACGATACCCAGAAGGTGTGGCATCACCAGCTCATGAAGCGGCCTCACTCGGCTGAATCACAAATGATCAGTCCCCAGAGTCGACAACCCTCCAAACCAACAACCGTCTCAACCCAAGAGGTTGAAAGAGAAGCCAACCGGGAGAACCTCGTCTGAGCATGGATTTCATGAGACACTAGTGCCTGCAAAGCAAGCACGCGCCCACTAATTTCCACAACTAATGCTATGTTCACTCAAGCCTGGGTATGGCTTCTCACTCATCAGAATTCCCCTCCCACAACAGCACAGATAATCATATCATACTGAAAATAAAATGCGGGAAATAAAATGCGATAAATAAACACAACCCAACAAGTAATCATACAAGCGCTAGGATTGACTCTCGCTGGGGACGTCGGATCCCCAAACTGACTCGCATAAGGGACGTTGGATCCCAGGAAACTATCAAGTCCCCAGCAAAGTCTCCAGCTGTCGCTACTGCGAAAATAAGGTGTCGGCAGAACAAAAGAGTCGCCACCTTTCGTTATTTATCCCTCGGAGCGGGAAAGGAAACGATCGGAAAAACCTGACGAAAAAAGGGTAAGACAAGGTCGTCGCAACCGTTGTCTGGGTTCGGGAGTCGGTTACACAAGGGGAAGGTATTATCACCCCTCACGTCCGTCGTACTCGACGGGATCCACGCTTGTTGTGTTTACTGGACGAGTTGGTTTATCTATCTACCTATCAAGGTTGGCTTAAATAGAAAAGAAAATGACTCGACAAAGCGTCGCGCTTTATGCCTACATATTCTCATCAGAGAATGAGAAATCAGAGTCAGCGTAGTTCGACCTACGACGGGTTACGGGGAAGGTGGCTCGCCAATACATCAGTACTGTGCCTACGTACTCTCAACAGGCTTGAGAGATCAAAGCTTACGTAGTTCGGGATACTACAGATTATGGGGATTCGGATTCATCTGTTTTATCGAGTAGGGTTAAACAGCAGTTCCAGCAGTTAGGGACAAAGCCTGTTTGTGGTGGCGCTGAAGTTTAACGACACTCTTTTCTTCAGAAAAACTTCCTTTGAGTTATGGGCCCACGGGGCAAAAAGGTTTGAAGTTTGTTTTCTGTCTTTTACGAAAGAAGTGTTTTTTATTGTGTTCGCAATTTCAATCGCACTAAAGAGTATGACCTGAGAGTGAATGCGTCGCATGTCACCCAAAGGGTGCCATACTAAACATCCAGACTGTTGAAAAGAAGCTCTCCAACAATCCTTTCTCATATAGCTTAAGGCTCGTAACGTACGAAAGAAATCATTCATGATTACTGTATCTTAAACTATTTTAAGATGAGAAGAGAACAGGCTCAACTACGGGGAGACTATCAAGTCCTACTGTTGTCATGCCAAGGATTCATCCTATGGTTGAGGTTTGAAACAGGGAACTCCTAGAAGTTATCATGCATAGGTTTCAACCTAAAGTTCTATCATCACTTCCTTATCAAAGGAAATGAGATTCCTAAGGGATCATGCCAATGATACACAGAAACAGATAAA
Organism: Lathyrus sativus; assembly: GCA_963859935.3. Classification (NCBI taxonomy): domain Eukaryota; kingdom Viridiplantae; phylum Streptophyta; class Magnoliopsida; order Fabales; family Fabaceae; genus Lathyrus; species Lathyrus sativus. The sequence continues at coordinate 338,931,186 of OZ012737.1, forward strand.
GCATCAGCTTAAACAGTAAACAGTAAACAGTAAATGACTGTAAAATGCATGCAATGCAAGTGAGGGAGGAAATATGTGTAGGGCAGCAGCCTCCACAAGCTCATCTCAACCTCAAGCCAGAATGAATAACAGTAATCATACCGAGGAAATAAAAACATGCTATCAAGCAAAATACAGTAAACTTCAATCATACAGAAAGAATAAAATCATGCTATCAAGCAAAATAAACCACATGGGCAAGGGAGCAGGGCTCTACCGAATACCCGTAAGCAAATCCATACAGTAATAGTACAAGCAGAGGGAGCAACTCAACCTCTAGTGCAATCATGCTCCTAGATTAAAGCTAGTCTAGATATGGACTTATTCTAATGCATCAAGCAAATCAAACATGGCACATCAACAATACAGAGAAGAAACAGACAAGAAAAGAAAGCAGATCAACCACTCCCACAGCTTCACAGCAAAGCAATCCTTTAACAGCTCTTCAGGGCTATTGTAATACCCCAAATTTTACCCTTATATTTAGTCAGTCATTTCGCATAGCATCTCATCTGCGCATCTGCTAACCATTATCAAGTCATGGAGGTGTTTGTTTTGCAGGATTGATTCCAGGGGTATTTTGGTCATTTTACGTGGATTCCGCTAATTCTTTGAAGACGGGCTGTTACTAAGCTTTGAGACATTTGAGACACTATTTCTATCACATGGCTTGATTATGTCAAGGCGTCATTACTACTGGAAAATTGGTCAAAAACATATTTGAAGGTGGGCCATCCGTTGCCCATGTTTCGTTCTAAGACTGTTTGAGTAGTTTTTGTGTTCATCAATAAAGCGTTTCGGACATACAATAAGTGGGATTATTTTGAATTTATTTGGAGTTAATCAGGTTGCGGTTAAAATGGTCAAATGATACAAAGATGGTGAGTATCGTTCATAATACTGTCTAAAACAGAAAGGGAAGTGAAAGTTTAATATTTGTGAATATCATTCGCGAATGTTTATATTTTACAATTAGGAGGTGAATTCAAATATTTGTGGATTTTTTATTCATAAATATTTATAATTTACAACTAAGAAGTAAATATAAATAATTTCAAAACTTGGTATTCATAAGTATGTGAGATTTCAATTGAGAAGTAAATAAATATTGTTGAATTTCATTTCATAAATATTTGATTTACAAATGGAATGGACCAAGACAACTTTTGAATTCATCTCATTCATCTACAAAAGGATTACACTTTTTACATGGAGTATCTATTCCAAGAAAATCCTAAATCCTAAAAACTCCTAAGGCTTCTTCATGGTATCCTTCCCTTTGAGTGCTCCACGAAATTCTCGATCACCTGCAAAAGAATAGGAAAACAAAACAGAAGCAAGAAAGGGTTAGAAGTTATCTTTGACACTCTCAGAACATCATCATCATCGAGTGCCGGGAGTGGCACGACCGAGGTCGCATCCTACCCCCGTTACCGATCCGCACCATTGGCGTCAAATCAGGTAATACAGTTCTTATTTAAGGGGCAACCGAAAAAGAGAGAGATAAAGGAAGCTTTCGAGCCGAAATGATTTGCGCAGATGTGGATTCTGAAGGGACCATCAAGTAAATATAGCAGCCTATCAAGTAAATATGTGGTTTTTTTTCTCGAAACGGTTTCACGGCCAAAAGTAATTGGAAATACAAACTGAAAGTGCACAATAGAAACAATCAGAGGCAACCATCATGTAGGCTCAGTTTAGCAACATCACAACCCCAATCATCAAACCGTTTGTGAATCCAAATACTCCAGCCCTGAAACGATGGAAATGAGCAGATATTAGTTCAAAGGGACTGAGATTATGCGCCGAAAAAGAACCACATCAGTAACACCAAACTGAATGTCACTGAAATCAAATTGTACCAAATAAAGTTCATAAGTTTCATCAAGTTGGTTAAGCATAAAAGTGAATATCAAGAGAAGAATCTAAGCATCAATTTCGTCGAGAAAAGCACAAACAGAACTACTGACAAAAGCATCACCGTAGGCCAACATCTGCAAAGAATCATCATAAGAAAATAATGGTGAACATGTGCGGGTCCGAGACTGTATCGAAAAAACAGGTTATCCGAGTCTGGAAACGAGCCAACAGATCCACAGCAATGACCAGGATTGTATCAGAGAAATTCCAGAATCAAATGGTAAATCCAAAGCACATCGAATATGGCTTGTCTCAAAAGCTTGGAAATCCAAACAAAACCAATACGTATCAGTAACAGGGTCAAACCGTATCAAAAAAACTGAATCCACAGGCAAACCAAATCTGAAAATGAGCCAATAAATCCGCAAGTGATTTCTCTGCAAAAGTCAAAGCATCAGTATCCGAAAATAGAATGGCAAGTACATCAAAAGAATCAGGTTCAAGTCAATTCGAAAGCAAGAAAGGGCCGAGGTCCAGTTCACAAACCACAGCGGGAAATGCAAACTCGATCACAAGAGCAAGATAAACTCACATTCACCTATCAGTTCAGGAAAAAGGAGATATGAGTTTCAGTTCAGACAAAGAAGAATCGAGGTATCAAAATGGATGGAACAAGGGTTCAGCCCTCAGTTTAACCATCATTGGGCGTGAGAATTCGAGTGGCCGGGAGAGCCACGGCCGAAGCCGTTACCAACTCCCTACCGAACGTCGAACTGCAAATTCGTGCGAACTATCAACTCAAAAATATCAGCTCAGACCCGAAGGTCATCATCGCTAAGGCAACGCAACCAAAACCACTTGGCAATGGCGTTTAATACAGGTTCAGACGAAGCCGTCAACCATAATCGAAAGCAACCATACAATAGCAGTTCAGGCCCTAAAGTCATCATCACCGCGTAACCTTCTCGGCAGTTTGGATTCAACCAAAGCGTTAGCACCATTCTGAAATAAGAAAAAGAAAGGTAAGTGTGTCCCAGTTGGTAACGATAACCGAATGCCAGTTTATCAGAAGAAACAGGTTACATGTAAAACTATACCAGAATAAGCGACTGAATCATGTCACAACTGCACACAAAAAATTGGATGTTAGAACAGGTCACACGAAGCCAAGAGGGTCAATGTCAAGAAAACCCATCAAGTAAGATGGATATCCAAAAAAGACCAGTCCAAAGATCAAAGGGGCCTCAAAAGAAAGTCCACATCTGCAAAAGAGTAAGCAGTCCAAATCAGTTCACAATGGATATCTAAAACAGACGCAACAAATTTCGTATCTCAATCAAATCCAGAAATGGAAGGAAATCTTATCAAATGTCCAATTAGATCGAAATAATGTTGGTTCACAAAAGTTCCACAAAATCAAATTGTATCACAAAAATCGCGATCCAATCTCAGAAAAATAATGCAAATCCACTGTTATCAAAGGCCCAAAAGAGAAATCGAGAAGAGTATAAAAGGGGAACAGATACAACCTGATAAGCCCTAGACAAAACGACGGAGAACACAAAAAAGCGGTGAAGCGAACAAAATCGCGAACAAACCCTAGCGGCCGCGAGAGAGAGAGAGAGAGGAGAAGGGTTTCATCAAAGGTGACCATCAGAGTACGAATCGAGAGATTGAGGAAGGTTCACCGGCGCCGCCTCCATCCACGACGGGAAAACCTTCCCCAGAGGCTCAGCTCACCATCATCGCCTCCTCAATACATTCATCACTGAGTGCGAACGAAAATGTAAGCAAGGAACACATAATACCATCACTGTTAATGTTGTTTGGTTTAATTTCAGAATCGCAACATGATTGAAGAGAGAATCGCAGCAAAACGAAGAGAGAATCGCAGCAAAACGAAGAGAGAAACGAAGCGAAGAAGACGAAGCAAAGAAACCGGCGCCGCGAGATACAATGGGGTTTGAAACCCTAGATTGTCACTAAATGTGACATGCAACTGGGTTGGGTTGAGAATCCTACCGGCCCAATTCCCTTTCCTTTTATTTTTCATTTTCTTTTTTTATATTATTTTTTTTTGTTTTTATAATTAATATTAGGTTAAGTATTAAAATTGTTTTTTTAAAAAAAGTAAATAAAATTAAAACCTTTTTTATAATAATAAACAAAAATCTTTTTATATAAATAATAGTAAAATCCACTTCTTTTTAAAAAAATAAAAATAAAAATAATACAAATTAGGTTAAAATAGTTTTTTTAGGATTTGAGTAAATTAATATTAAAAAAATCCTATTTTAATTTAGAGTTTATATCATAAAATAAAACCACAAAAAATGCATAATTTCATTTCTTCACCATCTGATAATCCATTTAATTCTGCCCCCTGACGTTGTTTGCTTGTTTTGCAGTTTATTGCGTTTACTGTTATTTATTTCATTATCGTCCTATTTAAACTTCATACTGTATCTGCTCCTCTCATGTAACCTCGCGAACCCTAACAATCGCGCTTTAATTTCTGTCTTTAAGTTTCTGCTTGTATGGCTTACTGTCTGCATTTTTATTTCTGTGTGCATGATTAAATTTTCTCACACTTTCACCAATTATTCTGTCACACTACACACATCCGAAGGTTAGGTCTAGCCGTTTGACCGCCGTGTCAATAGTCCTCAGCTTCAAACCCTCACCTTCAACCCTTACAAACTACAAACCCTAATTTTCACAAATGCCTCGCCGCAGGCAAAATTACAGCTTTACCCCTAGCATTAGGTCAAAGAGCCGTCGCGCTCATTTTAGGGTTTCCCGCCTCGGAATCCCTAACCTAATTTAGCCCTAATTCAACTTAACAATTCAACGTAGAGATTTGGAGTTTCTACACTCCACGTAAGCGTGTCCTTAAGATGCGTTTATTCCCCTTGAGACCTTGACCACAGTCAAGAAGTCTCTAACCTCCCTTTTGAGGGGAACTACGATTACTCTGATTCCACTCCCGTAAGGATACGTAGGCACAAGATGCGATGTCTTGCCGAGTAAACTTAGAATTAACCCCTTAGGTCTCCTTTCTCACTTTTAATCCCTTTGTACATATACCTTAAGCAAATAAATAAAGCAAATAGTAAGCATTGAACAAAAGGTTCCTGTAGAGTACTACAGAAGTTTAGGATGCTAACACCTTCCCTAAATTTAACCAACCCCCGAACCTTAGATCTCCCCCAGCATTGTGTTTACGATGCAAAATAGGTTTTCCCTCTTTTGACCTTTTCCTTCGGATAAATCAAAGAGCGGTTGTGAATTGAATTGCGATTCAAACTCATTAATAGTTTGTGATCCTATTTCCACCGCAACAGAAAATGGCGACTTCACTGGGGACTCTTAACTTTTGAGGGTTATCCCTAACTTGTTCATATTTATTACTATCTGTTTTACTATGCACTTGCATGTATATTGTGCTCTGATTTGAGACTGTTCCTTGTGTTGTGAGATAAGTCCTACGCCCGGACTAGTGACATTATTATAGGATGGGGATATATTCGATGAGGCTTATAGGGAGTTGAATCCCGACTAAGTTGATTCGAGAATCACCGCTCAGTTGAGACCTTTTCGAAAATGGTTCGGTTGAACGAGCAATCGTGAAAACTTTTTCCATGGTCGATTGGAGTCTGTGATATTGAGGACCGTAGTACCTTAACACCACTTTGGCCTTATTTAGGACGTAGTGCGGGAGCTATGTGGGAGTAATCCTACAACGGTTGCTACGCGATACTACACTCAAAAGAGGTTCTCTTGAGAATATTATTAACCCCCGAGTCAATCGGAAGGTTGATAATATCCGAAAGATGGGCTGATGACTTTGGGCACTTTTTAGAACCTTGTTCGGCAGGTACAACTAACCTATAGTACACTCCTTTTGGGGATGGGTAGACCTTAACTCCACTCATGTCCTTTAACCTAGGGTTTTGTGTATTCATGTGCATTGCATCCATAAAGCATCCCATTGCATTGTATTTCATGGAATTCAAACATATATCGCGGGATACCATAAATAAATAAAAAATAAAAATGAAAAAATAAGAAAAAGATTTCCCTGGTACCCCACGACGTTCGTAAATGTTTGAATTCCATGAAACCTCCATTTGCATTCGCATTATAGCATCATATGTTCTCTTGCATTGCATGTGTCTCCTGTTTTCTCATGTTCGGTTCTCTCGCCTTCCAGTTTCGTCACCCTGAGTCCTCGGCACCAGTACAATACTAGAGCTCAAACTCGGAAAAGAATGGAGGATCAGACAAAAGAGATTGATCGCCTTAGCAACGAACTTGAAGACCTGCGAGGGGGTATGGGGCGTATGATGGAATTATTACATGTCATGAATGCTAAGATGGATACCCAGCCTACTGTTGTTTCCGAGATTACCGGCGTTACTGTGGACCCTCCACCAAATGTGACTGTAGCAAGGGACCCACCTTATGGTCTTGCTCCAGGTTTTGTGCCTCCTCAAGCCACTGTTCCGATTAATCAGCCTGTTCAGCAAGCCGTTCCTTTATTTTCTGAAGTTTCTAGGGGGGCTCCTATCTTTGCACCACCTGTTGTGCACACCCGTGTGCAACCGTATTTCAATGAGACCGTCTTTGATAATCTTGATGAGAATGTTGAAGGTTATGAGAAACATGACAAGCTTCGTGAGGAGGTAGACACTATCGTCCAGAGATTGAGAAAAGTAGAGGGCGATCAAATTTTTGCGACTGCTGCAAGGGACGTTTGTTTGGTCTCAGGTTTGGTTATTCCCCCGAAGTTCAAAACTCCGAACTTCGATCGCTATGAAGGTGCCACTTGTCTTAAGAGTCATTTGATCATGTACTATCGCAAAATGGCTGCCCATGTTGAGAATGATAAATTGATGATTCATTGCTTCCAAGACAGTTTGAAGGGTGCTTCTTCCAAATGGTACTTAACTTTGGACCAGTCTCGCATTAAGAGTTTCCAAGATTTATCTGACGCTTTCATCAAACATTACAAGTACAATATGGATCTGGCTCTTGACAAAAGACAGTTGCTGAGTATGTCACAAAAGAATTCTGAATCATTCAAAGAGTACGCCCAAAGGTGGAGAGAGATTGCTTCGCAAGTATAACCTCCTTTGACCGAGAAAGAGTTAGCTGATTGGTTTGTCGATACGGTTCGCCCAGAATTTTACGAAAGGATGGTGGGTAGTGTGACTTCAAATTTCTATGACATCGTTGCTGTGGGTGTCAAGATTGAATTGGGTATGAAAAGCGGTAAAATGACAAATACTCATGGTGTTTCAAAGGATCAGCCGAAGAAACCGTCATACAGCTCTCAGAAGAAGAAAGAAGGTGAGACTAATGCTATATCCTCTGGTAGACGAAGAGACCAATTTTATCAATATCCGCAAGGTTATGCTCAACCTCAAGGGTATCCGATTCAATATGCTCAACAACCCTATGTGGCAGCTGTTGCGCCTTCTTTCAATCAACAGGTTCCTATGTATCAACCTATGCAACAATCTCCTGTTTATCCGCCTCCTAACTATCAACAAGCACCCAACGCTCCCGCTCATCAACAACCAAAGAATCCAGCCCCTCGCCAGAATGTTCCAAACAAGAGACAGTATAAACCTTGCCCGCCGATTCCAATGACTTTCACCGAGCTGTATCCCTCATTAGTCAAGCAAGGTCTAATCACTACTCGAGCTTTGGGCCCGCCTCCTAATCCGCTGCCCGCCAATTACAACGCCGCCGCTCATTGTTTATTTCATGAGGGTGCGCCTGGTCATGATCTAGAGAACTGTTATGCTCTCAAAAACCTTGTCAGGGATCTATTGGAAAAGAAGATTTTGTCATTTGAAGACCCTCAACCGAATGTTAAGAAGAACCCTTTTCCTAACCATGAGAGTGTTAATGCTGTTAGTGCTGATTCTGAGGAAGGTTATGTCCTTGATGTTGTTCAGATTAAGACTCCTCTTAAGATATTCCATTCGAAACTATTTGAAGCCGGTCTAGTAGATACTTCCCACGTCGCATGCGCAAGTTGTGATGCCAGTATTAAGGGTTGTGTGTTGGTTCAGAACGATGTTCAGAGGTTGATTAATGAGGGTATTTTACAAGTGACAAGCCAAGCCAAGAAGGATGAAGTCGCTGTGGTTGAGCCTGTCTTCCATCAGCCTGAATCAAAAGGTAAGGTAACAGTGTTTAATCTGTCAGGGGCAAGTTCTGCCAACCCCGTGTTCGATATACCAAGGTTGTTTATCCCTGAGACGAATCAGCCTAAGCCTATAATTATTCGAAAACCAAGTCCGTTTCCTTTTAATGATCCTAAAGCTGTACCTTGGAAATATGACGTGACGATGATTGACAAGGAGTCTGGGAAGGTTATTCCAAATGAAGAGGTTAAGGACACTGTGACTAATATCGCAGAGGCAAGCAGAATGACTCGCAGTGGCCGTGTGTATACTCCCCGTTTCAATGAGGTTCCACCTAAGGAAACAACTAGTATCCCAGTGCCTGCCAAAGACAAAGGTAAGGGAGCCGTTACGAATGATGAAGATGCTGAGTTTTTGAGGATCATCAAGAAAAATGACTATAAAGTTATCGATCAACTTCATCAAACTCCTTCCAAGATTTCGATCTTATCTCTGTTGATGAGTTCACCCGCTCATAGGACGGCCTTGCAGAAAGTTTTGACTCAAGCACATGTGGATCAAGATATCAGCACCAGTCGGTTTGATAGTGTGATTGCCAACCTGACCGCATGCAACACCCTTAGTTTCAGCAACAAAGAGTTACCAAAGGAGGGCCCGAATCATAATCGTGCTTTGCATATATCAGTGAAATGTCAGGAGGACAATTTAGCGAGAGTGCTAGTGGACACCGGCTCTTCTCTGAATGTTCTACCCAAGAGGGTTCTTGATAAGTTGGTTTTCAAAGAGACTGTGTTGAAACCTACTCCCTTGATCGTCAAGGCTTTCGATGGTTCTCACTGGTCGGTAATGGGGGAGATGGAACTTCCTATCCTGATTGGTCCGCAAGTTTTTAATATCACGTTTCAAGTCATGGACATTAATCCCAATTACAGCTGCTTACTTGGAAGGCCGTGGATTCATGCCGCTGGGGCAGTAACCTCAACGTTACATCAAAAGATGAAGTTTGTGATCGATGAAAAGTTAGTTATTATACACGGTGAGGAGGATCTGATGGTCAGTAACCTGTCTTCTTTCCGTTACATCGAGGCCGATGAAAATGCTTTGGAAATCTCCTTTCAAGCACTCGAGATCGCCAATGCTGTTCTATTAGAAGTCGAAGAGATAGTGGGCCAGGGTAGTCCATCTTTTGCATCTCTGAAGAGTACCAAATCAACAATTGACAGGGGCATTCCGGAAGGTTGGGGAGAGGTAATTGACGTCAAGACCAAGACTGATCGCTTTTGGTTGGGTTACAAACCAACTCAGAATGGAGCTGCCACAACTGTCGAAGGGCGTCCGAAGGTTATCCAAGAGGTATCTGTCATCGGAGGTTTCCAAGTCAATGCCGTCAGTGACTGTGAGGAAGATGAAGATCTGGGCAACCTGGTGTTTAAGGGTGATGCAGCTTTGAACAACTGGGAGGCCGTAGAGATCCCTGTTATTTTTCCATTGTCAAAGTAATTTTAACATTTTCATTTATGTTCTCAAGTAAAAAAAAAATTCGTAGCTCTGCCCAAGGCTATAGGAGCGTTTTTATTGGGCCACCTTTCACTTTTAAAAGGATATTAATAAAGGCATTTTGTTCAATTACACTTTGGTTCATTTGCGTTTTTCGTTTCCACCTTTTAAAAATGGAGTTGGCAATCTTTTTTCAAAAAAAATAAAACAAAAAATAGCATTTCATTTCTTATCTTACATATCTTCGAGCATTTTAATTAAGTAAGCCTTCCATCATGCAGAGACATCGCAAACCTTGTTGGATCCAATGACTTTATTGACACTCCTAACTGGGATGCACCCATCAATCAAGCTGAAGACGAGGGTGAAGAAGATTTTGAAGTACCCGCTGAACTGACAAAATTGATTGAGTACGAGTACACAGAGCTTCAACCGCATAAAGAGCAGGTAGACTTAATTAATCTTGGTACAGATGAAAACAAGAAAGAGGTCAAGATTGGTGCAATGCTTGGATCAGAGGTTAAGCAGCGGCTGATTGAGTTGTTAAAAGAATATATTGATGTGTTTGCGTGGTCGTATCAAGATATGCCTGGTATAGACACAGATATTGTTGTTCACAAGTTGCCACTTAAGCCAGATTGTCCACCTATCAAACAAAAGCTTCGAAGAACGAGACCCGACATGGCTTTGAAAATTCGAGATGAGGTAAAAAAACAGTTGGATGCAGGTTTCCTGGCAGTTGCAAAATATCCAGATTGGGTTGCCAACATTGTGCCAGTGCCCAAGAAAGACGGTAAAGTTAGGATGTGTGTGGATTACAGGGATCTGAACAAAGCAAGTCCGAAAGACGACTTCCCTCTGCCACATATTGATACACTTGTAGACAATACAGCCAGTTTTGCGTTGTTCTCATTTATGGATGGTTTCTCTGGCTATAATCAGATCAAAATGGATCCCGATGACCGAGAGAAGACTACTTTCATTACTCCTTGGGGGACCTTTTGCTACAAAGTCATGCCCTTCGGTTTGAAGAACGCAGGGGCAACTTACCAACGCGCTATGATAACTCTTTTTCATGATATGATGCACAAAGAGATCGAGGTGTATGTGGACGATATGATAGCCAAATCTCAGAGTGAAGAGGAACATCTAGACCATTTGGTGAAGTTGTTTGAACGACTCAGGAAATATCAGTTGAAGTTGAATCCTGCTAAATGTACCTTCGGTGTCAGATCTGGAAAATTGCTTGGTTTTATTGTTAGCCAACGAGGGATTGAGGTAGATCCTGACAAAGTCCGAGCCATTCAAGATATGCCAGCTCCGCAAACCGAGACACAAGTTAGAGGTTTTCTGGGGCGTTTGAATTACATTTCCAGGTTTATCTCTAACATGACCGCTACTTGTGAGCCGATATTCAAATTGCTTTGTAAGGGGCAGACGGTTGAGTGGAACCCTGATTGTCAGAAAGCGTTTGAGAAAATTAAGAGTTATTTGCAAGACCCCCCTATTCTGATTCCTCCCGTACCCGGAAGACCGTTGTTTATGTACCTTACTGTTCTTGAGAAGTCTATGGGCTGTGTGCTTGGGCAACATGATGAGACTGGAAGAAAGGAACATGCGATTTATTATCTGAGCAAGAAGTTTACCGACTGTGAAAACAGATACTCACCATTGGAGAAAACTTGTTGTGCGTTGGCATGGGCCGCTAGGCGCCTTCGGCAATATATGGTCTGTCTTACCACATTGTTGATTTCTAAAATGGATCCGATTAAGTATATTCTCGAAAAACCTGCTCAAACCGGGAGGCTAGCCCGTTGGCACATGTTGTTATCCGAATATGACATCCAGTATGTACCCCAGAAGGCAATTAAAGGTAGTATCTTATCGGATTATCTCGCAGATCAGCCAGTTGAAGATTATGAACCTCTTAAGTTTGACTTTCCTGATGAGGATATTTTGTTGATCAAGAGGGATTGTGAAGAGCCAGATCCGAGCGAAGGTCCAGAACCAGGTCTTTGGTGGAGGATGATGTTTGATGGTTCCTCGAATTTCAATGGGCATGGTATAGGCGCCGTTTTGATGAACCCAAAGGGTGGATTCACTCCATTTACAGCCAGGCTAGACTTTGAGTGTACTAATAATGTCGCAGAGTATGAAGCATGTATTCTAGGCCTCGAAGCAACAATTCATCTCCGAATCAAACTTCTCAAAGTAAGTGGTGACTCAGCCTTGGTTATTTACCAGGTACAAGGCAAATGGGAAACGAAGAATGAGAAGTTAATCCCTTACAAGGACTACATTGTCGAGCTGATCAAGTATTTCGACGAGATAGAGTTCGAGCATGTTCCTAGATCGGAGAATCACGTTGCTGATGCTTTAGCCATGTTAGCATCCATGTGGAAAGTTAAGTTCGTTAATGAAGCACCTCTTATTCATATTGAACGCAAAGTTGAGCCCGCGTATTGTCAAATGGTCGAAGAGGTTGAGGTGGATGAAAAGCCTTGGTTTCATGACATCAAGAAATATTTAGTCAAGCAAGAGTATCCCGGTGGTGCTACCGGTCTGGACAAGAAAACATTGAGAAGATTGGCTTCAAAATTCTTTATCAGTAATGGTGTGTTATACAAAAGAAATTACGACATGGTTTTGCTCAGATGTGTTGATAAACGGGAAGCGGACATGTTACTGCAAGAGATTCACGAGGGGACCTTCGGAACTCATGCCAACGGCTATGCTATGTCTAAGAAGATGTTAAGGGCTGGATATTATTGGTTAACTATGGAAGCTGATTGCATCCAATACGCTAGAAAATGCCATAAGTGCCAAATTTACGCTGATAAAATGCATGTGCCTCCATCACCGTTGAATGTTTTGTCTTCACCATGGTCGTTCTCAATGTGGGGCATTGACATGATTGGGGCAATCGAGCCGAAGGCTTCTAATGGTCATCGTTTTATCCTTGTTGCTATTGATTATTTCACCAAGTGGGTAGAGGCTGTCTCCTACACCAACGTGACTAAGCAAGTGGTTGCCCGCTTCATCAGGAAAGAAATTATCTGCCGTTATGGAATTCCAAGTCGGATAATAACTGACAATGGCACCAATCTGAATAACAAGACTATGAAGGAGTTGTGTGACAGTTTCAAGATCACGCATCACAACTCTTCTCCGTACCGTCCTAAGATGAATGGGGCCGTTGAAGCTGCGAATAAGAATATCAAGAAAATCCTGCAAAAGATGGTCGTGACTTACAAAGATTGGCATGAGATGTTACCGTTTGCTTTGCATGGATACAGGACCTCAGTACGAACTTTGACAGGGGCAACACCTTTCTCATTGGTGTATGGAATGGACGCTGTACTCCCCATCGAAGTAGAGATACCTTCTTTAAGGGTGTTGATGGAAGCTGAACTTGAGGAAGCTGAGTGGGTTCAAGACAGATTGGATCAGTTGAATCTCATCGACGAGAAACGCATGACAGCTATGTGCCATGGGCAATTATATCAGAAGCGGATGAAAAGAGCATTTGATAAGAAGATTCGTATCCGTGAATTCCGTCAAGGAGAGCTCGTACTCAAAAAGATCTTGCCAGTGCATAAAGACATGCGTGGAAAGTGGATGCCCAATTATGAAGGCCCATTTGTTATAAAGACCGTTTTCTCCGGAGGGTCTCTGATACTTACAACAATGGATGGAGAAGAGCTTGCACATCCCGTGAATTCTGATGCAGTCCGAAAATACTATGCCTAAAAACCCGCTATGTTGAAAACCTGAAAAAGGCGACTTAGGCAAAAGTAAGGGTTAGAAAAAGTAATAATAATAACAAGCTCTCTAAGTTGAAAACCCGAAAGGGCGACTTAGGCAAAAAAGAGCGTCCCGGTGGATTGAAAACCCGAAAGGGCGGTCCAGGCAAAAGTTAGGGACGAAGGCATTTCATTGCATCAGAAAACACCGATCATCGCGGACACACTTTCCGCATGAGATCCATTTTCCAGTTCGTTCATCCTCGTCCAAAGCAAGATTCTGGATTAGTCTTAGTTATTAGTGTCAGTAGGTGTCGTTGGATTCAATGTAACCTTTTCCCATGTTGCCAATTTCAAAGCATAATCATCTGTGGAGCTATGCCCTCAGCAAGCTGCCATCCTTTAATAAAAGATACCATTTTTACTTAAATTCCTTGGTGCATTACTCTTGTTTCTATTGTTATGCAAAATGCCATTTATTCTTAAATTTTGAAAATGAAAGGTGCTTTGAAAATTTTTTAAAACTGTTCTTCGAAAACGCAATCGAAAAATATAAGAAATTACTTTGACTAGTGGAAATTTCGGAAGGATCTCTTCACTCCTCGAAAAATCTCATTGTTGCAGAAACACTTTTAAACCATTGCTCTGACACAGTCCCCAGCGAGACTATAAGCTGACAACTTTTTCTTGGGTAACTCAAAAGTGTCCCTCAGGTGTTCTTATCCCCATGTGAAGACGTGATACTGTGCACCCAAGCAGATTACCTTCTCCCCAGAGAATTTAGAACTTTAAAACCAGATTTGGTTCTACCATTGATCCTTCTCACCCATGATTGACGTATTGGTTGCAGAGAATGCAGGGTATCTCCGTCGAGATGTTTATTTCATCTCCCGTCCCGTTTATAGTCAGTTTCGTCAGCATTATGCAGGGGCATAAGCATCACATGCCTATTTCATACACATGCTCATTACATACTCATTTCATAACATCCTGCATATTTAACTACATAGACATTGACATGCATTCACATTAACATACGTTCACATTAACATACGCATTAACATATGCACTAGCATTCACAGGTTCATGGTGTCTCGCCATCATTGGTTGTTACCGCCGAGTAACTGGGTTCGTCCATTCTCTCCAAATAGATCGTCAGCCCTAAGCATAAAATACATATGTGTTTCCAGTTTCCCCACAGAGCTCGATCCTTGTGGATGACGGTTACTTCAACTATCTTTCCTCGCCAGGATAAGATATTTACCCTTCGAGATCATTCCCTCGATGGAGTCTTGATTACCAATCTTCTTTCTAGCTCGATCCTAGATTGAATCTCAGTCGTGTCGGCCGTCGAGCCCAACCAGACGTGCATTTATTTTGCACCATCTAAAGATTTTCACCATACCATGGCAGATACGCGACTGTTCTCACCCGAGAAGTTTATCACTGTACCCGGACGTGCATTTATTTTGCACTATCTTTCACCACAATCCTTTACAGATACACGCCAGTTCACGCCTGGAAAATCTATCAGTACAACACTTTGCAATCCTACATGTTACAGCATCGGTATGCGACATTTCTCTCCTGAGAAGCCTATCGATATAACAACCTTACACAACAAGATACGCACCTGTTCTCGCCTGAGAAGCTTACAATCGATCAGCAACAGTTCTCACCAGAGAAGCCTATTGGTACAACATTTTACAATCGATCAGCAACAGTTCTCACCAGAGAAGCTTATCACAGCCTTACACAACATGATACGCAACAGTTCTCACAAGAGAAGCTTATCACAATCGATCAGCAACAGTTCTCGGTTAAGAAGCTTATCGTAACATCCTTCTGCAACGGTATGCAACAGTTCTCCGCCGAGAAGCTTATCATCATTATCTGTTATCACCTATACAAGCAGTTCTTACATGAGAAGCTTATTATTGCCACTCTTGCAAAATAAGCGACCTTTCTCGTCTGAGAAGTTTATCCTATCTTCGTTATGACTCGCAGCAAATGGCCATCTCTATGGAGCAGTTGGGCTTCCATTTTCCTTGTCGTCTCGAAGTATGGGGAGGTTTGAACCGAATCATATTCAGGAGAGCACAGATCTTGAAGTATGAAGAAGTTCATTTACCCTTTAGTAAAAGAAGGAGCAGAATCATATTCAGGAGAGCACAAATCTTGAAGTATGAAGAAGTTCATTTACCCTTTTAGTAAAAGAAGAATCTGAAACATATTCCAGGCACCGACCTTAAATATGAGAAGATTTATATATCAGATAAGCAGCAGCCTCTTTATTTAAGTGCTTATCCGTTTTGGCATGTAAGTCCCTTCCAACGATAAGGGACAGTTCTCCCTCGAGAAGCTTATCAGGGCATTTCCCATCAAAGCCCATTTATTTTGGCATACATCCGGTTTTTACCCTGTATATGGATTTCTGAAAAGTCCATTCGATCCCATCACGAAGGATAGTTTATAGAAGCTTGGATGTTATTCTTCGCTCAATGCTCCAGCTTTCTATAATTGATCTTGCAATCGTGTAGATCCAGTTTTATTGTTGAATATTCCCCAAAGTGGTGGCCGTCTCATAGGTGCCATCTCCATTTAGGATCACGTTCTAACCACTTTAAGTCCATTTATTTTGGCATACAGCCGGTTTTTATCCTGTATATTTGCTACGGATTCCCGAAAAGTCCGTTTGATCCTGTCACGAGGGATAGGTTACAGAAGCTTGGATGTTATTCTTTGCTCAATGCTCCAGCATTCTGTAATCGATCTTGCAGTCGTACATGATCCAGTTTTACTTTTAGATTCCCCAGTGGAGGCCGTCTCATAGGTGCCATCTCCATTTGAGAATCTCGTTCCAGTTCTAAAAATGACAATTGGTCGTGTTCGCACCAGTTGACCATCATTTTAGAATTCCCCAGTGTTGTACTGTGTCCCAGCGCGTCGTTTTCCCCAGTGTGTTCTTCTCGTAGCGTCTGTCCCTGTGTCGTCGTATTCGTCAGCATTGTCGCATTCATCATTCCAGCATACGCATCATATCATATTCATGGCATCGTCTGCATTAGTCTGTTCTCGCTTGGTCCATAGCATTTCATATCGCCACATATAAGGGCAAAATTTTCGGTTATCTATATTTAAATCCCTCCACCATGATTCCTCGAGTCTCCGTCACTCAAATCATCCGGTGTAGCTATTTAAATAGGGGCAACTGTAATACCCCAAATTTTACCCTTATATTTAGTCAGTCATTTCGCATAGCATCTCATCTGCGCATCTGCTAACCACTATCAAGTCATGGAGGTGTTTGTTTTGCAGGATTGATTCCAGGGGTATTTTGGTCATTTTACGTGGATTCCGCTAATTCTTTGAAGACGGGCTGTTACTAAGCTTTGAGACATTTGAGACACTATTTCTATCACATGGCTTGATTATGTCAAGGCGTCATTACTACTGGAAAATTGGTCAAAAACATATTTGAAGGTGGGCCATCCGTTGCCCATGTTTCGTTCTAAGACCGTTTGAGTAGTTTTTGTGTTCATCAATAAAGCGTTTCGGACATACAATAAGTGGGATTATTTTGAATTTATTTGGAGTTAATCAGGTTGCGGTTAAAATGGTCAAATGATACAAAGATGGTGAGTATCGTTCATAATACTGTCTAAAGCAGAAAGGGAAGTGAAAGTTTAATATTTGTGAATATCATTCGCGAATGTTTATATTTTACAATTAGGAGGTGAATTCAAATATTTGTGGATTTTTTATTCATAAATATTTATAATTTACAACTAAGAAGTAAATATAAATAATTTCAAAACTTGGTATTCATAAGTATGTGAGATTTCAATTGAGAAGTAAATAAATATTGTTGAATTTCATTTCATAAATATTTGATTTACAAATGGAATGGACCAAGACAACTTTTGAATTCATCTCATTCATCTACAAAAGGATTACACTTTTTACATGGAGTATCTATTCCAAGAAAATCCTAAATCCTAAAAACTCCTAAGGCTTCTTCATGGTATCCTTCCCTTTGAGTGCTCCACGAAATTCTCGATCACTTGCAAAAGAATAGGAAAACAAAACAGAAGCAAGAAAGGGTTAGAAGTTATCTTTGACACTCTCAGAACATCATCATCATCGAGTGCCGGGAGTGGCACGACCGAGGTCGCATCCTACCCCCGTTACCGATCCGCACCATTGGCGTCAAATCAGGTAATACAATTCTTATTTAAAGGGCAACCGAAAAAGAGAGAGATAAAGGAAGCTTTCGAGCCGAAATGATTTGCGCAGATGTGGATTCTGAAGGGACCATCAAGTAAATATAGCAGCCTATCAAGTAAATATGTGATTTTTTTTCTCGAAACGGTTTCACGGCCAAAAGTAATTGGAAATACAAACTGAAAGTGCACAATAGAAACAATCAGAGGCAACCATCATGTAGGCTCAGTTTAGCAACATCACAGCCCCAATCATCAAACCGTTTGTGAATCCAAATACTCCAGCCCTGAAACGATGGAAATGAGCAGATATTAGTTCAAAGGGACTGAGATTATGCGCCGAAAAAGAACCACACCAGTAACACCAAACTGAATGTCACTGAAATCAAATTGTACCAAATAAAGTTCATAAGTTTCATCAAGTTGGTTAAGCATAAAAGTGAATATCAAGAGAAGAATCTAAGCATCAATTCCGTCGAGAAAAGCACAAACAGAACTACTGACAAAAGCATCACGGTAGGCCAACATCTGCAAAGAATCATCATAAGAAAATAGTGGTGAACATGTGCGGGTCCGAGACTGTATCGAAAAAACAGGTTATCCGAGTCTGGAAACGAGCCAACAGATCCACAGCAATGACCAGGATTGTATCAGAGAAATTTCAGAATCAAATGGTAAATCCAAAGCACATCGAATATGGCTTGTCTCAAAAGCTTGGAAATCCAAACAAAACCAATACGTATCAGTAACAGGGTCAAACCGTATCAAAAAAACTGAATCCACAGGCAAACCAAATATGAAAATGAGCCAATAAATCCGCAAGTGATTTCTCTGCAAAAGTCAAAGCATCAGTATCCGAAAATAGAATGGCAAGTACATCAAAAGAATCAGGTTCAAGTCAATTCGAAAGCAAGAAAGGGCCGAGGTCCAGTTCACAAACCACAGCGGGAAATGCAAACTCGATCACAAGAGCAAGATAAACTCACATTCACCTATCAGTTCAGGAAAAAGGAGATATGAGTTTCAGTTCAGACAAAGAAGAATCGAGGTATCAAAATGGATGGAACAGGGGTTCAGCCCTCAGTTTAACCATCATTGGGCGTGAGAATTTGAGTGGCCGGGAGAGCCACGGCCGAAGCCGTTACCAACTCCCTACCGAACGTCGAACTGCAAATTCGTGCGAACTATCAACTCAAAAATATCAGCTCAGACCCGAAGGTCATCATCGCTAAGGCAACGCAACCAAAACCACTTGGCAATGGTGTTTAATACAGGTTCAGACGAAGCCGTCAACCATAATCGAAAGCAACCACACAATAGCAGTTCAGACCCTAAAGTCATCATCACCGCGTAACCTTCTCGGCAGTTTGGATTCAACCAAAGCGTTAGCACCATTCTGAAATAAGAAAAAGAAAGGTAAGTGTGTCCCAGTTGGTAACGATAACCGAATGCCAGTTTATCAGAAGAAACAGGTTACATGTAAAACTATACCAGAATAAGCGACTGAATCATGTCACAACTGCACAAAAAAAATTGGATGTTAGAACAGGTCACACGAAGCCAAGAGGGTCAATGTCAAGAAAACCCATCAAGTAAGATGGATATCCAAAAAAGACCAGTCCAAAGATCAAAGGGGCCTCAAAAGAAAGTCCACATCTGCAAAAGAGTAAGCAGTCCAAATCAGTTCACAATGGATATCTAAAACAGACGCAACAAATTTCGTATCTCAATCAAATCCAGAAATGGAAGGAAATCTTATCAAATGTCCAATTAGATCGAAATAATGTTGGTTCACAAAAGTTCCACAAAATCAAATTGTATCACAAAAATCGCGATCCAATCTCAGAAAAATAATGCAAATCCACTGTTATCAAAGGCCCAAAAGAGAAATCGAGAAGAGTATAAAAGGGGAACAGATACAACCTGATAAGCCCTAGACAAAACGGCGGAGAACACAAAAAAGCGGTGAAGCGAACAAAATCGCGAACAAACCCTAGCGGCCGCGAGAGAGAGAGAGAGAGAGAGAGAGGAGAAGGGTTTCATCAAAGGTGACCATCAGAGTACGAATCGAGAGATTGAGGAAGGTTCACCGGCGCCGCCTCCATCCACGACGGGCAAACCTTCCCAGAGGCTCAGCTCACCATCATCGCCTCCTCAATACATTCATCACTGAGTGCGAACGAAAATGTAAGCAAGGAACACATAATACCGTCACTGTTAATGTTGTTTGGTTTAATTTCAGAATCGCAACATGATTGAAGAGAGAATCGCAACAAAACGAAGAGAGAATCGCAGCAAAACGAAGAGAGAAACGAAGCGAAGAAGACGAAGCAAAGAAACCGGCGCCGCGAGATACAATGGGGTTTGAAACCTTAGATTGTCACTAAATGTGACATGCAACTGGGTTGGGTTGAGAATCCTACCGGCCCAATTCCCTTTCCTTTTATTTTTCATTTTCTTTTTTTATATTATTTTTTTTTTGTTTTTATAATTAATATTAGGTTAAGTATTAAAATTGTTTTTTTAAAAAAAGTAAATAAAATTAAAACCTTTTTTATAATAATAAACAAAAATCTTTTTATATAAATAATAGTAAAATCCACTTCTTTTTAAAAAAATAAAAATAAAAATAATACAAATTAGGTTAAAATAGTTTTTTTAGGATTTGAGTAAATTAATATTAAAAAAATCCTATTTTAATTTAGAGTTTATATCATAAAATAAAACCACAAAAAATGCATAATTTCATTTCTTCACCATCTGATAATCCATTTAATTCTGCCCCCTGACGTTGTTTGCTTGTTTTGCAGTTTATTGCGTTTACTGTTATTTATTTCATTATCGTCCTATTTAAACTTCATATTGTATCTGCTCCTCTCATGTAACCTCGCGAACCCTAACAATCGCGCTTTAATTTCTGTCTTTAAGTTTCTGCTTGTATGGCTTACTGTCTGCATTTTTATTTCTGTTTGCATGATTAAATTTTCTCACACTTTCACCAATTATTCTGTCACACTACACACATCCGAAGGTTAGGTCTAGCCGTTTGACCGCCGTGTCAATAGTCCTCAGCTTCAAACCCTCACCTTCAACCCTTACAAACTACAAACCCTAATTTTCACAAATGCCTCGCCGCAGGCAAAATTACAGCTTTACCCCTAGCATTAGGTCAAAGAGCCGCCGCGCTCATTTTAGGGTTTCCCGCCTCGGAATCCCTAACCTAATTTAGCCCTAATTCAACTTAACAATTCAACGTAGAGATTTGGAGTTTCTACACTCCACGTAAGCGTGTCCTTAAGATGCGTTTATTCCCCTTGAGACCTTGACCACAGTCAAGAAGTCTCTAACCTCCCTTTTGAGGGGAACTACGATTACTCTGATTCTACTCCCGTAAGGATACGTAGGCACAAGATGCGATGTCTTGCCGAGTAAACTTAGAATTAACCCCTTAGGTCTCCTTTCTCACTTTTAATTCCTTTGTACATATACCTTAAGCAAATAAATAAAGCAAATAGTAAGCATTGAACAAAAGGTTCCTGTAGAGTACTACAGAAGTTTAGGATGCTAACACCTTCCCTAAATTTAACCAACCCCCGAACCTTAGATCTCTCCCCGCATTGTGTTTACGATGCAAAATAGGTTTTCCCTCTTTTGACCTTTTCCTTCGGATAAATCAAAGAGCGGTTGTGAATTGAATTGCGATTCAAACTCATTAATAGTTTGTGATCCTATTTCCACCGCAACAGCTATCATCTTCAATGACAAGTATCAACTTGCTCCTCCTAGGTTTCAACCTTTCAACATAATTTTCAACTTATTCTTTTTCTCCAAGCTTCAGCTCCTTAATCAGTTCCACCTTCAGGCTTCACTCTTAACCATAAGTATCAACTTAGTCTTCTCTTCCTACAAGCTTCAGCTTCTCGGAGTAGTCATCAATCATCTGGAAATGTCAACTTTATCCTTCAATTTTCTTCTCAAGCCTCAGCTCTTCATTCATTCCTTACTGGATCTTCAAGTATCAACTTGTTTCTTCTTGCTCTCCAAGCTTCAGCTACAATGGTAATGCTCAGGGAATCATCCTCTTCCATACTCTTCAATGAAGTCTTCATCTTCACACTCAAGCCCAACATCTTTCAAGATACTCAAACCAGAAGAAATCACTTAACTGGATAAGCTAGGATATTAAACTGCTTATTGACCACCCAAGGTGACCTATAAGGGTTTAACATCAATAGAATGGTTCTCTCAAAGGTTCTACTTCCTAGGTACAATCACTTATCCCTCCTAAGGAGGGAGGTGAATACCATGGAAGGACCTTGAATCATGGGGAATAATAGAGGTGAAAGATACCATCCATGTTTAAGAAAGAAATTGACTAGGTCTAAGCTCTACTTAATTCCTAACCATAAAACAACAACAAAACAAACAAGTCTTCAAGCTCTCAAGCTCCTTCTTCACTCTCCAAGTTTTCCACTATGCTCCTCCATGCTCCAAAAAGCAAGACCAGGCCCACCAAGCCAAGCAAAATCCCACAAAGCAAAGCAAAACAAAAATACAAGCTCACAAGGGCAACACAAACAACAATCAACTACAAAAATCAATTAAAAATAGTATACTATTATATTAAAATCTAATATAATTTCTAGGGGATCCTATATACCTACCCTTAATACCCTATATGTCCCAATGTCTAACTTGACCTAGAAACCCAAAATTCTAGTGTTATTGTGGACCTATGTTAAGGATTGACCTAATTCTATACAACCTAAAGTCATCTAATCAAAACTAATAAAAAATTAATCACAAAATTATGGAATAAATCCAGAGGGGAGCTAAAGTCCTAATCTAACTATCCTAAAAAGAATGGTTCAAAAATTCAAAGGGAACTAGCTAAACAAAATTCTACAAATCTAAGCATCAACATAAAATGAATTAAAAAGCTCTTAAAAGAGAAAATACACAAAAAAATACTAAAAATGCATGAAATGAAAATGTTTTCATTTCATAATTTTCTAGACATCAATGTGAAGTAGGAGAAAAAAATCCCCATGTAAAAATCATCATTTTTCTATTTAATATGATTTTTCAAATATTAAAGAAAAATGGAGAAAAAGAAAATAAAATGTGAAAACATTGGTGCAGTTAGCAATAATATGCAGTTCAATATGAGAATGGGCTTGAAACGGGGGTGTGATCAGCAATGCGCGCTAGGCCCAATTTTAATCAGAAAACAAATGACAAAATATAAAGAAAAAGAAAAAATACGCGGTGCATTTAGTAAAGAAAATTAGTTCAATTCATCAATGGGCCACAGATGGGGGTGTGGCTATCAAAATCCACTAAAGCCCAAGACCTCACTTTAAATGGTACGCTGCGTTTTGGGGTATCTTCAGAACTCCTCTTCAAACGTGAAATCAAATCTTGGCCACACGATCTGGCTTTGGTCAACCGGTCCTTGCATGATCCAACGGCCATGGAGTTATCTTCTTCCTCCAGCCACGAAAATGGAGGGAAAGCTCCATGAACAGAGCTTCAAATACCTAACTTGGATTCCATCCAAACTCAACCAAAATCCATGGTTCAAAACCCTAATCTGCTCTAAATTCAACCCTGATCACAACCATGGTATTAGAATCAATTGAAATGCCCTCAATCTCTAAACCCGATCCAAGATCAAAACTATGCTCGAACTTCAACTTTAACGATTCTTGAAATTGATTGGCTCAGAATGATCACCCCCTCACACTGGTTTGCTATTAAACTCGTGTTATATCTCACTATACATCGTGTTCTTGATCAAAACAAAATTGGTGTCACTAACTCAAACTTCACCAAATGTTCTCAAAGTTCCCAGAATCCATCTCCTACTTGTCTCTAACCATTCTAACGTAACAAATCTAACTAATTATGCTTAAATTAAGGTGTAGAAGAAAAGTTGCAAACCTGTCAATTCTTGAATATCAGATAGGTCAAATCTTCAGTTCAACCTCTCAAACTCTTCAGAATCACTCCTTGATTGATGTTAATGCTTCTGTTTGCAAAAGATTTGATCAAAGAAGCTTGAATCTCCAAATCCGATGGTGACTTGCAGCTCCCAAAATCCAAATGCTAACTCTTCAATTCTTCATGATCTTGCCCTCAACTTGGTATGCACACATTCAGTATGACCAATGGAAGGTGTTAGGATTGAAAGAATCAATGGAAATGGTGTGGAATGTAGAAATTGATTTCAACTTGCAATGGAAGAAATTGAAATGGCTATCTCACTCTCCTCTCTAATCTCTCACCAACCTTGCATCTGAGCAAGTTCTAATCACTATATAGGATGGTTCAGAACCATCCAGAACTTTCTGGAATCATCCAATGAGAATTTGAGATTCTCATGTCATGAGTTTTTGATTTCAATCCATCTCATATGCCATCTTGTGCTATGCCCCTTGCAGCAACTTGTTCTGACTTGAAAATCTCCTTAGATGAGATACATGACATGTTAGGATACTTTAGTATCTTGTGCATTGCCTTTCCTTGTGTTTTGCATATGTACCTTAATATGCAAGCAATCATTTTCCAAAGCAAGTCCATGATCTAAACCTCAAATCAAAAATATGGTTGAACCATTGTTTTTAAAATGCTTTCTAGAGTCAAAATGACCTATTACATGTCATGGTTTGGATGTGTAGCTTGGAAATTTCAATTTCCAACTTTGACTTATTTAACTTATGCCTCCATTTTAGGTCATTTTTACCATTTGGAGCTACAAGCCTCTTCAACATATCATGACCTCCTTACTAGCCTTAAAACATCATTTTAAGAAAGTTTGATGTTGAAGATTTTTCCATTTGAAGCTTAGAAATAGGAGTTATGGCCTTATGCTTGAAATGACCTGTAATCTCCAAATGACCAAAATGCCCTTGACTTGTCAAAGCCATAACTTGAGTTCTACAAATCCTATCAAGGACTTCTAGTACTCTCTAGAAAGCTAAGAAGATGAGGAACAACATTAATGTTGACCAAAAGTTCATAGGAATCTTCCTTCTTGGGATAAAGTTGGATGCAAGTTGGGTGACTTTCAAGACCCCAAATTCACATACCTCAGATGACCTGTAACTTGTCAAAGCCATAACTTGAGCTCTACAAATCCTATCAAGGACTTCTAGTACTCAAATTAAAGCTAAGAACAAGCTATACAACATTCATGTTGGGGGTAAGATGAGATGACAATCACATCTTGAGCTAAACTGCCTTGAAGATAGGGGTCAAACTAGGGGATTTTACATTGTCAAGCCTTAGAAACCCTAGCTTGAAACTTCTTAAACTATTCAATCATGATGAGTTGACCTTGGAATCATCCTTATAGCATCTCAATGCATCAATCCATGATCACATGGCTCTTGTATTAGGTATCAACCCTCTCCAAATCATCAGTTGACCTAGGGTTGACCCAGTCAAACCCTAATTATACCACTCATGGCTGAGGCTTCTTATTCCTGTACAATGACCTCTCTAGGCTTCATGATGGCTTTCAAGACATATCATAAGCTCTCTCAAAGCTTCAAGTCCATCCTCATAGCTTCAGAATCATCTGAGGAGCTCCCCCAACTCTCAAGTTAGGAGGCACACAACCTTGGTTTCAACCAATCTCTCTGAGGATCTCTTAACTTCTCTGACAAAGATATCAACCCTTGAACACTTGAATGACCTTCTTGGCTAGCTTCAAAGTCTTGTGGTGCTCTTGATTGGTAATCATACCTCTTGATCTCCTGCATACATGTCAATGAAATGCAAGTGATAATGCTAATGTGAATGAGATGAATCACAAGCTAGGTAAAGAAATGTTGGTCAAATTTTGGGGTGCAACAGTGATCTGTGTGGTGAGATAAGTCCTATACCCGGACTTGAGTGAACTTATGATAGGAGGGTGGTATAGTCTTGTTAGCTTACATGGAGTAGTCCTTACTAAGCTGACTTGAGATCCCCCACTCAGTGGAGGCCCCATTGGAATTACTGATGTCTTACGAGTAGTCGTAATTGGCATTACTTTTTCCGACCTGGGAGCCTGAGAAGCTGAGGACCTTAAAACCATTTAACCCATCTTGGCCTTATTAGGACGTGGTGCGGTGGCTATTTAGGTGTAGACTTGAATTAGTTGTTACGTGATACCACACTCAGGCGAGTTTTTCTTGAGAATATTGTTGGTCGACGAGTAGTCGTTTAAGCCAATAATATCCAAAATATGGGATTATGACTCTGGGAACCTTTTTAGAACCTTGTTCTACAGGTGATGATATAACCTTAGTACATACCATTGTGGGTTGGTTCTTACCTTTGGCTCCATGCTCATGCCGAACCTTTGAAACTGTGTGCTTTGTGTGTCTTGTTTGTGGGTTTTGCATCTTGCACTCATGCATTCATGGGAATTTTGTTTCATCTAGTTTTTAAGGATATCAGAGATTTTTCTTTGCAAACATCGCAGATATTGTGATTATGGATATTGGAAGGAGAAACACTCAGAAGTACGGTTTCTGAACTCCCGATCTTGCAGATTTGAGAAAGCTAGTGTCCTTGGTAGTTGACTGTTCAGGCTTCAGATCTCGTTATAGGAGGCTTATATTTGTTCTTTCTACCAACATTGAAGACGGGATTCTGAATACCCTTATGCAATTTTATGATCCTGTCCACCAATTTTATCAGCTCATGCCAACCTTGGAGGAGTATGCTTATTTGTTGGGTATACCAGTTTCTGATAAGGTTCCTTATACTGGTTTTGAGGAAGCTCTTAAGCCCCAAGATATTGTTGCAGCTACCCACTTGACGAAATCTAATATAGATGCTAATCTAACGGTTAAGGGAGGCCTCAAGGGTTTTACTTCTAAGTTCTTGATTGGGAAAACCACTTTATTTGCTAACGTTGGTCGCATATTGACGTTTGAGGCTATATTTGCTTTGCTTATCTACGAACTAGTCTTGTTCCCTAACGTTGACAACTTTGTGGATGTTAACGATATTAGGATTTTCTTGATTGCGAACCTTGTTCCGAATTTACTTGGTGACACATATCTCTCCATCCATAGCAGGACTTTTAAAGAGAATGATACCATTATTTGTTGTACACCTCTGATGTACAATTGATTCATTTCACACTTGCCACAGTCACCTATTTTTTGGGAGAATAAGAATTGTTTAAGGTGGTCTCAAAGGATCTTGTCCCTTACTCATGCTGACATTACTTGGTCTTCTTCTGTTTATGAGAATGTCCAGATTATTGATAGTTGTGGGGAGTTTTCCAATGTTCCTCTTGGAACACAAGGTGGAATTAACTATAACCCGAGTTTAGCTCGCTGTCAGCTTGGTTATATGTTGAAGGATAAGCCTAAAAATATTCTATTAGAGGATTTATTTTTTCGAGGGAATGACTCTCTTGGTTTGAGGAGAAGAATGGCTCATGCTTGGACTAAGATCCATAGGTTGGGTAGAGAAGATCTTGAAAGACAAGTTTGCACTGCCTTGGAACCTTATACGCTTTGGGTGAAGAAGAGAGCTATGGAGCTCAAAATGCCTTATCCTTTTGAGAAATCCATGACTACAGTGGTCTCTACGCCACTCCATGTTTCTTATAATGATGTGAAGACTCTTCAAGATGCTTTGGCCAAGATGAAGCAAGAGAAAGTGATATGGGAAGGTAAGTTTAAAGCTTCTGACAAGGAGAATATGGAGTTGCAAAAGCAGATGAAGGAGAAAAATGACTTGATTGAGTTGCTTGAGCGACGCACTATGAAGAGACATACAGAGGATTTATTTTCCTCTACTACTTCATCTGCTCATCCTCTTACTTCTAGTGCTTGGAAGGGTATTGTGGATCAACTTGTGTTAGAGAAGACCACCATGAAGGACAACTATGAGAGAGAGATTAAGATACCCCGAAGGAAGTATCAGCTCGGATCGTCATTAGATGCTCCTTAGGACCTAGCTTTTTCTTATTGAACATTTGATCTTATGTAACTTGTACTTCCAAGTGTAACTCTTTCCAATATTCAATGAAATGAGATGTTTATCAGAATTAAAAAAAAAAGTGTTATTTCTTTATGATGTCTGTAATTGCTTTATATCTTAAAGATCCTTGAAAACTGATTGAAAAATTTGCATTCGCATCATTGTGCATTTTGTTTTGCCTTTTCCAGGTGTCTTATTTGTTTCTTTTGGTCTTCGTTCAGCCAAGCTGCCGCATCACTACAACACTCGAGCTAATCTTAAGAAAAAGATGGATCAGTTGCAACAAGAGAACTGCGAGCTTCGTGAAGAGGTATCAACTCTGAAGGATAGTATGGAAAGACTGACTGCTGTGATGGAAGCTCTGGTGGCTACTCAAAATCAGCCACCACCTCCTCTTTCTTCTCCTGTACAAAGAACTATAATTTCTGAGATCGGATCAACGCCTATTTCTGTAGCTCCGGTTAATGCTACTCAATATCATATGCCTACTAGTTTTCCTTGGGGCATGTCTTTCAATTATATGCCAGATGGATACCAACCTCCTGCTTGTGAAGGTCCAAGAATTCCTACTGTTATGACTGTACCACCTCCTGTGGTTAATATTGTTCCTAATGCTGAGATTCCAATTGTTCCTGTTGCTGTACCTGTTCCACCTCCTGTGGTTAATATTGTTCCTACTGCTATACTTGTGCCACCTCCCGTGGTTCACACTTCGCCTTATGCTGAAGAGCAAATTTTCCACATTGCTCCCAGCGAGAGTTTGGATGTTATTGATCGTATGGATGGATTTCAAGATAAGTTTGCTGAGATGCAGAGAGAAATCAGGGCTTTAAGGGGAAACAAGTTATTTGGGAAGAATGCTCATGAGCTTTGTCTTGTTCCTAATGTGAAGATTCCTGCCAAGTTCAAGGTTCTGGATTTTTAGAAATACAAAGGGAATACTTGTCCACAAATCCATTTGCTCATGTATGCCAGAAAGATGTCTACCTATACTGACAACCATCAATTGTTGATCCACTATTTTCAAGATAGTTTTATCGGTGTTGCACTGAAGTGGTATATGGGACTTGATAGTTCACAAATCAAGACATTTAATGATCTCTGTGAAGCTTTTGTCCGTCAGTATAAATACAATCTAGATATGGCGCCGAATCGGGATCAACTCCGTGCGATGTCTCAGAAAGAGAAAGAAACTTTTAAAGAGTACGCACAAAGATGGCGCGAGATCGCAGCTCAAATAAGCCCTGCTCTTGAAGAGAAAGAGATGACCAAGATCTTCCTGAAGACTTTGGGTCCGTTTTACCATGAAAGGATGGTTGCAAGTGTCCTAGTAATTTCATACAAATGGTTAACATCAGAATGAGGTTAGAAGAAGCTGTCCGTGAGGGCGTCTGACTAAAGTAGGTAGTTCTAGAAATACGAAGAAGTTTGGCGTTGGTTTTTCTAAGAAAAAAGATGGAGAAACTAATGCCATCTCTCAGGAGAGGTCTAGAAGACGCAGGGTTGCAAACAACAATGGTAGTCATCGTCAGCAACATGTAATGTCTGTTACACCAGTCATCAATGTCGCTCCTGCTGCTCAAGCTACTTTGAGTTATCAACCACGTTTCCAATAGAAAACAACTCAGTAAGGTCGTGTGCAGAGGAAAGTGCAATTTGATCCCGTTCCAATGTCATATACTGAATTATTTCTGGCTTGATAAAGAAGAATTTAGTTCAGACTCGTGATCCTTCGGATGTTCCTACTGATATTCCATAGTGGTATAAGCCAGATGCCCATTGTGCATTTCATCAGGGTGCCCCTGGGCATGTTATTGAAAGTTGTTATCCTCTGAAATATGAAGTTGCAAAGCTCGTAAAAAGTGGTATTCTGTCTTTTGAAGATACCAATCCCAATGTGCAATCAAATTCGTTGCCTAATCATGGTAATGCAACTGTCAATATGGTACATGGTTGTCCTGGTACATACCTCACTTTTGACATTCGTTGGATTCAGAGGTCGCTTGTGGAAATGCATGATACTTTGAGTGAGTTCCATGATATCGAACATGATTATGCCGCTTGCTGTATTTGTTTGGTGAACCCTCGTGGGTGTGTGATTGTAAAGAAGGACTTACAAAAGATGATTGAACAGAATTTGATTAAAATTACTGCAAACAGAAATGAAGTTGAGAATGAGGTGAATGTCATAGTTCCACGTTTCAATATCTTGGAACGAGTTGTAATTTCTTACAATAGTCAGAAATATGATGCGATGCCTTTGATCATCTGTTTGCTTGGCCCAGTACCATATGAATCAGATAAGGTTATTCCCTACAAATACAATGCTACTATGTTAGTGGATGGAAAGGAGGTTCATATTCCTTATCTTCCCTCCATGGTGACTATTGCTGATGTAGGACGCTGTTGCACCCCAAAATTTGCCCAACATTTCTTTACCTAGCTTATGTCCCATTTCATTCACATTAGCATTATCATTTGCATTTCATTGACATGTGTGCAGGAGATCAAGAGGTATGATTACCAATCAAGATTTATACAAGACTATGAAGCTAGCTAAGAAGGTTATTCAGATGTTCAAGGGTTGATATCCTTGTCAGAGAAGTTAAAAGATCCTCAGAGAGAGTGATTGAATGCAAGTGTGTAGGTCTCCTAACTTGAGAGTTGTGGGAAGCCATCAGATGATTCTGAGGTCATGGATATGGACTTGAGGTATTAATAGAGCTCATGAGAAGTGTTGGAGATCACTTTGAGGCCTAGACAGGTCACTGTGCAAGATTAAGAAGGCTCAGCCATGATTGGTGCAATTAGGGTTTGACTGGGCCAACCCTAAGTCAACTGATGATTTGGACAAGGTTGAGACCTAATCCATAGGCCATGTGATCATGGATTGATACATTGAGAGGTTATAAGGATTATTCCAAGGTTGGCTCATCATGATTGAAGAGTTTGAGAAGTTTCAAGCTAGGGTTTCTAAGGCTTGACAGTGTAAAATCCCCTAGTTTGACCTCTATCTTCAAGGCAGTTTAGCTCAAGATGTGATTGTCATCTCATCTTGCCCCCAACATGAATGTTGTAGAGCATGGTCTTAGATTTAATTTGAGTACTAGAAGTCCTTGATAGTATTTGTAGAACTCAAGTTATGACTTTGACAAGTTACAGGTCATCTGAGGTCTGTGGATTTGGGAGCTTGAAAGTTGTCCAACTTGCATGGAACTTTTGCCCTAGAAGGATGATTCCTATGAACTTTTGGTCAACATGAATGTTGTTCCTTATCCTCTTAGCTTTCTATATAGTACTAGAAGTCCTTGATAGGATTTGTAGAACTCAAGTTATGGCTTTGACAAGTCAAGGGTATTTTGGTCATTTGGAGATTACAGGTCATTTCAACCATAAGGCCATAACTCCTATTTCCAAGCTTCAAATGGGAAAATTTTCAACATCAAACTTGTTCAAAATGATGTTTTAAGGCTAGTAAAGAGGTCATGAGATGTTGGAAATGCTTGTAGCTCAAAGTTGCAAAAATGACCTAAAATAAGGGTATAAGTTAAATGAACCAAAGTTGGAAATTGATACTTTTGATCTACACATCCAAACCAAGGCATGTAATATATCATTTTGACTCTAAAAAACATTTTAAGAACATTGGTTTAGCCACATTTTTTAATTGAAATTCAATTGGTGGACTTGCTTTGAAAAGTAGTTACTTACATCATAAGTAACATTTGCAAAACTCAAATTCAAGGCATGAGCAAGATCCCTTGCAAGCTAAACACTTTCAAAATGTCACTAGGGGAGAAATTGGAAGATAATGGGATTGATTTCAAGCTGCAAACAAAACTATGCATACCATGGCATATGGTTGAAATTCTCATGACATGAGAGATTGAAACTCTCATTAGAAGGATCTAGAGGGTTCTAGATCACCAATACATGTTCTATATATTGAGTAGAGGTGATCCAAAGGAGAGGTTGGTGAGGATTGAGAGGAAAAAGAGAGAGTGAACTTTGAAACCTCCATGTGCAAATTGAAATCAGTTTCTGCATTCTACACCATTTTGATCCTTTCTTTTGATCTCAACAACTTCTATTGAGGATACTGAATGATTCCAGATCAATCCCATAGCCAAAGCCTTGAAGGATCATGTTCTTGCATTTGAGTTTCACCTGCTACAAGTCACCATCGGGTTTGGAGTTCCAAGCATTTGCAATCAATTCTCTTGCATACAGAAGCAAGAACTTGGTACATTGAATGATTCTAGAGCAGTAGAAGGGTTGAATTGAAGCTTTGCTACTTCTGTTATTCAAGAATTCACAGGTTTGAATCTTTCATCCCTCACCTTAATTTAAGAAGAATTACCTCAGTTTGTTAGGTTAGATTGATAGTATGTGGTTAGGAGATCGTTTCTGGAAATTTAGAGAGGATTTGGTGATGATCAATGAGATGACACAATTTCTGTTTGGATCAAGAACATGCTGGATATTGAGAGATAATGTGAGTGTTATAGCGAGAAGTGATCAGGGTAATGTGGTGAACATTTTAGACCAAACAATTTGAAGATTAGTGATAGTTGAGGTTTGAGCATAATTTTGATTCTTAATCGTGTTTTAGGTTAGAGGTTGATTCAATAAATTCTGAGGCTAGGGTTAGACTCAGGGAGAGATTTAGAGTGATTTAGTGTTTTAAGTCTTGAATTTTGATGGAGATTTGAGGGAGCCCGAGTGAGGATGAGGTCGATGTTTGAACTCTGTTACAATGGATGCTTCCCTCCATTTTCATGGCTAGAGGTAGGTGATGAAGTCCTAGCCATCATATTCACGTATGACCATTGACCAGAGCTTGATCCAAGGGTCGTGTTTTAATCTCAGGTTGTGAAGAGGGAAGAATTCGGATGCTCTAAATGCTGCGTATCATTAAACAAAAGGTTTTGGGCTTTAGTAAGAGACCACTATCCACCCCCCAAGCGAGCCCATTTGTGAATTTGAACTGATTTCGCTTGCTTCCTACACCGCGCCTTTATCTTTTTCTTTACCATTTTTCAATTGATTTTTTATTGTGATATGGGCTTAGGCGCTTTTCTATCAGCACCCCCTTTCCGGCCCAAACATTGAAATGAACTGATTGTGTTTACTATCTGCACCGTGCATTTATTTTTTTCTTGGATTTTCATATTATTTTTCACTTTATTCATGGTTCTTGATAAAATCATAAAAAATGAAAAAATGACTCAATTAATCCCATTCTTTTTGCATTAGATTCATGATTGAATCTAGTATTTTTTAGAGAAAAATATTTTTATTTCATGCATTTTCTGATTTTATGGGAATTTTCACATTTTAATTGACATTAAAATAGTCATGTTTAATACTTGATTTGGTGGAATTTTGTGTGATCATGTGATGATGATTTTGATCTTGATTTTTTGTGAGTTGTTAGCATAGATATGCATGCTCCCCATAGATTTTTCTCACTTTTTTGTGATGAACATAGGTGGTAGTTTAGGTTGAAACCTTTAGAAGCTCCATTTTTAGGGTTTATGGTTGATACCTTTGGATTTAGGACTTAATAGATGACTTAGTCCCTGGTTTTTGTATGAGGCATTCTTAATTGAATTAGGATCCCTTAGGAATTTTTGTAGAAATTTATAAGATAGTTTGCTATTTTTGATTGATTTTAGTTTAGGTGCTAGTTTTAGATGATTCTAATGCACTAGCTCAACTAGATTAACATCTTTAGTTCCCTTAGATTAGGGTCTTGTTTCTCTTGTTCTTGGATGATGATGAAGATAAGTTGAAGATGCATTGGATTGATTGAAGATGCTTGGATTTGAATATCTTCCCTTCTTGTGGTATAGTTTTGATTAGGTTAAGATTAGGGTTTGTAGGCAGAGCTTCTAGATAGTTCTCTTCCTTCATAAACATGGATGATGTTGATCACTTCCATTCTTCCCTATGATGAAAGGTCCCTTTGTAAAGGCCTCATCCCTCCTTTGGTAGGATGTGTGGCTCTTTGAAAATTGGTAGAACCTTTGAGGGTCCCTTTCCCTGATGACAGGATACTCAGTGGTGACCTTTGGTCTTCACTCTGCTACCAACCATCCAAACTTTGCTCTTGATAGATGCATCTTTCTCTCTTGCTAGAGGATGGAGTTCCTTACTTGAAGAAGATTGAAGGATGAAGTTGATACTTCCATGTGATTGAAGACTACTCTGAGAAGCTGAAGCTCATAGATGAAAAAGACCAAGGTTATACTGGTGAAGCAAAGAGAGCTGAAGCAAAAAGACCAAGTTGACACTGGTAAAGCAAAAAGAGAGCTGAAGCAAGAAGACCAAGTTGACACTGGTAAAGCAAAAAGAGCTGAAGCAAGAAGAACAAGTTGAAACTTGTGAAGAAGATCCAATGGAGATTGAGTGAAGAGCTGAGGCTTAAGGAAGGAAGGATAAGTTGACACTTACATTGATGCCCTGAGAGCCTGAAGGAATCAAGTTGATACTTGTAGTTAGGAGTGGAGCCTGAAGGTGGAACTGACTGAAGAGCTGAAGCTTGGAGAAGAGAGAACAAGTTGATACTTATGTTTGATGTGTTAGAACCTTGGAGGAGCAAGTTGATACTTGTTATTGAAGAGGATAGCCTTGAAGGGTGATTGAAGTCTGAGGATTGAGCTGCTGTCAGAAGATTGCTGTGTTGTGAAGTTGTGGAAGCTGCTGCTCTCTTTTCTTGTCTGTTTTCTTCTCTGCATTGATGTGCCTTGTTTGACTTGCTTGATGCATTAGAATAAGTCCATATCTAGACTGATGTAATCTAGGAGCATGATTGCACTAGAGGTTGAGTTGCTCCCTCTGCTTGTATTTTTACTGTATGGCTTTGCTTGCGGGTATTCGGTAGAGCCCAGCTCCCTTGCCCATGTGGTTTGTGTTTGCTTGATAGCATGTTATTTCTTCTGTATGATTGCAGTCACTTATTTTGCTTTATAGCATGTTATTTCTTCTGTATGATTGCAGTCACTTATTTTTCTTGATAGCATGTTATTTCTTCTATATGATTACAATCATTCATATCTGGCTTGAGGTTGAGATAAGCTTGTGGAGGCTGATGTCCCACACACATTTCCTCCCTCACTTGCATTACATGCATTTTACAGTCGTTTACTGTTTACTGTTTCAGCTGATGCTTTATCTGTTGTTGTTTATCATTGACATGATCCCTTAGGAATCTCACTTCCTTTGATAAGGAAGTGATGATAGAACTTTAGGTTGAAACCTATGCATGATAACTTCTAGGAGATCCCTGTTTCAAACCTCAACCATAGGATGAATCCTTGGCATGACAACAGTAGGACTTGATAGTCTCCCTCTAGTTGAGCCTGTTCTCTCTTCTCATCTCAAAACAAATCAAAATATAGTAATAAAGGTTAATTGACGTTGTACGTTACGAGCCTTAAGCTATCTGAGAAAGGATTGTTGGAGAGTTTCTTTTCAACAGTCTGGATGTTTAGTATGGCACCCTTTGGGTGACATACGACGCATTCACTCTCAGGTCATAGTCTCTAGTGCGATACTAGTTGCAAACATCCATAAAAAACAGTTCTTTCGTAAAAGACAGAAAACAAACTTCAAACCTTTTTGCCCCGTGGGCCCATAATTCAAAGGAAGCTTTTCTGAAGAAAAGAGTGTCGTTAACTCCCAGTTCTACCGCAAACGGTAACGCATAAGTCTCCAAGGGTCGAGCTGCGTACGCCAAACTGCTGGAACTGTTTGTTAACCCTACTCGAAAAAATAGATGAATCTGAATCCCCGTAATCCGTATTATCCCGAACTACGTAAGCTCTGATCTCTCATACCTGTTGAGAGTACGTAGGCACAATACTGACGTATTGGCGAGCCACCTTCCCCCGTAACTCGTAGTTAGTCGAACTACGTTGACTCTGATTTCTCATTCTCTGATGAGAATACGTAGGCATAAAGTGCGACGCTTTGCCGAGTCATTTTTCTTTTCTTTTTAAGCCAGCCTTGATAGGTAGATAGATAAAACCAACCCGTCAAGTAAACACAACAAGCGTGGATCCCGTCGAGTACGACGGACGTGAGGGGTGCTAATACCTTCCCCTTACGTAACCGACTCCCGAACCCAGACAATGATTGCGATGACCTTGTCTTATACCTTTTCGTTAGGTTTTTCCGATCGTTTCCTTTCCCGTTTTGAGGGATAAATAACAAAAGGTGGCGACTCTTCTGTTTTTCCGGAACCTTATTTTCACGGAAGCGACAGCTGGCGACTCTGCTGGGGACTTGATAGTTTCCTGGGATCCAACGTCCCTTATGCGAGTCAGTTTGGGGATCCAACATCCCCTGCGAGAGTCAATCCTAGCGCTTGTATGATTACTTGTTGGGTTGTGTTTATTTATCGCATTTTTATTTCCCGCACTTTATTTTCATTATGATATGATTATCTGTGCTGTTGTGGGAGGGGCATTCTGATGAGTGAGAAGCTAGACCCAGGCTTGAGTGAACATAGCATTAGTTGTAGAAATTAGTGGGCGCGTGCTTGCTTGGCAGGCACTAGTGTCTCATGAAATCCACGCTCAGATGAGGTTCTCCCGGTTGACTTCTTTTTCAACCCTTTGGGTTGAGGGGGTTGTTGGTTTGGAGGATTGTCGACTCTGGGGACCGATCATTTGGGATTCAGCTGAGTGAGGCCGCTTCATGAGATGGTGATGCCACACCTTCTGGGTATCGTATCACCCCTCTTGAATGTCTGTGACACTGATGACCGCATAGGATGCCGAACTTGTGTCAGTTTAGGTCCATACCTGTGAGCAGGGCTGGGTTTGTTGCAGGAAACCTTAACCTTCAGACTACCTGGTTTTCTTGATAGTGAATCAGTTTTGTTGGTACCAGAGGTTCTCATAATCAGATATATGATTGTTCTTGACAGAGCAGAGTTTTGGTCCTGTATCAGAGGTCCTTATTATCAGATGGTTGTTCCTGACAGAGCAGAGTTTTGGTCCTGTAACAGAGGGCCTTATCTTCAGAGATGTACGTTTGTTCTTGACAGAGCAGGTTGTTGATTGGGATCAGAGGATCTCATCAGCAGATGTATGTGTGTTCTTGACAGAGCAGAGTTTGGTCCTGTATCAGAGGTCCTTATTATCAGATGTGTGTTTGTTCTTGATAAAGCAGAATTTATGGTCCGATATCAGGGTTTTCTTCTCATCAGAGATAGGGTTGTTCTTAATAGAGCAGGATTATGGTTTTGTTGATACAAAATCTCCACAGCACAGTTGCTTTGATCTCCTGCTGCATGATTGCATTTTACATTGTTTTGCATACTCATTTGCATTTCATTAACGTGTGTCTGTGTTGCAGGTACCGTTTCCCCCGATTCAGGATTTCCGGTCTTCTACTGTATTGTTATGGGTTCTCTGAGGAAGACCGTGGCTTACAAGCTCCCTGCTCCTGATGTTGTTCAGCTGATCGGTTTGATCGCTTTGGCAGATGATTCTGTGAGAGATGAGTTCAGAAAGTCTTACGGCAAATTGCTCAGTTTGGTTCGTAAACCCTCTGTGTTTGAGTTGAATGGGTTGCACGCTCTGCTGCAGTTCTACGATCCTCCGTTGAGATGCTTTACTTTCCAGGACTTTGTTCTCGCACCCACACTAGAGGAATATGCTGATTTGTTAGGTGTGCCTATCAAGAGGCAGATGCCTTTTGTTCATATGGATGCTGAGCCTAATCCGGCTAGTCTAGCTCCGTCACTTCATCTGGATGCCTCCGAGTTGGTATTGTCTAGTTGGAACAAGGTTCCCGGTTTCTCCTTGCAGTTCTTAGTGGGAAAGGCTCAGCAGTGTGCCAAAGACGGATGTTGGGTTGTGTTCAACGCCATTCTCGCTCTGTGCATATATGGCATCATTCTGTTCCCCAATATGCCCGACTTTGTGGACTTCGACGCCTTCCACATCTTTGCTTCAGGGAATCCAGTCCCTACCTTGATAAGAGATGTCTACCATTCCATCCACTACAAAAACGAGAACAGAAGGGGTAAGAATGTCTCGTGCTGTGTGCCCTTGCTCTATAGATGTATTGATAGTCATCTACCCAAGAAGGGTCCCTTTGCTTCGTTTGCAGCCACAACTGAGTGGTCTGAGCGCTTGAGGAGTCTATCAGCGGAGGATATTGACTGGTTTGACAGAGATAGGTTGGGTACCGAGATTATCTTCAGCTGCAGTGGGTTTCCGAACGTGCCTTCGATAGGCAGGAAGGGCTGTATAAACCATAATCCGTCTCTGCTAGTCCGACAGTTTGCGTACGCTCTAAGAACTCCGCCGAAGGATGAAGAGGTGCAGGAATCTCTGTACCTCATTGGTCTTCTAGAGGGGGATATGTTATCTAAGCTTCAGCGCGCTTGGAATGGTATCAGTAAGAGGGGAAAACCATTGCTGGGGAAGAGCAATAGCCAGGCCTACGCTCCATACGTGACCTGGATCAGAGCCAGAGCAGATGCTATAGGGATTCCGTTTCCTCCTGCAAAGCCAGAAAGCCCTCCAGTGATCGAAGAGCCTACCACTATGCCTATTCAGCAGCATAATCGGGTGTTAGCTGAGAGAGATGAATTGAAGAGGGCAAATGAAGAACTGGAGAAAGAATTGGCTCAGCTCCGAAGCGAGAGAAGCGAGGCCGTTCATTCCTTCAAGAGGCAGACAGAGCTGGTGAACCAGTTGGGGACAAATCTGACTAAGCAGATAGCTGAGCGCGAGCGCATGGGTCGAGACTTCAAAGTTGTCAACGATGTACTGGCCACGAAGAAGCAGCACTTGGACGAAGCGTATCGGAGGATATCCAAGTTTAACCAGCATTGGAAGGCCACCCTAGCCAACAGGAAAGAGCGGGAGGATAAGCTGATGTAACAGATCTCCAAGCTGAAAGCCCAGGTGAAGGCCAGTGAGAAAAAGGTTTGATGAAGAAACCGCTCGCAGATATGCCGCCGAAGGCCAGCTCAACAAAGCTCTCGCTAACCTGAAGGAGCGCAAACTGATGTTTGAGTCCAAGAAGCGGAAGCTAGAAGATTGCTTCGGCGAAGGAGCATGGGAAGATTCGGTTGAAGGTCTTCAGTACACCATTATGCAGAGAGAGTTACTCACCGAAGGGTTGCTCACTCGGCCTGATCATCCAGAAACGAAGGGGTTGTTAGAAGAGTTTCGCGCCCGTGGCCGTGCTTGACTATTTGTATTCCTTTTTGTTTTGATCGTTGTTGTATGCTGACCATCACCAGGCTTGTTGGTCGAGGTCATGCTATTGATTCTGCTTGTACTCAGTGACGTTGTGTACCGCCTTGATGGCCTTTCTTCATATATATGAGATGTTATTTCCATGACTGGACTCAGACTTCTTATTATCCGCACTGGCACTCAGGCACTAGGATCGGGGGATACCTCCCTAACGCACAGACACACGTTTGCATTTGCATGAAGCATCTGCATAACGAGCACTTTGTCGTTTTTCCTAACCCTTTTGTATTGTCAGGTTGTTTCAGGTTGTTCCAGGATTTGATCAGAGACTTATCCACCGTTATCCGACCAGAGCAAATCAAACTAGAATCATGGAGCAAGTGCAAACTGATGTTCAAGAACTCCGCGAAAGAATGGACCGCTTCATGGAGCTCATGCAAGCGGTCGCCAATGGCCAGGATCAGCTCAGAACCTTGGTTCAGCCTCTAATTTAAAGGGTTGATAGCAAAGGTGTACTCCATGGTGGGACTGTGCCTACCCCTCCACCTGTTGAAACTCCTCAGAATGGCGTCCCCGTGACCGGGGGGAATGGCAGTGCCAACGACAATGTGATCGCTAACATGGGGCTCAACGGTAATACGACTGGCGTCGGTAATGGGAATTTTGAAGCTAATGTCAATGTTGGGTTGGGCAACGGCAATGCGGGTGTTGCAAATCTGTTCGGGCCTCAGCCGTGGTTAGAAGACCGTCAAGACGATGTGTTCTTGCAGAGAGGTGCTGAAGGGGAGCTGACCGCTGAAGCACGGCTAAGGTTCAAGGCACTCGAGGACAAGATGAGGAATATCGAGAACCAGAACACCCTGGGTGTTGATATGTCCAAGTTGGGACTGATTGCTGATTTCAAGGTGCCTCCCAAGTTCAAGGTACCTGACTTTGAAAATCACAAAGGCACCACTTGCCCTCGCGTCCACCTGAGATCATATTACCGGAAAATGTCCGCTCACTCTGAGGACGAGAAGTTGCTGATGCACTTCTTTCAGGACAGTCTGTCCACATGAGTCTGGAACCTACCAGTGTGCGCACGTGGAAGGACCTTGCTGAAGCATTTATGCACCACTACTAGTATAACAGTGACTTGGCTCCGAACCGAGTCCAACTGCAGAATCTGTCGCAAAGGAACAACGAAGGGTTCAAGGAATACGCCCAGCGGTGGCGTGAATTGGCAGCCAGGGTTCAGCCGCCGATGGTTGAATGCGAGCTTGTGCAAATGTTCGTAGCCACCCTCCCAGGGGTTTATTATGAGAAATTGGTCAGCGGTATGTCTGGAACCTTCTCAGATCTCATTATCACGGGTGAACACATCGAAAATGGGATCAAACTGGGGAAAATTCAAGGTGATTAATCCTCAGCTGGAGGAGGCGGAAAGAAACCTTATGGTGGCAAAAGACGGGAAGGAGAAACGAGCGCCGTGACCAACGCTCGAAGAAAGGGTAAAGGCCCTCACCAACAGGTGGCTAGCATAACTATCCCAGCAGTTCAACAGCCACAGTAGCAGCAGCCGCAACAGCCGCAGCAACCGAGTCAACAAGGGTACAGAAAGTATCAGAACAGGGCACCTCTGTCGAGTCGTCACCTCGAGACACCGCCCATGTCGTACGCACAGCTGTTACAGACTTTGCTTCAGCTACAGTTAATCCAGAAGAGAACCCTGGCTCCCTTGACAGGGGCACCTCCGCCAGGTTATGACGCGAATGCAACTTGTGAATTTCACTCAGGGGCACCAGGCCACACAATAGAGAATTGCAAAGCCTTCAAGCATAAGGTGCAGGACATGGTGGACGCTAAGATCATCAACTTCTCCGATAATGTGCCAAACGTCACGAAGAACCCTATGCCGAATCATAGGGGAGGTGGAGTAAACGCCATTATTGAAGACGAGAGCTTGGATTTGTTGACTGACGTCAGAGATCTGAAGACACCGCTTAGCTTCGTTAAAGCTAAGCTGATGAAAAGAGGTTTCTTTCCAGGTTGCGGAGAGCTGTGTATGGGTTGTGCGACAAGCCCTGATGGATGTGAACAGTTGTTAGAGGGGATTCAAAGTCTGATGACTGAAGGGATCCTACAGTTTAGCCGGAGGGCCGAATGTGGATCGGGAGAGGTAATTCTGAAGCAAGATGATGAGGTTTCCACCATCACCATCCCTCGCCAGACGATAACTATTTCTGCACCCAGGCCGCCTACGATCACCATTACCAAAGCTGGGCCGATACCTTTCGAAAGAACCAACGCTGTCCCATGGCACTATGGGGCAGAGGTCTACTGCAACGGACAGAAGTTGGAATTGGAACCCTCAGGGTCACGTGCGGAGAACCTAGCGGGCGTTAGCGGAATTACTCGCAGCGGAAGAGTATTTGCACCACATGAGGTCGTGGCGGACAAAGCGGACAGAGCTGACGCAACTGATAAAGGTAAGAGTAAAGTCGTTGAAGAGATCCCTCGTGGGGTAGAAAAAGACTTACTTGTTAAAGACGCCGAAGAGTTTATGAGGTTGATTAAAAAGAGTGACTACAAGATCGTGGATCATCTCCATCAAACACCCTCGAAAATTTCCATCCTGAATTTGTTGCTGTGTTCTGAAGCACACCGCAACACACTGCTGAAGGTGTTGAACACCGCATATGTACCGCAGGAAATATCGGTAAACCAGTTGGAAGAGGTCGTAGCCCATGTGAATGCTGGAAATGGGTTAGGGTTCACTGACCTAGAGCTGACGCCGAAGGGAAGAAACCACAATAGTGCCCTGCACATCTCGATAGAGTGCAGGGGAACGATTATGTCTCACGTGTTGGTGGACACGGGGTCGTAACTCAATGTTCTTCCGAAGA
Organism: Lathyrus sativus; assembly: GCA_963859935.3. Taxonomy (NCBI): domain Eukaryota; kingdom Viridiplantae; phylum Streptophyta; class Magnoliopsida; order Fabales; family Fabaceae; genus Lathyrus; species Lathyrus sativus. The sequence goes on from OZ012737.1 coordinate 338,972,806, forward strand.
AGGCATTGATGAAGTTAGATACTCGCGGAGTGATTTGCACACCCAGTGATCTGGTCGTGAAAGCGTTCGATGGAACCAAACGACATGTTTTCGGAGAGGTGACCCTGCCAATCCAAGTTGGGCCGGAAATATTCGACGCGGTCTTTTACATTATGGACATCATGCCTGCCTACAGCTGTCTCTTAGGCTGACCATGGATCCATTCTGCTGGAGTCGTGACCTCCACGTTGCACCAGAAACTCAAGTATGTTGTCGGAGGCAGCATTGTGACTGTATGTGGCGAGGAAGACATAATGGTGAGCCATTTGTCATCCTTCAAGTATGTTGAGATGGATGGGGAAATCCACGAAACCCTATGCCAAGCGTTCGAAGCTGTTAAAGTCAAGGACGTAGCGCCTGTAGTCACCGAGAAGCCAGAGATGACTCTCTCTTCCTTCAAGGAAGCCCGGGCCGTTGTCCAAGCCGGATCTACCCCAGGATGGGGGAGAATTTTGGAGATACCTAACAAGCAAGACAAGTTTGGGTTGGGATATTCTCCTGCGGCTGAAGCCTCCTCTTCTAGCAGTGCGTCACGAGGTAAAGGGCCGATCCAGTTTACCAGCGGCGGGGTGATATTTGAAAGCATCAATGCAGTGTCTGAAGACAGCGGAGATAGCGACTGTGACTTAAACTCTTGGATCCAGCCAAGCAAACCAGGCGAGAGCCTCAACAACTGGTCCGTCAGGGATATCATCCAGATGACAAGAAAAGAGTAATGATTTACTTTTTCCAATCATTGTAAAACCCTATGTCCTACCCGGGGCATAGTGGTTTTATTGTCAGGGCCTCGTTTGATTATGTACAGACATTTTATCAATAAATCAAAAGGCGTTTTTCTTCGTATTCAAATATTGTGATCTCTGTTATTCCTATTCTATATTTGTTTTGAAAAACAATAAGATGGCAATGGGGTTTGTGCTAACCTGCATATCCTTGTTTTAAGCTTAACCCTTGTTATTGCAGGATCCACATAGCAGATGACATCGACTCTGGACCTTCTACGACTCATTTCGACTTCGATTGCCCGATCTATCAAGCCGAAGAAGAGATTGATGAAGACGAAGACCTTCCCGAAGAGTTGGCCCGCTTGTTGAAACAAGAAGAGAAAGTCATTCTGCCTCACGAGGAGGAAATTGAGATTGTGAATCTGGGTTCTGAAGAACTTGTCAGGAACGTCAGGATAGGGGCTGCATTGCAGAGCGATGTCAAGCAGAGATTGGTCGAGATGCTGAGAGAGTATAGTGACGTCTTTACTTGGTCATACGAGGATATGCCCGGACTTGATACTGACATCATGGTCCACCACTTGCCGCTACGAGAAGATTGTCCTCCCGTTAAGCAGAAGCTTAGGAGGACGCGACCAGATATGGCCGTTAAGATCAAAGAAGAAATGCAGAAACAGCTTGATGCTGGATTCTTAGCGGTCACTACTTACCCTCTGTGGGTCGCCAACATAGTGTCTGTACCGAAGAAGGACGGTAAGGTACGAATGTGCATCGATTATCGGGACTTGAATAGGGAGAGCCCTAAAGATGATTTCCCGCTCCCCCACATTGATGTGTTGGTCGACAATACAGCTCAGTTCTCCGTATTTTCGTTCATGGATGGCTTCTCCGGTTACAATCAGATCAAGATGGCACCGGAGGACATGGAGAAAACTACGTTTATTACACCTTGGGGAACATTTTGCTACAAGGTAATGCCTTTCGGTCTGAAGAACGCAGGGGCCACTTACCAACGAGCAATGGTTACTTTGTTTCATGACATGATTCATCATGAGATTGAAGTCTATGTTGATGACATGATTGCGAAGTCCCAAACGGAGGAGGGACATCTGGTCAATTTGCTGAAGCTTTTTGAGAGGCTTAGGAAGTTCAGGTTGAGGCTGAATCCTAACAAGTGTACTTTCGGAGTACGGTCCGGAAAGCTGCTGGGGTTTATCGTGAGCGAAAGAGGCATCGAGGTTGATCCTGCGAAGATAAAAGCGATACAAGAAATGCCAGCGCCAAAAACAGAGAAAGAAGTTCGTGGTTTCTTGGGCAGAATAAACTACATTGCAAGGTTTATCTCTCAGCTCACGGCCACGTGTGAACCGATGTTCAAACTACTAAAGAAAAATCAGGCGATTATCTGGAACGAGAATTGCCAGAAGGCATTTGATAAGATAAAACAGTATCTGCAGGAACCTCCAATCTTGATACCCCCAGTGGTCGGACGACCCTTAATCATGTACTTGACAGTTCTTGAGAATAGTATGGGGTGTGTTCTCGGTCAGCATGACGAGACGGGCAGAAAGGAGCATGCCATCTACTACTTGAGTAAAAAGTTCACAGACTGTGAATCTCGTTACTCGATGCTGGAGAAAACGTGTTGTGCACTAGCCTGGGCTGCCAAACGTTTACGACAGTACATGCTCAACCACAGGACCATGCTAATTTCGAAGATGGATCCGATCAAGTACGTCTTCGAGAAGCAAGCGCTTTCGGGCAGGATTGCCAGATGGCAAATGGTGTTGACGGAGTATGACATTCAGTATGTTTCCTAGAAGGCCATTAAGGGAAGCGTATTGTCTGAATACCTGGCCGAACAGCCGATCGAGGATTATCAGCCGATGAAATTTGAATTCCCTGATGAGGATATCATGTTTCTTAAAGCGAAAGATTGCGATGAACCGTTGCCCGACGAGGGTCCGGATAGGAAATCCCAGTGGAAATTGATATTTGACGGGGCAGTTAATTCCTATGGAAGTGGCATTGGGGCGATCATCACGACTCCCCATGGATCCCACATCCCGTTTACTGCGAGACTGACGTTTCCGGTCACCAATAACGAAGCGGAGTACGAAGCATGCATCATGGGCCTAGAAGAAGCAATTGATTTGAGAATAAAAAACCTAGATGTATATGGTGACTCGGCACTTGTGATCAACCAGATTAAAGGGGAGTGGGATACTCGTCAATCGAATTTGGTGCCCAGGGCCGAGAACCAGATGGCTGATGCCTTAGCCACGTTGGCTTCGATGTATAAAGTCAATTTTTGGAATGAAGCTCCAAGAATTGTCCTATCTCGTCTTGATAGACCTGCATTTGTCTTTGCGATCGAGGAAGCCTCCGACGGCAAGCCATGGTTCCATGATATCCATACCTTCCTTATGACTAAGGAGTATCCTGCGGGAGCGTCAACCCAGGATAAGAAGACTCTGAGGAGGCTGTCTGGAAATTTTTATCTCAATCCTGATGGAGTTTTGTGTAAAAGAAACCACGATCTCGTGCTACTCAGATGTGTAGATGAGAAAGAGGCGAGTATGCTCATGGAAGAATTCCATGAAGGCACATTTGGTATGCATGCCGGTGGGCATGCCATGACGAGGAAGATCCTGAGAGCAGGGTATTACTGGATGACGATGGAGTCGGATTTCTTTAAATTCGCAAGGAGATGTCATAAATGCCAGGTTTATGCTGATAAAGTTCATGTGCCACCGTGCCCGTTAAATGTCATGTCCTCCCCGTGGCCGTTCTCCATGTGGGGCATCGGCATGATAGGAAAGATCGAGCCCACTGCATCTAATGGTCATCGCTTCATTCTAGTAGCTATCGACTACTTCACCAAGTGGGTGGAGGCAGCCTCATATGCTAATGTGACCAAGCAGGTGGTGGCTAAATTCATAAAGAGGGACATCATCTGTCGTTACGGAATTCCCGAGCGGATCATTACCGATAATGGTTCGAACCTGAATAACAAGACGATGAAGGAGCTGTGCCAGAGTTTCAAGATTGAACACCACAACTCATCTCCTTACCGGCCGAAGATGAATGGCGTCGTCGAAGCGGCCAATAAAAACATTAAGAAGATTGTACAGAAGATGGTTGTGACCTACAAGGATTGGCACGAGATGCTGCCATTTGCATTGCACGGTTATCGTACAACGGTACATACATCAACCGGGGCAACTCCTTTCTCACTGGTGTACAGTATGGAAGCTGTCCTACCGTTAGAAGTTGAGATCCCTTCTTTACGAGTTTTGGTTGACGTGAAACTCGATGAGGCAGAATGGATTAAGAACCGACTAAACCAACTCAGTCTGATGGACGAGAAGAGATTAACATCGATTGCATATGGTCATCTATACCAAAGCCGAATGAAGAAAGCCTATGATAAGAAGGTGCGTCCTAGAAGCTTTCAGACGGGTGATCTCGTCCTGAAGAAGATTCTTCCTCCACACTCCGATCACCGGGGCAAGTGGACTCCCAATTACGAAGGTCCGTACGTCGTCAGCAAGGTCTTCTCGGGAGGAGCTTTGTTGTTATCCATGATGGATGGCGAAGATTTTGCATCCCCGGTGAACGCGGACGCAGTTAAAAAATACTTTGCTTAAAAATGACCCGCTGGAAAGAAAAAGAACATCCAGGAAAAAAAGGGGCATCCCGGCGAACCATAAAAAAGGAAAAGGGTTCGGGCAAAAATTAGGGATATAAAGAAAAGAATGTACACCCGCAAAGTCGAAAACCCGGATGGGCGACTTTGGCAAAAAAGGGTATCCCGGTGAATCGAAAACCCGGAAGGGCGATTCAGGCAAAAGTTAGGGATTTGAAAAAGCAAATGACTGCGTTCCGCGTGTGGACTTTCATTGTTTAGTGGTTTGGAAGACCTGAGGGCCGTTTATCTAAATCAATCTCTTCTGAAGCTGAAGCGTTGGAGAAGTATCGAAGTCGAGTGGGTCATAGAGGGATCAACTCATGGTGTTCGTCTACGCCTCATTGCCGACATTTGTATATACTGATGTATATTTATGTTTTTACTTTTTTGTGCGGCTTCCTCATTCCAGGAGCTTGCATCTGTTTTAAAACATTTTTACCCATTCAGGGGTTCGTTATCAATAAAATGTATACTATTCAGCAATTCTGTTTGTTTGTTTAGCATTTACCTGTTTGTTTGCGAAAAAGAACGCCGATGTTTTTAACAAAATGCGCATACATAAACTTACTGGCCTAGGCCACTGATTGTTGAAACAATGAATTACTTGAACATTGTCACAAGATGATAACCTTGATAGGTCCCTTTGAGAAGGGTATCTTGTTTGTTTGTTTGTGTTGTTACAGGTACAACATTAGTCCATGCAGTACGTTGTATGCGTCCCCAATCAGGATGATTCCCTCTTCTCCAGCAAAGTTCGGCAGCCTCTCCCCACAGAGTCTGAACATGAGATCGTCAAGCATTGATATGTCTCCCCAGGCAGAGAGGATTTTCTCCCCAATCAGATGCATCCCGAAGGGTCGTCATCTCCCCAGCTGAGTCACATACTGAAGTGTGCGGTACTCGGAAGTTCCAGACCGAAGTCTCCAGGAGAATTGAGATTCCCCACAGAGTCGTACTCTCCCCTGCAGGCAGGATGATTCCTTCCTTCCCCAGCCGAGTTTGCAGTTCCCCAAGAGAGCCGAGTCCTTGGAAAGCAGTTCGGGCCCTGATTGGTTTTCCCCCAGTAGAGTGTTGAATAGCTGATGCTGTATTTCCCCGCCAGGGTCGTTACCTCCAGGGAAGTAGTCGCGGAGGCCGCACAGTTTATTTCTGCTATTGACATCGCTTTCCTGAGCAGGTCCGGGTTCTCGTAGAGCTTCGTTCTCCTGCAGCAGTCGACTGAAGTTTGTTTCCCCAGGCGGAATCCGATTGAGAGTGGTGTGACTTCTTCTCCTCGGCAGGATGAGTCCTTCCTCCACCAGAGTGGTTCTTTCTCCTTGACAGGAGGATGCTCCCTTCAACATTTATTTTGTTGATGGGGTCATAGAATTTTGCATGATTGCATAGCATCTACCCTAAACGCGTAGCATTTCCACCGTGTGGAGCATTGCGCCATTGCCAAAGCATACGCATATGAAGCATGAGCTAGGTCGTTACCGTTCTTGTTTTGCAGGTGTTCCTCCGCAGAGTCGCTTGCCCAAGATGATTCTTGAATTCCCCTAGCAAAAGTCGTTTGCCCAAGATGATTCTTGAATTCTCCAGCGAAGGCGATCGTTTAAGATGATTCTTAAAATCCCCAGTAAAGTCGCAAGAGTTGGTTGCTCAAGTTGACGCTTAGAGTCCCCGGCAGAGTGTTTGCTCAGGATGATTCCTGAAATCTCCAGCAGAGTTATTGGTTCAGGATGATTCTTGAAATCCCCACAAAGTTATTTGTCCAAGATGATTCTTGCAGTCCTCAGCAGAGTTGATTCACCCAGAATGATTGCTGGATCCCCGAAGCAGAGTTACTTGATAGTTCTCCAGAATCCCCAACGGAGATGTGTCATCCCCAGCAGGTTTCTGAACAACGAAGTTGAAACTTCCCTTGAAGACTTGATGATTGAAGTCCAACCACATTAACGAAGCAGTTCTCCCAGCTGATGCGGAGTGCCTGATGGTAGAAGTTTGGATATCCCCAATCGGTTCATGATTGACTAAGAATTCTATTCCCGACTTGCTGGCGAAGTTCGGCTGACGCCCAAAGATTTCTTTGAATGCCCAATGGCGTGATTAACTTGATTGTTGATCTGAGAGGTCTCGAGGAATTCCGATGCCTGACGGCATGATCGACCGTGTATCGCCGGTTACCGTGTGACCAATCCCCAAACTAGTTGCCGTGCAGCTATTATTTCAGTTTCCGAAGATTTGTCCCTATCGGAGTACCGTGTACTTGTGCAGTTGGAAAATTTCCGGGTTTGATGGTATTCAACCGTCTTGTACCTTGATTGTTAGAGAGTCGTTCGCTTCTCACCCAGTCAGGTTCAAGCCGCTTGAATAGGGGCAGCTGTTGCACCCCAAAATTTCCCCAACATTTCTTTACCTAGCTTATGTCTCATTTCATTCACATTAGCATTATCATTTGCATTTCATTGACATGTGTGCAGGAGATCAAGAGGTATGATTACCAATCAAGATTTATACAAGACTATGAAGCTAGCTAAGAAGGTTATTCAGATGTTCAAGGGTTGATATCCTTGTCAGAGAAGTTAAAAGATCCTCAGAGAGAGTGATTGAATGCAAGTGTGTAGGTCTCCTAACTTGAGAGTTGTGGGAAGCCATCAGATGATTCTGAGGTCATGGAGATGGACTTGAGGTCTTGAGAGATCTCATGAGAAGTGTTGGAGATCACTTTGAGTCCTAGACAGGTCACTGTGCAAGATTAAGAAGGCTCAGCCATGATTGGTGCAATTAGGGTTTGACTGGGCCAACCCTAAGTCAACTGATGATTTGGACAAGGTTGAGACCTAATCCAAAGGCCATGTGATCATGGATTGATACATTGAGAGGTTATAAGGATGATTCCAAGGTTGGCTCATCATGATTGAAGAGTTTGAGAAGTTTCAAGCTAGGGTTTCTAAGGCTTGACAGTGTAAAATCCCCTAGTTTGACCCCTATCTTCAAGGCAGTTTAGCTCAAGATGTGATTGTCATCTCATCTTGCCCCCAACATGAATGTTTTAGAGCATGGTCTTAGCTTTAATTTTATTACTAGAAGTCCTTGATAAGATTGTAGAACTCAAGTTATGACTTTGACAAGTTACAGGTCATCTGAGGTCTGTGGATTTGGGAGCTTGAAAGTTGTCCAACTTGCATGGAACGTTTGCCCTAGAAGGATGATTCCTATGAACTTTTGGTCAACATGAATGTTGTTCCTTATCCTCTTAGATTTCTAGATAGTACTAGAAGTCCTTGATAGGTGTTGCGGTGGAAATAGGATCACAAACTATTAATTAGTTTGAATCGCAATTCAATTCACAACCGCTCTTTGATTTATCCGAAGGAAAAGGTCAAAAGAGGGAAAACCTATTTTGCATCGTAAACACAATGCGGGGAAAGATCTAGGGTTCGGGGGTTGGTTAAATTTAGGGAAGGTATTAGCACCCTAAACTTCTGTAGTACTCTACAGGAACCTTTTGTTCAAATGTTTACTATTTGCTTTATTTATTTGCTTAAGGTATATATACAAAGGATTAAAAGTTAAAAAAAAGACCTAAGGGGTTAATTCTAAGTTTACTCGGCAAGACATCGCATCTTGTGCCTACGTATCCTTACGGGAGTGGAATCAGAGTAATCGTAGTTCCCCTCAAAAGGGAGGTTAGAGACTTCTTGACTGTGGTCAAGGTCTCAAGGGGAATAAACATGTCTTAAGGGCACGCTTACGTGGAGTGTAGAAACTCCAAATCTCTACGTTGAATTATTAAGTTGAAATTAGGGTTAGGTTAGGTTAGGGATTCCACGGCGGGAAACCCTAAAATGAGCGCGGCGGCTCTTTGACCTAATGCTAGGGGTAAAATTGTAATCTTGCCTGCGGCGAGGCATTTGTGAAAATTAGGATTTGTAGTTGTAAGGGTGTAATTTTGAGGGTTTGAAGTTGAGGACTATTGACACGGCGGTCAAATGCTAGACCTAATTCCCTCGGAGTGTGTAAGGTGACAGGAATATTGCAATACATCAGCAGAAATTTAAATCATACATCATGCCAGAATTTTAATGCGAAAAGTAAACGCGATTATTAGGTTCACGAGGTTACAATTGAGAAACAGATACAAATATAAAGGAAATTTAAATGAAAACTCAACACAATAAGTATGAACTGCAAGAATGAACACCCGTTAGTAGGCAGAGAAGATGTAAATTGAGATTTTACTATTGTTTTATTTAAAAAATTTAATGATTTAATGTTAGCTTACAAAAGAAATTAAAAAAAAGGTTTTATTTTTATATTTACAAAAAGTTTTCCTTATTTTATTTTTAAAAAAAAAAGTTTTTCATTTTTATATTTACCAAAGTTTTAATTTTATAAAAAAAAGTTTTAATTTATTCTTAATAACTATATTTTAAAAAGATTTTTTTTTTATGATTAAAATTAAAATGTTATATTATTTTTTTTATAAAGATTTTTTTTTAAGTGTAAAATTAAAATGTAAAAAAAATAGCTTTTTTTTAAAACATAAAACAAATAAAATTTAAAAAATACAATACAAAAAAAATAAAATAAAAAGGAGGAGGGTTGGGCCGGTCACCACATCCGGACCCAACCCAATTGTTATCATCAGGGAACGAAATTTTAGGGTTTCCCCTGGGTGTGTTCGCGGCGCCGTTCACACATTCATCTTCTCTCATCTCTCTCGCTTCTCTTCACCGTCTCTCTTGCTTCTCCGCTTCCATATCCTGAAATCAAACTGAAATAGAGTGAGGCATGGATCTCATGTCTTACGTTTAGAGTGAAACGGCCAGTGATGTGTAGAACTGAGGCCGGAGGATTGGTTATCCGTCGTTCCTCGCGAACGGTGATGGTGATCTCTCTGAGTATTGTTGACCGCGTTTGGTGATGAGCTTCGATCGGCGTTGATTCTTTGAGCGATGATGACGATCGCTTCGTCTGAGCTTGCGCCGTTTAGGGTTTTTGCATGTGACTTCTTCGCCGCTTCTGGTACTCTCCGTCTAGGGTTTCAACGAGGTGATCGTTCCCTTTTTATAATTTCTCTCTATCTCTCTTTTTGGGCCTTGGATTTACGTTTTTCTATACTCCTATGAAAGATTTGATTTCGTATTTTTCTTCTGATATGATTCGATTGTCATTTGATTGGGAAACCTTCCATTTTCGGATTTCGCACAGCTTTTGATCTCTTTTGGATTTGATTGGATTGTGTTGCCTCTTTTAGAACTTGATTGGGATTTTGACGCGATCATGGTTTCATCTGACATTAATTTGTTTGACTATACCGATTCATTTGATTTCGAACTGATTCGTTTTTGACTGACTTGTTGATTGATTTGTTTGATTGATTCAGATTGATTCAAATTGATTCAGATTGGTTCATATTGGTTCAGATTGGTTCCAATGGAGATGTTTCCTGATGCATTTGGGTCTGACTCGAAACTTTCCCTTTCCAGATTCGATCGTGTTTGATCATTTTCTGATGTAGATTGGGTTGCCTTTGAATTTACTTGATCTGTTCGATATCTGGATTAATTTGTTTGTCCTGTTTGAATTCAATCTGGACTGTGCTGATGCGTTTTCGATTTGTTTTTGATTTTCTGGTGCAGTTAGCTTTTCCTCTTCTTCTTTCAGAGAGGGCTTGATATTGAAGCTTCGGTTGAGCCAAAATTGTCGGGAAAGGTATATGGCAATGATGACATTCTGAGCCTGCTGGTGATACTTCTGGTTTTGACGCTGATATGGTTTTGTGACTTGTTTCACTTTCACTGATTGTTGGCTTGTCTTCGAGATCGGTCCTTATTTTCGACGCTTGGTTGGGAGCTGGAGACATTCTAATTGTTTCCCTCCCGGCAGCTCGAGTCTCCGCCCAGTGATGAGTTTTCTGAGGGCGTGATTAAACACATCAGCTTGGTGTTGTTGATTCTGATTCGAACCACATTGCACTTGATTTCGTGATATGATTTGTGCTGTTCTGATGCAGTTTGATTATTGATTTTTTTCCAGATGCTGACCAGTTGTTTTTGTTCGAAGCGAGTTCCAATCGACTTACTTTGTAATCCAATTTTGGTGCAATGAAGTTGGGTTCTTGTTTTCTGAACTGATGCGATTATGTGAGCTTATCCTTGCTCCTTCTGGTATGATTTGCGCTATGACTCAGTGCTGTGATTTTGTGTTGTTGTCTACTGCAATTCAGTGTTTTTCGTGACTTGCCATCCGTATCGGGTGAAGCTTGCCCCCTTCGGTATGTTTTATGTAGCTTGATACATTTTTGTGTGGACACTTCATTCTTCTTGCTCTATTTGAACTTGCTTTCTTTGTATTAACATGCTGTTACCTTTCCTTTGGATCTTGCTGGGCATTTCTATGAGATATTTTCTTATGGCTTCTGCGCGTAAATCTGCCTTCTGATATATTATTTTGGTGCAGTTCAGTTTGCATATGATGTTCTGTTTTGGAAATTGATGCGGTTTGGCTTGCATTTCAATTCTCTTGTCTTGTTTTGAATTTGGTTTTCATTCTGTTTGGACCATTGGCCTTCATTCTGTTTGGTAACAGATTTGTTTCTTTGGTGGCTTTTCATACTTGTATGGGCACGAGTTCCTTCTTACCTAGTTGTGTTTATGCTGTTGTACTGATGACGCTTGTGGCTTTTCAGGTGTTGGAAGAGAATGACTCAGACCTGCCGGCATCCGGGTCTGAATCCAGCTTGACTATGTTGCCTTACTCTCGTATCAGTTTGGAAATTCAATCGCGGCAAGACGAATCAGTCCCGCTTCTTTTATTACTTCTATCTCTCGGATGTCCCGTAATGATAAGAACAGATACTATCCGATCTAACGCCAACGGCGCGGGCCGGTAACGGGGGGTAGGACGCAGCTTCGGTTGTGCCCCTCCCGACACTCGATGATGACATTGTTCTGAGAGTGTCAAAAACATCTTCTAACATTCTATTCTGTTTTGCTTTGTTTCTCTTTGTGCAGGTTGAAATTGGAGACCTTGCGGAGAAGCTCAAAGGACATCATGAAGGACATTTAGAAGTTCTAGGACTTAGGATTTTTTAGAGTCAATGTAATCTCTGTAGTTGTAATTTTACGGCAACTCAATGTAAAATGATTCAAACCCTTTTGTACAATAACATTCTTATGCAATAAAAAATTCCCAAAAACTTCCATTTATCCCTGATCATTCAAGCTTGCAATTGTTTATGTTTACTTCTAGTTATAAATTGCAAACACTTGTGGATAAATCCACAAATACTTAAATTCATTACTCTAGTCATAAAACATAAACACTCCCAAAGGATATTCTTATTTGCACTTGTCTCATTCGTAATCTCAAACTCATCATCTGATTAAAACTCAATTTAAATGCTAACCAACCGTTTCATAACCAAACACGGATGTGTACCGTAATCACAACAGTTTCAGCATCGCCAATAACACTACTCGTAATTGAATTCCACTGACCAAAGACTGTGAGCAACCATCCAATAATACCCCAGTAAAACCACGCCTTATTAACGGAGGTGTGCCGGGAGTAAGCCATGAGCAATAAGTCTTAAATCCAGTTGTGCTCGACAAACTTTAATATCGACCACGTCAAATTGGCACCTGGTGATAGGTAAATGCCTCAAAAATAGTGTATCAAACGCCTCAGAACTTAATAACAGCCCGTCTTCAAGGAATTGGTAGAATTTGTGTAAAATGACCAAAATACCCCTGGGACCAAATCTGCAAAACAAACACCTTCATAACTGGTTAGCGGTTAGCAATGTACATATGAGATGCTATGCGAAATGACTGATTAAATATAAGGGTAAAATTTGGGGTATTACAGTTGCCCCTATTTAAATAGCTACACCGGACGATTTGAGTGACAGAGACTCGAGGAATCGTGGTGGAGAGATTTAAATATAGATAACCGAAAATTTTGCCCTTATATGCGACGGTAATGCAATGCTATGGACAAAGCGAGGACCGCTTAATGCAGATGATATGAATATGATATGATGCGTATGCTGGAATGATGAATGCGAAAATGCTGACGAATACGACGACACAGACGAGAAGAACACACTGGGGAAAACGACGTGCTGAGACACAGTACAAACACTGGGGAATCCTAAAATGATAGTCAACTGGTGCGAACACGACCAATTGTCATCTTGGGAACGAGATTCTCAAATGGAGATGACACCTGTGAGACGGCCTCCACTGGGGAATCTAAAAATAAAACTGGATCACGTACGATTGCAAGATCGATTACAGAATGCTGGAGCATTGAGCAAAGAATAACATCCAAGCTTCTGTAAACTATCTCTCGTGACAGGATCAAACGGACCTTTCGGAGCTCCGTAACAAATATACAGGGTAAAGACCGATTGTATGCCAAAATAAATGGACTTTGATGGGAAATGCCCTGATAAGCTTCTCGAGGGAGAATTGTCACTTATCGTTGGAAGGGACTTATATGCCAAAGTGGATAAGCACTCAAATAAAGAGGCTGATGCTTATCGGATAAGTAAATCTTCTCGCATTTAAGGTCGGCGCCTGGAATACGATTCTGATTTTTCTCTTACTGGAAAATAAACTTCTCTATGCTTCAAGATCGTGCTCTCCTGAACATGAAAAGGGTAAACTGAACTTCATCATACCTCAGAATCGTGCTCTCCTGAATATGATTCGGCTTTCTCGTGTAAATGAAACTCTTCATACTTCAGAATCGTGCTCTCCTGAATATGAAAATGGATAATTGAACTTCCTCATAACTCAGAATCGTGCTCTCCTGAATATGATTCGGTTGTTTCTTGTGAATGAAATTCTTCATACTTCAGAATCGTGCTCTCCTGAATATGAAAATGGATAATTGAACTTCCTCATAACTCAGAATCGTGCTCTCCTGAATATGATTCGGTTCTTGAAATTTCTTCATTCTTCAGAATCGTGCTCTCCTGAAAAACGGCCAATTGAACTTCCTCATAACTCAGAATCGTGCTCTCCTGAATATGGTTCCGCTCCTTCTTTTACTAAAGGATAAATGAACTTCTTCATGCTTCAGAATCGTGCTGTCCTGAATATGATTCCACTCAAAACCTCCGCGTACTTCAAGATCGTGCTCTCCTGAATACGATTTGGTTCATACCTCCTATACTTCAAGACGACAGGTAAATGGAAGCCCAACTGCTCCATGGAGATGGCCATTTGCTGCGAGTCATAACGAAGATAGGATCGACTTCTTAGGTGAGAAATGTTGTATATTGATGTTGTAAGATGTAAAGTGTAAAGTGTTGTTGTAACATGTAGGATTGTAAAGTGTTGTATTGGTAGATTTTCCAGGCGTGAACTGGCGTGTATCTGTAAAGGATTGTAGTTGATTTTCTTGAAAGATAGTGCAAAATAAATGCACGTCCGGGTACAGTGATAAACTTCTCGAGCGAGATAGTCGCGTATCTGTCATGGTATGGTGAAAACCTTTAGATGGTGCAAAATAAATGCACGTCCGGTTGGGATTGACGACCGACAAGACTGAGGTTCAATCTAGGATCGAGCTAGAAAGAAAACTGGTAATCAAGACTCCATCGAGGGAATGATCTCGAAGGGTAGATATCTTATCCTGGCGAGGAAAGATAGCTGAAGTAACCGTCATCCACGAGGATCGAGCTCTGTGGGGAAACTGGAAACAAGTAAGTATTTTATGCTTAGGGATGACAATCTATTTGGGGAGGATGGACGAACCCAGTTACTCGGCGGTAACAACCAAATGATGGTGGAAACACAATGAACCTGTGAATGCTAATGCATATGTTAATGCATATGTTAATGTGAATGTATGTTAATGTCTATGTATGTTAATGTTTATGTATGCAAGATGTTATGAAATGAGTATGTAATGAGTATGTAATGAATAGGCATGTGATGCTTATGTTCTTACGTATGTTGGCGAAACAGACTAGAGACGGGACAAGAGATGAAATAAACATCTCGACGGAGATACCCTGTGTCCTCTGCAACCAATACGTCAATCATGGGAAGGAATAGTAGGACCAACTCTGGTTTCAAAATTCTGAGTTCTCTGGGGAGAAAGTAAATTGCTTAGGTGCACAGTATTATGTCTTCTCATGGGGAGAGGAAAACTTGAGGGACACTTTTGAGTTACCCAAGAAAGGGTTGTCAGCTTATAGTCTCGCTGGGGACTGTGTTAGAGCAATGGTTTGAAAGTGTTTCTGCACTAATGATATTTTCGGGGAGTGAAGAGATCCTTTCGAAATTTCCACTAGTCAAAGTAATTTATTACATTTCAAATTTGTTGTTTTTGAAAAACAGTTTTGAAAAATCTACAATGCACCTTTCATTTTCAAATTTTAAGAATAAACGCATTTTGCATAACAAATAGAAAACAAAGAGCAATGCACCAAGGAATGTAAGTAACAAGATGGTATCTTTTATTTAAAGGGCGGTAGCTCGCTGAAGGCATAGCTCCACAGATGATTATGTTTTGAAATTGGCAACATGGGAAAAGGTTACATTGAATCCAATGACACCTACTGACACTAATAACTAAGACTAATCCAGAATCTTGCTTCGGGCAAGGATGAAAGAAACGAAACATGGCTCTCTGATGCAATGAAATGCCTTTGTCCCTAACTTTTTCCTGGACCGCCCTCTCGGGTTTTCAATCCACCGGGACGCTCTTTTTTGCCTAAGCCGCCCTTTCGGGTTTTCAACTTAGCGAACTTTTTATTATTATTTCTTTTTTTTTTCAACCCTTACTTTTGCCTAAGTCGCCTTTTGCAGGTTTTCGACTTAGCGGGTTTTTAGGCATAATATTTTCGGACTGCATCAGAATTCACGGGATGTGCTAGTTCTTCACCGTCCATTGTCGTAAGTATCAGAGACCCTCCAGAGAAAACAGTCTTTACAACAAATGGGCCTTCATAATTGGGCATCCACTTTCCACGCATATCTTTATGTACTGGTAAGATCTTTTTGAGTACGAGCTCTCCTTGACGGAACTCACGGATACGGATCTTCTTATCAAACGCTCTTTTCATCCGTTTCTGATATAATTGCCCATGGCACATGGCTGTCAAACGCTTCTCGTCGATGAGGTTCAACTGATCCAGTCTGTCTTGAACCCACTCAGCTTCCTCAAGTTCAGCTTCCATCAACACTCTTAAAGAAGGTATCTCTACTTCAATGGGGAGCACGGCGTCCATTCCATACACCAATGAGAAAGGTGTTGCCCCTGTCGAAGTTCTCACTGAGGTTCTGTATCCATGCAAAGCAAATGGTAACATCTCATGCCAATCTTTGTAAGTCACAACCATCTTTTGCAGGATTTTCTTGATATTCTTATTCGCGGCTTCAACGATCCCATTCATCTTAGGACGGTACGGAGAGGAATTGTGGTGAGCGATCTTGAAACCATCACACAGCTCTTTCATAGTCTTATTATTCAGATTGGTGCCATTGTCAGTTATTATCCGGCTTGGGACTCCATAACGGCAGATGATCTCTTTCCTGATGAATCGGGCAACCACTTGCTTGGTCACGTTGGCGTAGGAGGCAGCCTCTACCCACTTGGTGAAATAATCAATGGCGACAAGGATAAAACGATGACCATTAGAAGCCTTCGGCTCGATTGCCCCAATCATGTCAATGCCCCACATAGAGAACGGCCATGGTGAAGACAAAACATTCAACGGTGACGGAGGTACATGCATTTTATCAGCATAAATTTGGCACTTATGGCATTTTCTAGCGTATTGGATACAGTCAGCTTCCATGGTTAACCAATAATACCCAGCCCTTAACATCTTCTTGGACATAGCATAACCATTGGCATGAGTTCCGAAGGTCCCCTCATGAATTTCCTGCAGTAACATGTCCGCTTCCCGTTTATCAACGCATCTGAGCAGGACCATGTCGTGATTTCTCTTGTATAACACACCATTACTGATAAAGAATTTTGACGCCAGTCTTCTCAATGTTTTCTTGTCCAGACCAGTAGCACCATCGGGATACTCTTGCTTGACGAGATAGTTCTTGATATCATGAAACCAAGGCTTTTCATCTACCTCAACTTCTTCGACCATCTGACAATAAGCGGGCTCAACTTTGCGTTCAATATGGATAAGAGGTGCTTCATTAACGAATTTAACTTTCCACATGGATGCTAACATGGCTAAAGCATCGGCTACGTGATTCTCGGATCTAGGAACATGCTCGAACTCTATCTCGTCGAAATACTTGATCAGCTCAATAATGTAATCCTTATAAGGGATTAACTTCTCATTCTTCGTTTCCCATTTGCCTTGTACCTGGTAAATAACCAAGGCTGAGTCACCACTCACTTTAAGAAGTTTGATTCGGAGGTGAATTGCTGCTTCGAGGCCAAGAATACATGCTTCATATTCTGCGACGTTATTAGTACACTCAAAGTCCAACCTTGCTGTAAATGGAGTGAATCCACCCTTTGGGTTCATCAAAACGGCGCCTATACCATGCCCATTGAAATTCGAGGAACCATCAAACATCATCTTCCACCAAAGACCTGGTTCTGGACCTTCGCTCGGATCTGGCTCTTCACAATCTCTCTTAATCAACAAAATATCCTCATCAGGAAAGTCAAACTTAAGAGGTTCATAATCTTCAACCGGCTGATCTGCAAGATAATCCGATAAAATACTACCCTTAATTGCCTTCTGGGGTACGTACTGGATGTCATATTCGGATAACAACATGTGCCAACGGGCTAGCCTCCCGGTTTGAGCAGGTTTTTCAAAAATATACTTGATCGGATCCATTTTAGAAATTAACAATGTGGTATGACAGACCATATATTGCCGAAGGCGCCTAGCGGCCCATGCCAATGCACAACAAGTTTTCTCCAATGGTGAGTATCTGTTTTCGCAATCGGTAAACTTCTTGCTCAAGTAATAAATCGCATGTTCCTTTTTCCCAGTCTCATCATGCTGCCCAAGCACACAACCCATAGACTTTTCAAGAACGGTAAGGTACATAAACAACGGTCTTCCAGGTACGGGAGGAATCAGAATAGGGGGATCTTGCAAATAACCCTTAATCTTCTCAAACGCTTTCTGACAATCGGGGTTCCACTCAACTGTCCGCCCCTTGCAAAGTAACTTGAATATCGGCTCACAAGTAGCGGTCATATTGGAGATAAACCTGGAAATATAATTCAAACGTCCCAGAAAACCTCTAACTTGCGTCTCGGTTCGCGGAGCCGGCATATCTTGAATGGCTCGGACTTTGTCAGGATCCACCTTAATCCCTCGCTGGCTAACAATGAAACCAAGCAGTTTTCCGGATCTGACACCGAAGGTACATTTAGCAGGGTTTAATTTCAACTGATATTTCCTGAGTCGTTCAAACAATTTCACCAAATGGTCTAGATGCTCCTCTTCACTCTGAGATTTGGTTATCATATCGTCCACATACACCTCGATCTCTTTGTGCATCATATCATGAAAAAGAGTGGTCATAGCGCGTTGGTAAGTTGCCCCCGCGTTCTTCAAACTGAAGGGCATGACTTTGTAGCAGAAGGTTCCCCAAGGAGTAATGAAAGTAGTCTTCTCTCGATCGTCGGGATCCATCTTGATCTGATTATAGCCAGAGAAACCATCCATAAATGAGAACAACGCAAAACTGGCTGTATTGTCTACCAGTGTATCAATATGTGGCAGAGGGAAGTCGTCTTTCGGACTTGCTTTATTCAGATCCCTGTAGTCTACACACATCCTAACTTTACCGTCCTTCTTAGGCACTGGCACAATGTTGGCAACCCAATCTGGATATTTTGCGACTGCCAAGAAACCTGCATCCAACTGCTTTTTAACCTCATCTCGAATCTTCAAAGCCATGTCGGGTCTCGTTCTTCGAAGTTTTTGCTTGATAGGTGGACAATCCGGCTTAAGCGGAAACTTGTGAACAACAATATCCGTGTCTAGGCCCGGCATATCTTGATACGACCACGCAAACACATCCATATACTCTTTTAACAACTCAATCAACCTCGGCTTAACCTCTGTCCCAAGCATTGCACCAATCTTGACCTCTTTCTTGCTCTCATCTGTACCGAGATTAATTAAGTCCACCTGCTCTTTATGCGGTTGAAGCTCTGTGTACTCGTACTCAATCAATCTTGTCAGTTCAGCGGGTACTTCAAAATCTTCTTCACCCTCGTCCTCAGCTTGATTGATGGGTGCATCCCAGTCAGGAGTGTCAGTAAAGTCATTGGATCCAACAAGGTTTACGATGTCTCTGCATGATGGAATGCTTACTTAATTAAAATGCTCGAAGATATGTAAGAATGAAATGCTGTTTTTTATTTTTTTGGGAAAAAGGTTGCCAATTTCATTTTTAAAGGTGAAAACGAAAAACGCAAATGAACCAAAGTGGAATTGAACAAAATGCTTTTATTAATATCTTTTTAGGAATGAAAGGTGGCCCAATAAAAACGATCCTAATAGCCTTGGGCAGAGCTACGGATTTTTATCTGAAATGTAAATGAAACTTTTTTCTAAAAAAATTACTTTGACAAGGGAAAGATAACAGGGATCTCTACGGCCTCCCAGTTGTTCAAAACTGCATCACCCTTAAACACCAGGTTGCTCAGCTCTTCATTTTCCTCACAGTTACTGATGGCATTGACTTGGAAACCTCCGCTGACAAATACCTCTTGGATAACCTTCGGACGCCCTTCGACGGTTGTGGCAGCTCCATTCTGAGTTGGTTTGTAACCCAACCCAGAGCGATCAGTCTTGGTCTTGACATCGATTACCTCTCCCCAACCTTCAGGAATGCCCCTGTCAATTGTTGATTTGGTACTCTTCAGAGATGCAAAAGATGGATTACCCTGACCCACTGTCTCTTCGACTTCTAGCAGAACAGCATTGGCGATCTCAAGTGCTTGAAAGGAGATTTCTAAAGCATTCTCATCGGCCTCGATGTAACGGAAAGAAGACAGGTTACTAACCATCAGATCCTCCTCACCATGTATAATAACCAACTTTCCATCGATCACGAACTTCATCTTTTGATGTAACGTTGAGGTTACTGCCCCAGCGGCATGAATCCACGACCTTCCAAGTAAACAATTGTAATTGGGATTAATGTCCATGACTTGAAACGTGATATTAAAAACTTGCGGACCAATCAGGATAGGAAGTTCAACCTCCCCCATTACCGACCGACGAGAGCCATCGAAAGCCTTGACGACCAAAGGAGTAGGTTTCAACACAGTCTCTTTACAAGCCAACTTATCAAGAACCCTCTTGGGTAGAACATTCAGAGAAGACCCGGTGTCCACTAGCACTCTCGCTAAATTGTCCTCCTGACATTTCACCGATATATGTAAAGCGCGATTATGGTTCGGACCCTCCTTCGGTAACTCTTCATTGCTGAAACTAAGGGTGTTACAGGCGATCAAATTGGCAATCACACTATCAAACCGACTGGTGCTGATATCTTGATCCACATGTGCTTGAGTCAAAACCTTCTGCAAGGCCATCCTATGAGCGGGTGAACTCATCAACAGAGATAAAATCGAAATTTTAGAAGGAGTCTGATGAAGTTGGTCGATAACCTTATAGTCACTTTTCTTGATGATCCTCAAAAACTCAGCATCTTCATCATTCGTAACAGCTCCCTTACCTTGTCTTTGACGGCCACTGGGCTATTAGTTATCTCCTTAGGTGGGACCTCATTGGAACGGGAAGTATACACACGGCCACTGCGAGTCATCCTGCTTGCCTCTGCGATGTTGGTCATAGTGCCCTTAACCTCTTCATTTGGAATAACCTTCCCAGATTCCTTGTCAATCATCGTCACGTCGTATTTCCAAGGCACAACTTTAGGATCACTGAAAGGAAACGGACTTGGTCTTCGAATAACTATAGGCTTAGGCTGATTCACCTCAGGGATAGACGACTTTGGTATATCGAATACGGGATTGGCAGAACCTGCCCCTGATAGATTAAACACTGGTACCTTACCCTTTGATTCAGGCCGATGGAAGACAGGCTCAACCACAGCGACCTCATCCTTCTTGGCTTGGCTTGTCACTTATAAAACACCCTCATTAATCAACCTCTGAACATCATTCTGAACCAACACACAACCCTTAATACTGGCTTCACAACTTACGCATGCAACGTGGGAAGTATCTACTAAACCAGCTTCGAACAGTTTCGAATGGAACATCTTGAGAGGGGTCTTAATCTGTTCAACGTCAAGGGCGTAACCTTCTTCCGAATCAGCACTAATGGCATTGACACTCTCATGGTTAGGAAAAGGGTTCTTCTTAACATTTGGTTGAGGATCTTCAAATGATAAAATCTTCTTTTCCAATAAATCCCTGACAATATTTTTGAGAGCATAACAGTTCTCCAGATCATGACCAGGCGCACCCTCATGAAATAAACAATGAGCAGCGGCATTGTAATTGGCGGGTAGAGGATTAGGAGGCGGACCCAAAGCCCGAGTAGTGATTAGACCTTGTTTGACCAAAGAGGGGTACAACTCGGTGAAAGTCATCGGAATAGGCGGACAAGGCTTATACGTTCTTCTGTTCGGAACATTCTGGCGAGGAGCCGGACTCTTTGGCTGTTGAGGAGCAGGAGCGTTGGGCGCCTGTAGATAGTTGACAGGAGGCGGATAAACAGGAGGTTGTTGCATAGGTTGATACATGGGAACCTGTTGATTGAAAGAAGGTGTAATACCTGCCACATAGGGTTGTTGAGCATATTGGACTGGGTACCCTTGAGGTTGAGCATAACCTTGCGGATGTCGATAAAAGCGTTCTCTTGGTCTACCAGAGGATATAGCATTAGTCTCACCCTCTTTCTTTTTCTGGGAGCTATACGGAGGTTTCTTCGGCTGATCCTTAGAAGCACCATGATTATTTGTCATTTTACCACTTTTCATACCCAATTCAATCTTGACACCCACAGCAACGATATCGGAGAAATTTGAAGTCACACTACCCACCATTCTCTCGTAAAATTCTGGACGGACCGTGTCGACAAACCAATCAGCTAACTCTTTTTCGGTCAAAGGAGGTTCTACCTGCGAAGCAGTCTCTCTCCACCTTTGAGCATACTCTTTGAATGACTCAGAATTCTTTTGTGACATACTCAGCAACTGTCTTCTGTCAGGAGCCAGATCCATATTGTACTTGTAGTGTTTGATGAAAGCGTCAGATAAATCTTGAAAGCTCTTAACGTGAGACTGGTCCAAAGTTAAATACCACTTGGAAGAAGCACCCTTCAAACTATCTTGGAAGCAATGAATCATCAGTTTATCATTCTCAACACGGGCAGCCATTTTGCGATAATACATGATCAAATGACTTTTAGGACAGGTGGCACCTTCATAACGATCGAAGTTTGGAGTTTTGAACTTCGGGGGAATAACCAAACCTGAGACCAAACAAACATCCCTTGCGGCAGTCCCAAAAATTTGACCACCCTCTACCTTTTTCAATCTCTGGACGATGGTGTTTACCTCCTCACGAAGCTTATCATGTTTCTCATAACCCTCAACATTCTCATCAAGATTATCAAAAACTGTCTCATTGAAGTACGGTTGTGCACGAGTGTGTACAACAGGTGGTGCAAAGATAGGAGCCCCCCTAGAAACTTCAGAAAATAAAGGCACGGCTTGCTGAACAGGCTGATTAATTGGAACCGTGGCTTGAGGAGGCACAAAACCGGGAGCAAGACCATAAGGTGGGTCCCTTGCTACGGTCACACTTGGTGGAGGGTCCATAGTAACGCCGGTAATCTCAGAAACAACAGTGGGCTGGGTATCCATCTTAGCATTCATGACATGTAACAATTCCATCATACGCCCCATACCCTCTCGAAGGTCTTCAAGTTCATTGCTAAGGCGATCAATCTCTTTTGCCTGATCCTCCATTCTCTTTCGAGTTTGAGCTCTGGTGTTGTATTGGTGCCGAGAACTCAGGGTGACGAAACTGGAAGGCGAGAGAACCGAACATGAGAAAACGAAAGACACATGCAATGCAAGAAAGTAAATGATGCTATGATGCAAATGAAGATTTCATGGAATTCAAACATTTACGAATGTCGTGGGGTACCAAGGAAATCTTTTTCTTGTTTTTCATCTTATTATTTTTTTTATTCATGGTATCCCGCGATATCCATAAATGGTATTTGAACTCCATGAAATACAATGCAATGAGATGCTTTATGGATGCAATGCATGAAAACACACAAAGTCCTAGGTTAAAGGAACGTGAGCGGAGTCAAGGTCTACCCATCCCAAAAGGAATGTACTATAGGTTAGTTGTACCTGCCGAACAAGGTTCTACAAAGTGCCCAAAGTCATCAGCCCATCTTTCGGATATTATCAACCTTCCGACTGACTCAGGGGTTAATAATATTCTCAAGAGAACCTCTTTTGAGTGTAGTATCGCGTAGCAGCCATTGTAAGATTACTCCCACATAGCTCCCGCACTACGTCCTAAATAAGGCCGAGGTGGTGTTAAGGTACTACGGTTCCCAATATCACAGACTCCAATCGACCATGGAAAAGTTTTCGCGATTACTCGTTCAACCGAACCATTTTCGAAAAGGTCTCAACTGAGCGGTGATTCTCGAATCAGCTTGGTCGGGATTCACTCCCTATAAGCCTCATCGAATATATCCCCATCCTATAATAGTGTCACTAGTCCGGGCGTAGGACTTTATCTCACAACACGAGGAACAGTCCCAAAATCAAAGCACAAATATATACATGCAAATGAATAATAACACAAATAGTAATAAATATGAACAAGTTAGGGATAACCCTCAAAAATTTAGCAGAGTCCCCAGTGAAGTCGCCATTTTCTGTTGCGGTGGAAATAGGATCACAAACTATTAATTAGTTTGAATCGCAATTCAATTCACAACCGCTCTTTGATTTATCCGAAGGAAAAGGTCAAAAGAGGGAAAACCTATTTTGCATCGTAAACACAATGCGGGGAAAGATCTAGGGTTCGGGGGTTGGTTAAATTTAGGGAAGGTATTAGCACCCTAAACTTCTGTAGTACTCTACAGGAACCTTTTGTTCAAATGTTTACTATTTGCTTTATTTATTTGCTTAAGGTATATATACAAAGGATTAAAAGTTAAAAAAAAGACCTAAGGGGTTAATTCTAAGTTTACTCGGCAAGACATCGCATCTTGTGCCTACGTATCCTTACGGGAGTGGAATTAGAGTAATCGTAGTTCCCCTCAAAAGGGAGGTTAGAGACTTCTTGACTGTGGTCAAGGTCTCAAGGGGAATAAACATGTCTTAAGGGCACGCTTACGTGGAGTGTAGAAACTCCAAATCTCTACGTTGAATTATTAAGTTGAAATTAGGGTTAGGTTAGGTTAGGGATTCCACGGCGGGAAACCCTAAAATGAGCGCGGCGGCTCTTTGACCTAATGCTAGGGGTAAAATTGTAATCTTGCCTGCGGCGAGGCATTTGTGAAAATTAGGGTTTGTAGTTGTAAGGGTGTAATTTTGAGGGTTTGAAGTTGAGGACTATTGACACGGCGGTCAAATGCTAGACCTAATTCCCTCGGAGTGTGTAAGGTGACAGGAATATTGCAATACATCAGCAGAAATTTAAATCATACATCATGCAGAAATTTAAATGCAAAAAGTAAACGCGATTATTAGGTTTGCGAGGTTACAATTGAGAAACAGATACAAATATAAAGGAAATTTAAATGAAAACTCAACACAATAAGTATGAACTGCAAGAATGAACACCCGTTAGTAGGCAGAGAAGATGTAAATTGAGATTTTACTATTGTTTTATTTAAAAAATTTAATGATTTAATGTTAGCTTACAAAAGAAATTAAAAAAAAGGTTTTATTTTTATATTTACAAAAAGTTTTCCTTATTTTATTTTTAAAAAAAAAAGTTTTTCATTTTTATATTTACCAAAGTTTTAATTTTATAAAAAAAAGTTTTAATTTATTCTTAATAACTATATTTTAAGAAGATTTTTTTTTTTATGATTAAAATTAAAATGTTATATTATTTTTTTTATAAAGATTTTTTTTTAAGTGTAAAATTAAAATGTAAAAAAAATAGCTTTTTTTTAAAACATAAAACAAATAAAATTTAAAAAATACAATACAAAAAAAAAAAAAAAGGAGGAGGGTTGGGCCGGTCACCACATCCGGACCCAACCCAATTGTTATCATCAGGGAACGAAATTTTAGGGTTTCCCCTGGGTGTGTTCGCGGCGCCGTTCACACATTCATCTTCTCTCATCTCTCTCGCTTCTCTTCACCGTCTCTCTTGCTTCTCCGCTTCCATATCCTGAAATCAAACTGAAATAGAGTGAGGCATGGATCTCATGTCTTACGTTTAGAGTGAAACGACCAGTGATGTGTAGAACTGAGGCCGGAGGATTGGTTATCCGTCGTTCTTCGCGAACGGTGATGGTGATCTCTCTGAGTATTGTTGACCGCGTTTGGTGATGAGCTTCGATCGGCGTTGATTCTTTGAGCGATGATGACGATCGCTTCGTCTGAGCTTGCGCCGTTTAGGGTTTTTGCATGTGACTTCTTCGCCGCTTCTGGTACTCTCCGTCTAGGGTTTCAACGAGGTGATCGTTCCCTTTTTATAATTTCTCTCTATCTCTCTTTTTGGGCCTTGGATTTACGTTTTTCTATACTCCTATGAAAGATTTGATTTCGTATTTTTCTTCTGATATGATTCGATTGTCATTTGATTGGGAAACCTTCCATTTTCGGATTTCGCACAGCTTTTGATCTCTTTTGGATTTAATTGGATTGTGTTGCCTCTTTTAGAACTTTATTGGGATTTTGACGCGATCATGGTTTCATCTGACATTAATTTGTTTGACTATACCGATTCATTTGATTTCGAACTGA
The DNA here is from genome assembly GCA_963859935.3 of Lathyrus sativus. Taxonomy (NCBI): domain Eukaryota; kingdom Viridiplantae; phylum Streptophyta; class Magnoliopsida; order Fabales; family Fabaceae; genus Lathyrus; species Lathyrus sativus. Next base: position 338,998,206 of record OZ012737.1, read on the forward strand.
TTCGTTTTTGACTGACTTGTTGATTGATTTGTTTGATTGATTCAGATTGATTCAAATTGATTCAGATTGGTTCATATTGGTTCAGATTGGTTCCAATGGAGATGTTTCCTGATGCATTTGGGTCTGACTCGAAACTTTCCCTTTCCAGATTCGATCGTGTTTGATCATTTTCTGATGTAGATTGGGTTGCCTTTGAATTTACTTGATCTGTTCGATATCTGGATTAATTTGTTTGTCCTGTTTGAATTTAATCTGGACAGTGCTGATGCGTTTTCGATTTGTTTTTGATTTTCTGGTGCAGTTAGCTTTTCCTCTTCTTCTTTCAGAGAGGGCTTGATATTGAAGCTTCGGTTGAGCCAAAATTGTCGGGAAAGGTATATGGCAATGATGACATTCTGAGCCTGCTGGTGATACTTCTGGTTTTGACGCTGATATGGTTTTGTGACTTGTTTCACTTTCACTGATTGTTGGCTTGTCTTCGAGATCGGTCCTTATTTTCGACGCTTGGTTGGGAGCTGGAGACATTCTAATTGTTTCCCTCCCGGCAGCTCGAGTCTCCGCCCAGTGATGAGTTTTCTGAGGGCGTGATTAAACACATCAGCTTGGTGTTGTTGATTCTGATTCGAACCACATTGCACTTGATTTCGTGATATGATTTGTGCTGTTCTGATGCAGTTTGATTATTGATTTTTTTCCAGATGCTGACCAGTTGTTTTTGTTCGAAGCGAGTTCCAATCGACTTACTTTGTAATCCAATTTTGGTGCAATGAAGTTGGGTTCTTGTTTTCTGAACTGATGCGATTATGTGAGCTTATCCTTGCTCCTTCTGGTATGATTTGCGCTATGACTCAGTGCTGTAATTTTGTGCTGTTGTCTACTGCAATTCAGTGTTTTTCGTGACTTGCCATCCGTATCGGGTGAAGCTTGCCCCCTTCGGTATGTTTTATGTAGCTTGATACATTTTTGTATGGACACTTCATTCTTCTTGCTCTATTTGAACTTGCTTTCTTTGTATTAACATGCTGTTACCTTTCCTTTGGATCTTGCTGGGCATTTCTATGAGATATTTTCTTATGGCTTCTGCGCGTAAATCTGCCTTCTGATATATTATTTTGGTGCAGTTCAGTTTGCATATGATGTTCTGTTTTGGAAATTGATGCAGTTTGGCTTGCATTTCAATTCTCTTGTCTTGTTTTGAATTTGGTTTTCATTCTGTTTGGACCATTGGCCTTCATTCTGTTTGGTAACAGATTTGTTTCTTTGGTGGCTTTTCATACTTGTATGGGCACGAGTTCCTTCTTACCTAGTTGTGTTTATGCTGTTGTACTGATGACGCTTGTGGCTTTTCAGGTGTTGGAAGAGAATGACTCAGACCTGCCGGCATCCGGGTCTGAATCCAGCTTGACTATGTTGCCTTACTCTCGTATCAGTTTGGAAATCCAATCGCGGCAAGACGAATCAGTCCCGCTTCTTTTATTACTTCTATCTCTCGGATGTCCCGTAATGATAAGAACAGATACTATCCGATCTAACGCCAACGGCGCGGGCCGGTAACGGGGGGTAGGACGCAGCTTCGGTTGTGCCCCTCCCGGCACTCGATGATGACATTGTTCTGAGAGTGTCAAAAACATCTTCTAACATTCTATTCTTTTTTGCTTTGTTTCTCTTTGTGCAGGTTGAAATTGGAGACCTTGCGGAGAAGCTCAAAGGACATCATGAAGGACATTTAGAAGTTCTAGGACTTAGGATTTTTTAGAGTCAATGTAATCTCTGTAGTTGTAATTTTACGGCAACTCAATGTAAAATGATTCAAACCCTTTTGTACAATAACATTCTTATGCAATAAAAAATTCCCAAAAACTTCCATTTATCCCTGATCATTCAAGCTTGCAATTGTTTATGTTTACTTCTAGTTATAAATTGCAAACACTTGTGGATAAATCCACAAATACTTAAATTCATTACTCTAGTCATAAAACATAAACACTCCCAAAGGATATTCTTATTTGCACTTGTCTCATTCGTAATCTCAAACTCATCATCTGATTAAAACTCAATTTAAATGCTAACCAACCGTTTCATAACCAAACACGGATGTGTACCGTAATCACAACAGTTTCAGCATCGCCAATAACACTACTCGTAATTGAATTCCACTGACCAAAGACTGTGAGCAACCATCCAATAATACCCCAGTAAAACCACGCCTTATTAACGGAGGTGTGCCGGGAGTAAGCCATGAGCAATAAGTCTTAAATCCAGTTGTGCTCGACAAACTTTAATATCGACCACGTCAAATTGGCACCTGGTGATAGGTAAATGCCTCAAAAATAGTGTATCAAACGCCTCAGAACTTAATAACAGCCCGTCTTCAAGGAATTGGTAGAATTTGTGTAAAATGACCAAAATACCCCTGGGACCAAATCTGCAAAACAAACACCTTCATAACTGGTTAGCGGTTAGCAATGTACATATGAGATGCTATGCGAAATGACTGATTAAATATAAGGGTAAAATTTGGGGTATTACAATAGGATTTGTAGAACTAAAGTTATGGCTTTGACAAGTCAAGGGTATTTTGGTCATTTGGAGATTACAGGTCATTTCAACCATAAGGCCATAACTCCTATTTCCAAGCTTCAAATGGGAAAATGTTCAACATCAAACTTGTTCAAAATGATGTTTTAAGGCTATTCAAGAGGTCATGAGATGTTGGAAATGCTTGTAGCTCAAAGTTGCAAAAATGACCTAAAATAAGGGTATAAGTTAAATGAACCAAAGTTGGAAATTGATACTTTTGATCTACACATCCAAACCAAGGCATGTAATATATCATTTTGACTCTAGAAAACATTTTAAGAACATTGGTTTAGCCACATTTTTGAATTGAAATTCAATTGGTGGACTTGCTTTGAAAAGTAGTTACTTACATCATAAGTAACATTTGCAAAACTCAAATTCAAGGCATGAGCAAGATCCCTTGCAAGCTAAACACTTTCAAAATGTCACTAGGGGAGAAATTGGAAGAGAATGGGATTGATTTCAAGCTGCAAACAGAACTATGCATACCATGGCATATGGTTGAAATTCTCATGACATGAGAGATTGAAACTCTCATTAGAAGGATCTAGAGGGTTCTAGATCACCAATACATGTTCTATATATTATTAGAGGTGATCCAAAGGAGAGGTTGGTGAGAATTGAGAGGAAAAAGAGAGAGTGAACTTTGAAACCTCCATGTGCAAATTGAAATCAGTTTCTGCATTCTACACCATTTTGATCCTTTCTTTTGATCTCAACAACTTCTATTGAGGATACTGAATGATTCCAGATCAATTCCATAGCCAAAGCCTTGAAGGATCGTGTTCTTGCATTTGAGTTTCACCTGCTGCAAGTCACCATCGGGTTTGGAGTTCCAAGCATTTGCAATCAATTCTCTTGCATACAGAAGCAAGAACTTGGTACATTGAATGATTCTAGAGCAGTAGAAGGGTTGAATTGAAGCTTTGCTACTTCTGTTATTCAAGAATTCACAGGTTTGAATCTTTCATCCCTCACCTTAATTTAAGAAGAATTACCTCAGTTTGTTAGGTTAGATTGATAGTATGTGGTTAGGAGATCGTTTCTGGAAATTTAGAGAGGATTTGGTGATGATCAATGAGATGACACAATTTCTGTTTGGATCCAGAACATGCTGGATATTGAGAGATAATGTGAGTGTTATAGCGAGAAGTGATCAGGGTAATGTGGTGAACATTTTAGACCAAACAATTTGAAGAATAGTGATAGTTGAGGTTTGAGCATAATTTTGATTCTTAATCGTGTTTTAGGTTAGAGGTTGATTCAATAAATTATGAGGCTAGGGTTAGACTCAGGGAGAGATTTAGAGTGATTTAGTGTTTTAAGTCTTGAATTTTGATGGAGATTTGAGGGAGCCCGAGTGAGGATGAGGTCGATGTTTGAACTCTGTTACAATGGATGCTTCCCTCCATTTTCATGGCTAGATGTAGGTGATGAAGTCCTAGCCATCAGATTCACGTATGACCATTGACCAGAGCTAGATCCAAGGGTCGTGTTTTAATCTCAGGTTGTGAAGAGGGAAGAATTCGGATGCTCTAAACGCTGCGTATCATTAAACAAAAGGTTTTGGGCTTTAGTAAGAGACCACTATCCACCCCACCCCCCCAGCGAGCCCATTTGTGAATTTGAACTGATTTCGCTTGCTTCCTACACCGCGCCTTTATCTTTTTCTTTACCATTTCTCAATTGATTTTTGATTGTGATATGGGCTTAGGCGCTTTTCTATCAGCACCCCCTTTCCGGCCCAAACATTGAAATGAACTGATTGTGTTTACTATCTGCACCGTGCATTTATTTTTTTCTTGGATTTTCATATTATTTTTCACTTTATTCATGGTTCTTGATAAAATCATAAAAAATGAAAAAATGACTCAATTAATCCCATTCTTTTTGCATTAGATTCATGATTGAATCTAGTATTTTTTAGAGAAAAATATTTTTATTTCATGCATTTTCTGATTTTATGGGAATTTTCACATTTTAATTGACATTAAAATAGTTATGTTTAATACTTGATTTGGTGGAATTTTGTGTGATCATGTGATGATGATTTTGATCTTGATTTTTTGTGAGTTGTTAGCATAGATATGCATGCTCCCCATAGATTTTTCTCACTTTTTTGTGATGAACATAGGTGGTAGTTTAGGTTGAAACCTTTAGAAGCTCCATTTTTAGGGTTTATGGTTGATACCTTTGGATTTAGGACTTAATTTTAGGACTTAATAGATGACTTAGTCCCTGGTTTTTGTATGAGGCATTCTTAATTGAATTAGGATCCCTTAGGAATTTTTGTAGAAATTTATAAGATAGTTTGCTATTTTTGATTGATTTTAGTTTAGGTGCTAGTTTTAGATGATTCTAAAGCACTAACTCAACTAGATTAACATCTTTAGTTCCCTTAGATTAGGGTCTTGTTTCTCTTGTTCTTGGATGATGATGAAGACAAGTTGAAGATGCATTGGATTGATTGAAGAGGCTTGGATTTGAAGATCTTCCCTTCTTGTGGTATAGTTTTGATTAGGTTAAGATTAGGGTTTGTAGGCAGAGCTTCTAGATAGTTCTCTTCCTTCATAAACATGGATGATGTTGATCACTTCCATTCTTCTCTATGATGAAAGGTCCCTTTGTAAAGGCCTCATCCCTCCTTTGGTAGGATGTGTGGCTCTTTGCAAATTGGTAGGACCTTTGAGGGTCCCTTTCCCTGATGACAGGATGCTCAGTGGTGACCTTTGGTCTTCACTCTGCTACCAACCATCCAAACTTGCTCTTGATAGATGCATCTTTCTCCCTTGCTAGAGGATGGAGTTCCTTACTTGAAGAAGATTGAAGGATGAAGTTGATACTTCCATGTGATTGAAGACTACTCTGAGAAGCTGAAGCTCATAGATGAAAAAGACCAAGTTGATACTGGTGAAGCAAAGAGAGCTGAAGCAAGAAGACCAAGTTGACACTGGTAAAGCAAAAAGAGAGCTGAAGCAAGAAGACCAAGTTGAAACTGGTAAAGCAAAAAGAGCTGAAGCAAGAAGAACAAGTTGAAGCTTGTGAAGAAGATCCAATGGAGATTGAGTGAAGAGCTGAGGCTTAAGGAAGGAAGGATAAGTTGACACTTACATTGATGCCCTGAGAGCCTGAAGGAATCAAGTTGATACTTGTAGTTAGGAGTGGAGCCTGAAGGAATCAAGTTGATACTTGTAGTTAGGAGTGGAGCCTGAAGATGGAACTGACTGCAGAGCTGAAGCTTGGAGAAGAGAGAACAAGTTGATACTTATGTTTTATGTGTTAGAACCTTGGAGGAGCAAGTTGATACTTGTTATTGAAGAGGATAGCCTTGAAGGGTGATTGAAGTCTGAGGATTGAGCTGCAGTCAGAAGATTGTTGTGTTGTGAAGCTGTGGAAGCTGCTGCTCTCTTTTCTTGTCTGTTTTCTTCTCTGCATTGATGTGCCTTGTTTGACTTGCTTGATGCATTATAATAAGTCCATATCTAGACTGATGTAATCTAGGAGCATGATTGCACTAGAGGTTGAGTTGCTCCCTTTGCTTGTATTTTTACTGTATGGCTTTGCTTGCGGGTATTCGGTAGAGCCCAGCTCCCTTGCCCATGTGGTTTGTGTTTGCTTGATAGCATGTTATTTCTTCTGTATGATTGCAGTCACTTATTTTGCTTGATAGCATTTTATTTCTTTTGTATGATTGCAGTCACTTATTTTGCTTGATAGCATGTTATTTCTTCTGTATGATTAGAGTCATTCATATATGGCTTGAGGTTGAGATGAGCTTGTGGAGGCTGATGCCCCACACACATTTCCTCCCTCACTTGCATTGCATGCATTTTACAGTCGTTTACTATTTACTGTTTCAGCTGATGCTTTATCTGTTGCTGTTTATCATTGACATGATCCCTTAGGAATCTCACTTCCTTTGATAAGGAAGTGATGATAGAACTTTTGGTTGAAACCTATGCATGATAACTTCTAGGAGATCCCTGTTTCAATCCTCAACCATAGGATGAATCCTTGGCATGACAACAGTAGGACTTGATAGTCTCCCCCTAGTTGAGCCTGTTCTCTCTTCTCATTTCAAAACAAATCAAAATACAGTAATAAAGGTTAACTGACGTCGTACGTTACGAGCCTTAAGCTATATGAGAAAGGATTATTGGAGAGTTTCTTTTCAACAGTCTGGATGTTTAGTATGGCACCCTTTGGGTGACATACGACGCATTCAGTCTCAGGTCATAGTCTCTAGTGCGATACTAGTTGCAAACATCCATAAAAAACAATTCTTTCGTAAAAGACAGAAAATAAACTTCAAACCTTTTTGCCCCGTGGGCCCATAATTCAAAGGAAGCTTTTTTGAAGAAAAGAGTGTCGTTAACTCCCAGTTCTACCACAAACGGTAACGCATAAGTCTCCAAGGGTCGAGCTGCGTACGCCAAACTGCTGGAACTGTTTGTTAACCCTACTCGAAAAAACAGATGAATCTGAATCCCCGTAATCCGTATTATCCCGAACTACGTAAGCTCTGATCTCTCATACCTGTTGAGAGTACGTAGGCACAATACTGACGTATTGGCGAGCCACCTTCCCCCGTAACCCGTAGTTAGTCGAACTATGTTGACTCTGATTTCTCATTCTCTGATGAGAATACGTAGGCATAAAGTGCGACGCTTTGCCGAGTCATTTTTCTTTTCTTTTTAAGCCATCCTTGATAGGTAGATAGATAAAACCAACCCGTCAGGTAAACACAACAAGCGTGGATCCTGTCGAGTACGACGGACGTGAGGGGTGCTAATACCTTCCCCTTACGTAACCGACTCCCGAACCCAGACAATGGTTGCGATGACCTTGTCTTATACCTTTTCGTTAGGTTTTTCCGATCGTTTCCTTTCTCGTTTTGAGGGATAAATAACGAAAGGTGGAGACTCTTCTGTTTTGCCAGCACCTTATTTTCGCGGAAGCGACAGACGTGTGACCATAGTGATCGAGTATTTGCTAATGTACCCTCGAAGATAAGTGAAGATGTTGTGGGTAAGCAAACTCAGTTGAAGACTTCTGTTGAATCCGTTCAATCAAGTGACGTGAACCAAAAATTAGATAATGATGAATTGTTCAAACTGATCAAGAAGAGTGAATATATTGTTGTAGATCAACTGTTGCATACACCATCAAAAATATATTTTTTATCTCTGTTAATAAGCTCTGAGGCTCATTGTGAATCGTTGCATAAAATATTGGAACAAGCTTATGTAGATCATGATGTGATTGTTAATAAGTTTAATAGCATTGTTGCTAATATCATTGTGTGTAATAATTTGAGTTTCTGTGATGAAGAGTTGACCGAGCATGGAAGAAATCATAATTTGGCTCTCCATATTTCCATCAATTTCCAGGAGGACGCTTTATCCTATGTGCTAGTTGATACTGGGTCATCATTGAATGTGATGCCAAAATCTACTTTATCCAGATTGTCTTATCAGGGTACTCCTATGAGATTCAGTGGGGTCATTGGGAAAGCCTTTGATGGATCAAAGAAAACTGTGATTGGAGAGGTTGATCTCCCTATCAAGATAGGTCCGTGTTTATTCCAGATTACTTTTCAGGTCATGGATATTTGTTCTGCTTACAATTTTCTTTTAGGACGCCTGTGGATTCATGAAGCCGAAGCTGTCACTTCTACACTCCACCAAAAGTTAAAATTTGTCCAGAATGGCAAACTTGTTGTTGTTGGTGGAGAAAAAGCTATGTTGGTAAGCAGTTTGTCATATTTTTCCTATATTGATGCTGGCAAGGATATTGGAACCCCGTTCTAGGCTATTTCTGTGGTTGATAATGTTGTTAAGAAGAATGGGGGTGTCCATGTCTTGTTTAAAAGATGCACAACATGTGTTGGAGAATGGCCAAGCTGATAGATGGGGCCGAGTTATTGAAGTTGCTGAGAAAAGAGATAGATCTGGTTTGGGTTTTACATCTGGTTCAACCCGCAAAGAACTGAAGAGTATTCGTGATGTTTTTCGAAGTGTTGGGTTCATCCATACCAGAGATCATTCTACAACTGCAATTGTTGAAGATGACTCTAAAGGTTACATCTCATATGGTTCTGAAAATGATTCCATTCCTGCTGAAGATTGGGAGCCTTATTTCGAAGATCCAGGATATGATTCTGAGACAGAAGATGCATATGTACCCTTCTACTATCCTCGACTGAGACTTAAGAGACCTGAGTATGAAGTCAATGCTATCATTGAGGATGATCAAGATGAAGAAACGCCCAACTTTGTGACGCATGGGTTGATATGTCATAATTGGATCCCTAGTGACATTCCTGTTGTTGTTCATGTTTCAAAGTAATTTGGTTTTGTTTCTTTCAAAAATCCTTTCACTCTTCCCAAGGTGAAAGTGAATTTGTGAGGGCTTTGTTTCAACTTTTATCATAATCAATAAAATGTTATTCTGTTTATCCATGTGTTGTTTTCCCTTTTTGCTTTATTTCTGAAAAATGGTAATATAAAGAACCAAAAAAATAATAATGTGATGATCACTTTTATCTTCATAATACTTGCACTTCTTGTTTATATTCTAAAATCAAACATAAATCATTATGCAGATTGATTATTAAACCCATTGAAAATAATGACCCTATGCCCTCTCCCAACTTTGTGTCCCCTGTGTTTGAAGCAGAAGAGGAGGATGTTGAATAAATTCCTGATTAAATTTCATGATTGATTAAGCACGAGGAAAAAACCATTCAGCCTCATGAAGATCCGGTGGAATTGGTTAATTTAGGTTCTGAAGATGATAAGAAAGAAGTCAAGATTGGGGCACTGCTTCAGTCAGATGGTAAGAACAGGATCGTAGATCTTCTTAGAAAATATATTGACGTATATGCTTGGTCCTATCAAGATATGCCTGGTCTTGATATTGATATTGTGGAGCACCGTTTGCCGTTGAAGCCTGAACGTTCACTTGTGAAGTAGAAATTGAGAAGAACTCATCCTGACATGGCTGTGAAGATTAAGGAGGAGGTTCAACAACAAATTGATGCTGGTTTTCTTGTGACTACTGAGTATCCTCAATGTGTGGCCAATATTGTGCTTGTTCCAAAGAAAGATGAAAAAGTCCAAATGTGCGTTGACGATAGAGATTTGAATAAAGCAAGTCCGAAAGATGATTTTCCACTACCACACATTAATTTTATGGTAGATAATACTGCTAAGTTCATTATATTTTCCTTTATGGATGGATTTTCCGGTTATAATCAAATAAAGATGGCACCTGAGGATATGGAGAAAACAACATTCATTACACCCTGGGGAACATTCTGTTATAGAGTGATGCCCTTCGGTTTGAAAAATGTGGGTGCAATATACCAAAGAGCTATGACCACTCTGTTCCATGATATGATGCATAAAGAAATTGAGGTCTATGTGGATGATATGATTTGTAAGTCGAAGACTGAAGAAGATCATATTAAATACTTATTAAAGTTGTTTCAACATTTGAGAAAGTTTAAGCTCTGCCTGAATTCTAATAAATGCACTTTTGGTGTTCGTTCTGGAAAGTTGTTAGGCTTTATTGTTAGTCAGAAAGGCATTGAAGTTGATCTTGGTAAAGTTAAAGCTATTTGGGAAATTCCTGCACCCAAAACAGAAAAACAAGTAAGAGGATTCTTGGGACGTTTGAACTATATCTCCTGCTTTATATCCAATATGACTACCACATGTGTGCTGATCTTCAAGCTTCTCCGCAAAGATCAGGATTGTGTATGGACAGAGGATTATCATAAAGCTTTTGAAAGAATTAAAGAGTATTTGCTTGAACCTCCTATTTTGTCTCCTCCCGTGGAAGAAAGACCTTTGATCATGTATCTGACCGTGCTAGAAGAGTCTATGGGTTGTGTTCTAGGTCAACAAGATGAATCTAGAAGAAAAGAATTTTCCATTTATTATTTGAGCAAGAAGTTCACCGATTGTGAGTCTCGACACTCAATGCTTGAAAAGACATGTTGTGCTTTAGCTTGGGCCGCCAAGCGCCTTCGCCAGTATATGTTGAATTGTACAACTTGGTTGATATCTAAAATGGATCCAATTAAGTATATCTTTGAAAAGCCTGCTTTAACTGGGAGGATTGCTCGTTGGCAAATGTTATTGTCAGAATATGATATCGAGTACCGAACTCAAAAAGCGATAAAAGGAAGTGTTTTGCCTGATCATTTGGCACATCAACCAATTGATGATTATCAACCTATCCGATTTGATTTTCCTGATGAGGATGTGATGCATCTAAATGTTAAAGATATAGAGGAACCATTACCTGAAGAAGGACCTGAGCCTGGATCCCGATGGGGTTTGATTTTTGATGGAGCTGTTAATGAATATGGAAAAGGTATTGGAGAAATTATTGTTGCCCCTCATGGTTCTCATATTCCTTTCACTGCAAGGTTTGTGTTCACTTGCACAAATAATGCGGCTGAGTACGAAGCGTGTATTATGGGCTTTGAAGAAGCTATTGATTTAAGAATCAAGATCCTTGATGTATATGGAGATTCAGCTCTGGTGATTAATCAGATTAAAGGGGATTGGGAGACACGTCAACCTGATTTGATTCCTTATCGTGATTATGCAAGAAGGTTGTCAACTTTCTTTAATAAAGTTGAGTTTCACCATATACCAAGAGCAGAGAATTAAAAGGCGGATGCTTTAGCGACTTTATCCTCCATGATTGTGGTAAATCATTGGAATGATGTGCCAAAGATTGAGGTGATGCATCTTGATAGACCAGCTCATGTGTTTGCAGTTGAAGAGGTTGTTGATGATAAACCTTGGTATCATGATATTAAATGTTTTCTTCATAATTAAGAGTACCCACTTGGGGCATCCAAGAAGGATAAGAAAACTTTGAGAAGATTGGTTGGTAGTTTCTTCTTGAATGATGATGTGATGTATAAGAGAAATTATAACATAATCTTGCTCAGGTGCGTGGATAGACACAAAGCAGACATGTTATGAAAGAAATTCATGAAGGATCCTTTGGTACCCATGCCAATGGTCATGCAATGGCTAAGAAGATGTTAAGGGCAGGTTACTATTGGCTGACAATGGAATCTGACTGTTGTAAATATGTGAAGAAGTGTCATAAATGCCAGATTTATGCTAACAAGATTCATGTGCCTCCAACTCCTCTCAATGTTATCTCTTCTCCATGGCCTTTCTCCATGTGGGGCATTGATATGATTGGAATGATTGAGCGTAAAGCGTCGAACAGACACCATTTCATATTGGTGGCCATTGATTATTTTACCAAATGGGTTGAAGCGGTGTCATATGCCAATATGATCAAGCAAGTTGTGGTCTGGTTTATCAAGAACCAATTCATCTGTCGGTATGGTGTTCTGAGCAATATTATCACTGATAATGGGTCAAATATGAATAACAAGATGATAAAGGAATTATGTGATGAGTTTAAGATTGAGCATCATAATTCTTCTCCTTACAGACCCAAGATGAATGGGGCTGTTGAAGCTGCTAATAAGAACATTAAGAAGATCATTCAGAAGATGGTTATTACATACAAGGATTGGCATGATATGCTCCCTTTTGCTCTGCATGGTTATCGTACATCCGTTCGCACTTCAACAGGGGCAACCCCTTTCTCTCTTGTTTATGGCATGGAAGCAGTGCTCCTGATAGAAGTTAAAATTCCTTCTATGAGAGTTTTAATGGAAGCTGAATTATCTGAGGCTGAATGGTGTCAGAGTAGATATGACCATTTGAATTTGATTGAAGAGAAGATAATGACAGCTTTGTGTCATGGCCAATTGTATCAAGAAAGAATGAAGAAAGAGTTTGATAAGAAGGTTCGATCTCGTGTGTTTAAGGAAGGCGACCTCGTGCTCAAAAAGATCTCGACTTTTACCAATGATTCTAGGGGCAAGTGGACTCCTAATTATGAATGCCCATATGTTGTTAAGAGAGCCTTCTCTGGCGGTGCATTAATTCTTACAACTATGGATAGTGAAGAGTTCACTCGTCCTGTCAATGCCGATGTAGTCAAGAAATACTTTGCTTAAAAAAAAAAGAACAGCTCGCTAAGTTGAAAACTCGAAAGGGAGGCTTATGCAAAAATGAGGGTCTCGGTGGATTGAAAACCTGAAAGGGAAATCTAGGCAAAAATTAGAGACAAAAACAGAAATGATCATCCCGGTAAATTAAAAACTCGAGAGGGAAATCTAGGAAAAAGTTAGGGATTATGGAAAGTAACTGCATCTGGCCGGTCTTAATCACTTGAAGCAGCATTTCTTATCAAGGACTTTACTTGAATTATCCTCAGCTGAAGTCTCAAGCACAATTGGAATTCAAAGTTGTAAGGGAGAATAGTGGTCATTGTATTTCAATGTAGCCCTTTCCATTGTACATACCATTTTTCAAACTTTGTAATGATCCATGGAGTTACGCCCTTTTGCGGACTACCATTCTATCAATAAAATTTAGGCCTTTGTCCCTTTGTTTGCAATTCTTATTTTTGTTTCTGTTTACATGATTTCATTTTATTTTTTATGATGATTTTTGAAACAAATGTGAACTTGTTCACTCAAAGATTTTAAGCAAGAGTGTATTGTTCTTGATTGAAGCTGTTAAGCAAAATCAAGTATTGTGACTTTGAAGAGTGTCTTCTATAGTCTTCCTTCTTGTATTGAATTGTTTATCAATGTTGTGATTGTGGGGAGTGAGAGGTGTCTCTTGTCTAGTGGATTCTAGGGAGAAATTGCATTGGGTAGAGATTAAGTGAGGAGTTGTAAACTGGGAGTTTAGCTCTGAATTAATTATGCTAATAGTGGATTTCCTTCCTGGCTTGGAAGCCCCAGATGTAGGTGATGTTGCACCGAACTGGGTAAACAATTTCCTGTGTTCTTTACTTAATTCATTACTGGTACTGTTAAGTTTAATAGTCTTCTCAGTTGTGGATGTCATAACATCCGTTATAACATCGACTGTCTATTACTATGCAGTTACAATTCTACATACTGTAAATGGTAAGATAAATTGCCCTGTCAGTCTGCAGATGTTACAACAGATGTCATGACACTATTAATTTTTAAAGGGATTTAAAATGCTCATGTTATGTCCTTGTTCTGTATTAGCAAAGATCAATGTCTTAACATTGCTTGGGACATCTGAAATATGCATACCAGAATTTCAGAATCTATCTCATTCCACAAATGATAACCCTTTCGCAAGTAGTTGAAGCTTGCCCTATGTTGAGAAATTCTACCTTTGCATAAACTCTTCCAAAACTCTTTCCAATCATCAAACCACCAAGAAAATCCCTCTAACACATCACATAACATGTCTTAGAGGTGTTCAAACTCTTACAACAATCAAAACCCGCTAGAACAGAAAGTCAACTCTCATACCTTTAACTTTTGACTTTTTTGGACTTTCAAAGTTAACTCTCTGCCTATACACTTTACAATCCTTCCAACACTTAAAATACACTCCCTATGAGTTTTTTAAACTGTCCAAAACATTACCAAACTTAAGCAACACCATTTCCTAGATGTTCACTTTGAAACTATTGGTGATTTCTTGCAAAAGGAAGCAATTATGTCAAGGCAGTGTGGTGGATGGAGTTTTGATCATTTGGATATCTCATTTGGAGCACATTGGAGCTATTTGGATCATCATCCATCAACTGGATTTCTCTCTTGGAGTTTTGACTTGAAAAATCTACAAGAGGTGAATGTTCCATCTAGCTACTTTTAAGATTATGTTATGTTTTGAGGTACACTGAGTTTGAACATGCTAGACATCATTTATAGGTCATGTTTGAACTTTTTCTTGTGCAGAAACTTGTGTATTCATGACTGTCCACTTGTCTTGGCTTCCTAGCTTGCTTTTCATGTCATTTCCATATGCAACTTTATGTTTCTACTTAGGCATATATGATTGGTGCTTATAGAAATAATTTATAGGTCATATATGTTGTCTTTGATCATTTGGTTGATGCTAAGTTCGTCCATTTCTGACTGTCACATGGTTCTTGCATAAACTTGTCATTTTTGGCACTAAACATGCCATTTGTTTATTGATCTTGTCTATTGATATATGATGCTTGAAAGCACTCTCTATGTCTCACATATGATGTGTTTGAATCATTGCTTGATGCTTAAAACATGTGTATTGGACTGTCACTTTGCTTTTGCATATAACTTACCGTTTTTAATTATGTCTTAGAGTTTTCCACATTGTGCATGATCTGACCAAACCACCACCACCATTGTATTTCTTGTGAAAAATACCTAATTTGATTTTTTTTCCTCTCAATTTCATTAAGTTTTCTGCAATTTATGGTCCTTATTGCAAATCTGCCTACCCTAGGTTCTTGCCTTGCCTTGCTTTTCCACTAGTTGCCCTAGTTTTGACCTATCTTCTAAAAGTGCAAAACTTCTTTGATTTTTATCAATTTTATGCCACTCTTTTTGAATTTTTCTCCTTATTATGTCTAGTTTCAATGTGTGAGGAAAGAATTCAAGAATTAATATTTTTGAAACACTTTGGTCCACTTGAATGACATGGCCTTTTTTAGGGGTTTCTTTGGTTTTCATGAACTTTCTTGGCACGATACTTAATTTTTTATTGTAAGATTGATCTTGTGTGAATAATTGTTGAATGTCTAAATTGTTTATATGTTTGAAAACACTTGGCTCTTTGCTTTACCAGGATCCTATTTTCCTTTGTGAATGCATGAATGTGAAAAGTGTGCTTTGAATTTCCTTTATGAAGCATTACTTGCTTCTTGATGTTGTAACCTCATGAACATGATCTCTCACCCTCATATTAATCGTTTATGTGTCTTTTTAGAACCATAACATGTTTAAGTTTCTTCCTTTCCTTGGTTGTTACCATGAATCTTGTTCATTTCTCCGTTTGTGAAGTTTATATCCATGCTTGAACTGTTGTTAATTTTCTTACCTATCCATAATTGATTGTCATCAACATGTCTTGAATATATTTGAATGGTGTTAAATTTCTTAATTTGGATTGATCTTATACATATCAAGTCTACACATCATCAAAGGATTCATATATTACCAAGAGCAAGTGCTATTTGAGGTTGTTACCAAGTGAATTGAAGGAGTGATGTGCAAAACCCTGATTAGGGATTCCAATTGAAAAAGCAACTGTAGTTTGACTTTTGGGCTAAATGGGTTTCCAAAGCTTGAATCATGGTCCACAATGTTTCTATGACTTATTTAAGTCCCCTCAAAAAGTTTGAAAGGTTCAAGAACCCCGGAGCACCAATGATAGATCTTGAAGATTTCAACTGTTCGGTTCGTTTGTCTGGAAAGTCAACTCTATGACTTTTAGGGTTTTGACCCCAAATTGAAGCAATCAAAGTTTCCAACCTTATTTTATGCCTAGCTAGTGAGTTTGGTGAAGATTTAATCAAGAATTGATGGATAACTTGTGAATCAAGAAATTAGAGTTTATAAAAAACCCTAATTGTAAGCTAATTTGGATTGGTCATAACTCTCAAACCACACATTAAAATTGAGTGGTCCAAAGATGGTTGGAAAGCTCTTGAGAAGTAGTTAAAAAGTATCATATGGGGTTGAGGTCCAAAAATGCATAGATTTGGATTTATGAGCTCATCAAGTTGTGAAGGATTTCCGCATATATAAAAATTCCA
Organism: Lathyrus sativus; assembly: GCA_963859935.3. Taxonomy (NCBI): domain Eukaryota; kingdom Viridiplantae; phylum Streptophyta; class Magnoliopsida; order Fabales; family Fabaceae; genus Lathyrus; species Lathyrus sativus. The sequence continues at coordinate 339,014,472 of OZ012737.1, forward strand.
TGTTTCTTGGCTTGTAAGTCAGCTTTTGCAACAAACTTCATGACAGTTTTTGACATATTTCCCTTTGGAATCTGAACTTTGGCCAAACATGAAAGTTGTAGATCATATTTGGGGAATTCTAAAAAGTACAATAAAATTTTCTCAACCTTGGTGGTTAGGGAGAATCGAAGAGGACAAGTTAGGCATTTTTCATATCACAAAACCAAGTTCAGCACTTGCATTTTGATGTATAAACCTTTCAAACCTCTTCTCATCACTTGCTTAACTTATTCCTTGATGCTTACGGAAATAGTTGAGGAGATTACATTGCATTTTCACGAGCTAAAACCAGATTTGGGTTGTTTTGAATTGTTTATTATTTCAAGTACAAGCAAGTGGCAAAAAGAGAGAAACTTTATTCAAATTCTGCCACAACTTAGCTACCACATCAGTTGCTCTCTTACTTCACCTCATATCAACTATTTCAGGCTATTGATGATGATGAAACACATAGGGAAGGGGCTTATGCTTAGAAAAGAGATCTCAAGATAGATTTGCTCATTTTTTCCTGCAAGAAGGGAAAACTTGGGAAAATTTTCAAATTTGCCCATGCCACTCACCCTTCAAGCTTGCTTGTAAATGGAGAACACTTCTCACATCAAAACCACACCAGAATCAAATAGAAACAAAGTTGAATCTCTCTCATTCCTCAAATGACAACCCTTTTGCAAGTAGTAGAAGCTTGCCCCTTTGTCAAGAAATTTTGCCTTTGCATAAACTCTTCCAAATCTCTTTCCAATCATCAAACCACCAAGAAAATCACTCTAACACTTCACATAACATGTATTAGAGGTGTTCAAACTCTTACAACCATCAAAACTTGTTAGATGAGAAAGTCAACTCTCATACCTTTAACTTTTGACTTTTCTCCACTTTCAAAGTTAGCTCTCTGCCTATACCATTTAAAATCCTTCCAACACTTCAAACACACTCCCTATAAGTTGTTTAAACTATCCAAAGCATTACCAAAGTTATGCAACACCATTTCCTAGAGGTTCACTTTGAATCCATTATGTCAAGGCAGTGTGGTGGAGGGAGTTTTGATCATTTGGATATCTCATTTGGAACACATTTGAGCTATTTGGATAATCATCCATCAACTGAACTTCTCTCTTGGAGTTTTGACTTGAAAAATCTACAAGAGGTGAACGTTCCAACTAGATACTTTTAAGATTATGTTATGTTTTGAGGTACACTGAGTTTAAACATGCTAGACATAATTTATAGGTTATGTTTGAACTTTTTCTTGCACACAAACTTGTGTATTCATGAATGTCCACTTGTCTTGGCTTCCTAGCTTGCTTTTCATGTCATTTCCATATGCAACTTTATGTTTCTGCTTAGGCATATGTGATTGGTGCCTATAGACATTATTTATAGGTCATATATGTTGTCTTTGATCACTTTGTAGATGCTAAGTTCGTCCATTTCTGACTGTCACATGGTTCTTGCATAAACTTGTCATTTTTGCCACTTAACCTGCCATTTGTTAATTGAGCTTGTCTATTGGTATATTATGCTTGTAAGCACTCTCTATGTGTCACATATGATGCGTTTGAATCATTGCTTGTTGATTAAAACATGTGTATTGGACTGTCACTTTGCTTTTGCATATAACTTACCATTTTTAATTATGTCTTCGAGTTTTCCACATTGTGCATGATCTGACCAAACCACCACCACCATTGGATTCCTTGTGAAAAATATACAATTTGATTTTTTTCCACTCAATTTTATTAAGTTTTCAACAATTTATGGTCCTTGTTGCAAATCTGCCTAGCCTAGGTTCTTGCCTTGCCTTGCTTTTCCACTAGTTGCCCTAGTTTTGAGCCTAATTTTCAAATGGGCATAACTTCTTTGATTTTTATCATTTTTATGCCACTCTTTTTGAACCTTGCTCGTTATTATGTCTTGTTTCAACGTGTGAAGAAAGAATTCAAGAATTGACATTTTTGAAACACTTTGGTCCACTTGAATGAAATGACCTTTTTTAGGGTTTTCTTTGGTTTTCATGAACTTTCTTGACATGATACTTGATGTTTTCTTGTAAGATTGATCTTGTGTGAATCATTATTGAATGTATAAACTGTTTATATGTTTGAAAACACTTGGCTCTTTCCTTTACCATGATCGTATTTTCCTTTGTGAATGCATGAATGTGAAAAGTGTGCTTTGAATTTCCTTTGTGAACCATTACTTGCTTCCTGATGTTGTAACCTCAAGAACATGATCTCTCTCCCTAATATTACTTGTTTACGTGTCTTGTTAGAAGCATAACATGTTTGTTGCGGTGAAAATTGGATATCAACCTATTAAATTAACTTGAATCTTAATTCTTTTACAATCGAACTTTATTTTATCCAAAGGAAAGGTCTAAAGAAAGAAAAACCCTTTTCGCGATGTAACGACAACACTAAGAGATTTGGAGATCGGGGGTTGGTTATACCTAGGGAAGATGTTAGCACCCTAAGCATCTGTAGTACTCTACAGGAACCGTTTGTTTGATTGCTTGCTAAGTTTGTGAAAATGTGCTATGGATTGGGATTAGGATAAGGGATAGGTAAAGACCTAGATGGTTTTCTAAGTTTGCTCACAAAGACATCGCATCTTCTGCCTACGTATCCTAACTAGGATAGAATCATAGCAATCGTAGTTCAACTCACAAGGGAAGAAGAACACTTGATTATGATCAAGGTTCAAGGGGGAACAAACATGACAATGTTTGTGTGGAGTTTGACGAAACTCCCTAATCTAAATTGTAACACTCAAAAGGGGAAGTAAGAAATCATGACGATGATTCTTACACAGAGTTGACAAACTCTATCCTAGGGTTCTAGTTGAAGAAAACTCCTAGTACAGGTGGGTCTTTCAGACTTAAAGCAAAGTCTAATGGTTTCTAAACTAAGGTTAAAGTGACTTAACAAAGTCAAGGGAATGGGTGAATGAGTTATCCATAACATAAGGGTTAATGGAAAGATCTTTTCCTTTGGAGAGAGAGAGAGAGGTAACTGGGATGAGAGCTGACAAACCTCATTACTTGGGGAAAGAATACATTAAGCAAAGTAACAATATGATGAAGATAAAAGCAGGGTGACAACCATTTAATAAACATGTTTAAAAGATAAAAATAAAGATGCATTGATGCCAATCAAAGCAGATGAACAAACAGGAACTGTGACGATAGACCGAGCTCAATTAAGTTCAACAGAGAAGCAAAGATAAACATGGTAACACCCAAAGATAAAATCCTATCATGTTAACGAACATTTAAGGATATGAGGGCAAGCAAAACATAAGCATATACAATTACAACAAGAGAAAAACTCGTCTGCACATGTGAAAACGATCGTAAAACGCACCTAACTTGCAAATAGTCAAAAGGGATGAAAAATTAGGAAAACATGGAATTTGAAAATATGGCATGAAAGTAGACATCAAAACAAACATAATGTAAAAAGAATGGGTGAAAAATGATTAAAAATGAGTGAGATATGAATTTTTGAAAATGGGATGAAAAATGACAAAAATTGGTAAAAGGGTTGCCCTCCACAGGGGTCGAACCCAGGTTCAGTATGTGCAAGGCGTGTTTTTGGCAATGGTCTTACCACTGGGGTGGCTATACATCCGTTTGTAAATGCCACCCCATTAAAATATATGGGTAACATTCAAGCAGGCTGGACACAAAAGCATGAACAAACTTGGATTTGCATTTTAGCCATAACTTCCTCAATTCTTGATGTTTTTTCACAAAATATTAGTGTAACTTGAGTATTTTTTCATGAGGAACAAGATGGTATGGTTGGTTTTCTGAAATTCCTCCCCTAACTCAAAACCCGATAGTACTTGCATTGTGATGTTTTGAAATGCATTATGACATGAAACTCTTATACCAGCCAGTTTTCAACCAATGTAATCATGTACACACACCATACAAATGATAATGAATGATCCTAACACATAGATTGTGTTAAAAGTAAACTGTAATAAAAATGATCTGTCAAGTTGCAAACATGTGTTTGTGAGATGCATGATGATGTGTAGATCCAGTTATAGCCAATTTAAAACCAAGACAACCATTCATACATACTACAAATATGTCAATGAGTGAGTTTAAACCAAAGCTTTGCATCAAAACAGTCTGAGATGACAAATGATATGTAAGTTGCAAAAATGACATTTTGATGCAATATGGAAAATGCAGTTCAGGTTCAATGCATAATTTTGGCAAATCAGTCATCTACACACATCAAACATATGTTTTTAAGGATGACTAAGTAAAAGAATCAGTTCAAAGTAGTCTGTGGTGATAAGTGATATGCAAACTGCAAATTGGTGTTTATGGAGTGCAGTAGGATATTCAATTTCAGTTCCAAGCATGATATTGGCAAATAAATCACATACACATCTCACATATATGTAGGCAAATGAGTTCCAGCAAAGGGGGATGGTTTCAAACTAGTTAGCATGGAAAATGACTTTCAAATTGCATTTTGATGTTTTGGTGAAGCATGAGAACACTCAAATCATTTTATATGCACATTTTGATCAAGTAGACTATGTACACTCTTTTCATACATGTGAACAATAATCTCTAAAAAAACTATCCACGCACATCATAAATATGCCAATGAACAATTTCCAACACAAATTCAGGTTAAAAGCCTACTGTTGTGAAAACAAGGTGCTCAAGTTGCAAATTTGTTGTGAAATGCATGAAGATGCTCAAATTCCAATCCAAACATTTTCAAACTGACCTAACCATATGCACACCACACATACATGATATTGAGTGAATTAAAACATAATTTGAAGCTAAGAGAGGATTGTCATGAGAAATGGTTTTCAAGTTGCAACTTATCATGAATATGATGCATGATGATGTTCAGTTCTTGTTTAAAGCATTACTTTGGTAAATGAATCACATACACACATCATATATATGGAAATAAGGATGTCCACACTTAGGAATTAGTTACATTGTGTACAAAACCAATTTTGGGGTATCTCATGGCCACTTATCTAGAAATATGCATTTTAGAGGTGAAATGTCAAAACAGATGGGAATAAGTTAGGCAGGACATCTACACATATTCTAAACATGATGATAAGTGTGTTTAGACCAAGGAAACAAACAAACTTTCATCAATGCAAACTTTGACATATGGAATGCTTATGCAAGACTGTTTTGGGGCAGCATGAGTGTAATTTCAAGATATGAACTCAAACTTTCAAGATATGGTAAGGCAAAGTATGAGAGGGAGTTTCAAAGTCACATACCTCTTGTTGACAGTCTTGAACAAGTGAAAACACTAAGAAACCTAGAGAACTTCAATCATCTCCTTGCTTTGAGAATTTTCTTCCTTTTGAAGCAATGTGCAAATGTTGTGACAGTTGGAGAAATAAACTCTACCAATGATCCTCAATGCTTTGGACAGTTGAGAAATGATATATGTGAGGTGTTTGAGTGATTAGAACATCAAGGAAATGTCTAGAACAAGTTTTGATTGATTTTGTGGCTTTTGGTCAAAGTAACTTGGTATGGAAGTTGACTTTTTGAATGGTGAGGTTTTTGAATGGTTTAAGGTCTTGTACACCTTCTATATCATATTTAGAGATTGTTGGATGATTGTTGGGGAGTTTGAATGTAGAGAAATGATTTTGGCAGCATTTGTAGCAAGGCAGATTTTGGTGGTTTTTGGTGAAAATGTGATTTTGTGATTTTGAAGCAAAGTGTGCAAGAGCAAAGGCTTGAGCTTTCTCTGGTTTTTTTAGAGTAGATATTGTGTTGTAAATGAAGTGGTGAGGGCCTCTATTTATAGGCAAATGAATGGAGGGGGCAGATTTGGAGATTTCCTTCATATGAAGGAAAGATTTACCTTTTTGATCAAACCTCCACAAAGAGGTTTCCTTGGCTGATAGGTAAGCTCCAAAGTCAAACTTCATGATGAGTTTGAAGTGGCTAAATGCAGGCTAGAATGCATAGGTTGATGGCTGCTTCAGATTTGTCTTTCCACCTCATGCTTGTCATTTTTACTTTAAGTGCAAGTTGTAAAGTCACTTGCAAGCTTGGCTAATTCAATTTCCTCTGCATTTTCATTGTATTTCCAAGCTACAAAATCTCTACATATCAGATAAAACTTGATTCACAAGCTGAGATTGGTCAGATTGATGAAATAATGGATTTTTGATACTTTGTCAATGTGGGATTTCAAGTATGAAATCACCAACTTGCCATAACCATAACTTTCAGCTCATAAATCCCTTTGAGATGTTCTAGTACTCTTTAGAAAGCCTTCAAATGGATCTAAAACATTCATTTTTTCATGAGTTTCAATTTCCCAGAGGAACTTGGCCAAAAAGTCTCTCAAAGATGCTAAAAAAATGAACTTAAAAGTAAAATTTCTCCAAGTCTTTTTCCCTTCTTGAAATGAATTTGATCATAACTCCAAATCTATGCATTTTCTGATCATGGACCACTTAGGGACTTTTTTAGGATCTGTCAAGAGCTTTCAAATGAGATTTGAACCACTTCATTTGGATGTGTGGTTAAGGAGTTATGGTTTAGCCCCTTTCAAAACCCTAATTTCCCGATTTTTCGATTACTCCTTCATACTTGATCCAATGGTCATGAAAATTGATAGGCAAGCGCAATATGATATAAGGAACATTTTTTATTCACACTTTGAAGTCCAATTCCTTAAATTTGAATAGTTGACTTTTTGGTCAACCGTACGATTGATCGGTGACTACCGAGTCGTCTGTTGACACTCTGGACCTCCTGAGATTTTCAAACTTCTTGAATGAACTTTATTAAGCTATATGAACTTCATGGATCATAATCCCACCATTAAAACACCTTCCAACATCAAAGTCAAACTACAGTTGACTTTTACTAGTCAAAAACCCTAATCGGGTGCCCTGAAATACACTGTTCTTGATATGCAAAAGGACAGGTCATGATATGCCATGAATTCTAAATGATGCTTTATGATGCTTGGATGCAAGGCGTATGCAGGTGAAAGAGAAACAAAACAACAAGTAACTACTTATGGGACCTGGTTATTGTGGATTCGACACTGGGGAAAACTGAGATATAACAATCAATAGTTCAAACATGACTAGTGATAACTGAGAGGAAAACTTCACATGAGGATGCAAGAATTCCAATGAAGATGACAATCTCACTGGGGAAGAGCAGACACTCCACTAGGGAGAGAAGTAAATTTCCACCGGGAAAAAGGGCGATTTTATACTGGGAAAGTGAAGAACTAGAGACGTGAACCTCACTGGGGATGATCAGATGAGGGACTTCCTATAGTGAAGAGTTCAAACGGGATCTTTAGGAATGAACTAGAAACAAAGATAAAACATATTGGGAATACTAGTGACGACTAGATCTCCGAGATTTGTCTGGGGAACAAAGGTTTCACCGGGGATAATGATGTCGCTCAGTTTTAACAAATGGTTCAGACAATGCTAGTAACCACTAAACTTTCCGTAGGTAATGGTAACGACCAACCTGAGATAATAACAAATAAGATTTCTCAAATCCAATCGGTAACACGTAGGACTTCGACTGGGGAAATTGGTGACGACCAAATTTCAAGCAATGCCAGTAACTACTGGACTTAAAGAAGATTGGTAACAACCAAGTCCGGGTACCAATGACGATTGGATTTCAAGTAATGCCAGTTACGACTGGACTTTAAAGAAACAAGGTGACGACCAGATCAGGGTATACCAACACATGTGGTTATGAGAATGCTAGCAAGCTACTAGGCTTTAGTTGGGGAGGTTGGTAATGACCAAACCAAAAGATACCAATAACAATTGGATTTCAAATGACGCCAGTTACGACTGAACTTCATGGGGAGGAGTTGGTAACATCCAACAAGACACCAATGACGATTGGATTTCGAACATCTGCCAGTTACGACTGGACTTTAAACGGAAAATCAACTAGTAACGACCAGACTTCATAGGGGATTTGCTAGTGACGACTAGACTTCAGAGGGAAAAGGTTGGTAACGACCGAACCAAAAGATAATAACGAGTAAAGTTAAGACAATGCCAGTTACGAATGGAAATACGGTGACGACCACAAGAATACCAATAATGATTGGATTGCGACCACTGTCAGTTTCAACTGGATTTTAAAGGAAAAAGGTGGTAACGACCGAATCAAAAGATACCAACGAGTGGAGTTAAGATAATGCCAGTTACGACTGGACTTTAAAGGAAAATATGGTGACGACCAACAAGAATACCAATAATGATTGGCTTCTAAAACAATGCCAGTTGCAACTGGACTTTAGACGGAGATTTACTAGCAGTGATTAGTTATTCACAGGGAATCGATAGACAACACACCGACCCGAAGGACAAAATGAATCACACTGAACCCAGGCTGAAAGGTGTAGGCAGACTTTGGAAAATAAACCCAATCCTGATAGGGGAATAGAGCTTTAAACAAGCTAGTTAGAGATGACAAAGTAAATTCAAACAAATGCTCAGACATCTTCTACTGGGGACGAGTCTTCACATCATCATAAGAAGTTCTTTGAGAGGCAGTCTTCAACCTTTGATACCCACACATGACCAAAGGAAAGTCAGTAGTTCAACTTTCTTACACTTTACCAGGGAGTGCGATAGGATTGCGTATCAAAGTTTCTGCTACCCTGAGGTTCCGGGGAAGTATGATTCTCCTTGATTTTTTTCCATGAGTTGAAGTTTTTACGTTTGTTAATCTTTTCAAGTTTTATCCAAGAATTTGACCCCTATGCTTTCAAAATTATCGTTGATCAACGAACAATATTTTTGCATAACAAAGAAAATAAAGGAATTGGTAAATTTGCAAAAGAAAGAATGGCTCAAAACTGATTTTATTTAAGAATGAAATCCTGCAAATGACAAAATTCCACAAAAGTTTACAAGTGAAAAAAATGGCAACGTGGATAAGGTTACATTGAATCCCATGACCAAACTATCCCTAAAGACTAAGAATTCCCCAAAATCCTCGCTTCTGACAAGAGTAGTTGAGATGGTTTCTTTGTAGGATCTTCTGCGGTGGTGACAACTCATCTGATGCAGTGAAACGCCTTTGTCCCTAACTTTTGCCTGGATCGCCCTTTCGGGTTTTCAATCCACCGGGACGCTCATTTTTGCCTAAGCCGCCCTTTCGGGTTTTCAGCTTAGCGAGCTCTTATTTTCTTTTTCTTTTTCTTTTTCTTCAACCCTAACTTTTGCATAAGCTGTTCTTTTGAGTTTTCAACTTATCGGGCTTTTTTAGGCGTAATATTTCCGTACTGCATCGGAATTCACTGGATGAGTAAGCTGCTCTCCATCCATGGTAGTGAGAATCAACAAGCCTCCTGAGAAGACTATTTTCACAACAAACGCGCCGTCATAGTTAGGCATCCACTTTCCCCGTGCGTCTTTATGAACTGGTAAAATCTTTTTGAGTACAAGTTCCCCTTCTCGGAATTCTCGGACACGAACTTTCTTATCAAAAGCCCTCTTGACCCTTTTCTGATATAACTGACCATGACACATCGCAGACATGCGCTTTTCATCGATAAGATTCAACTGATCAAACCTTTCTCTCACCCATTCTGCTTCTTCAAGCTTGGTTTCCATTATGACTCTCAAAGAAGGTATCTCGACCTCAATAGGAAGTACCGCATCCATTCCATATACCAAAGAAAAAGGGGTTGCCCCTGTTGAAGTACGGACGGACGTTCTGTACCCATGCAAGGCGAATGGTAGCATCTCATGCCAATCTTTGTAAGTCTTCACCATCTTTTGCAAAATCTTTTTGATATTTTTATTCGCAGCTTCTACAGCTCCATTCATCTTGGGACGATAAGGAGAAGAATTGTGATGTTCAATTTTGAAATCATCGCACAACTCCTTCATGATTTTGTTGTTCAAGTTGGTACCATTGTCCGTTATGATCCTGCTTGGAATTCCGTAATGACAGATAATCTCCTTCTTGATAAAACGGGCCACCACTTGCCGAGTAACATTAGTGTAGGACGCGGCTTCAACCCACTTTGTGAAATAGTCGATAGCAACCAGAATAAATCGGTGTCCGTTAGAATCTTTTGGCTCAATTACCCCAATCATGTCAATGCCCCACATAGAGAAAGGCCACGGTGATGACAACACATTTAGCAACGTCGAAGGTACATGCATCTTGTCCGTATAAATCTGACACTTGTGACATTTCCTGGCATATTGAATACAATCAGTTTCCAAAGTCAACCAGTAATAACCAGCCCTCAAAATCTTTCTAGACATAGCATATCCATTGGCGTGAGTGCCAAATATTCCTTCATGAACATCTTGTATTAACAATTCTGCTTCTCATCTGTCGACACATATAAGCAGGACCATATCATGATTTCTTTTGTAAAGCACATTATTGCTGAGAAAGAACTTGAATGCTAATCATCTCAGAGTTTTCTTGTCAAGTGACGTAGCATCGGCTGGATACTCTTGTTTTAACAGATAATTCTTGATGTCATGGTACCAAGGCTTATCATCAGTTTCTTCTTCAACCATCTGACAGTAGGCGGGCTCGGTCTTGCGTTCAATTCGAATGAGAGTGGCATCATTGACATCCCTGACTTTCCACATTGAGGCTAACATGGCTAGGGCATCGGCAATGTGATTCTCAGATCTCGGAACATACTTGAAAGTGATTTCATCGAAATACTCCATCATCTTGATGATGTAGGCTCTATAAGGGATCAAATTCTCATGTCTAGTCTCCCATTCTCCAGTAACTTGTTAAATAACCAAAGCTGAATCCCCACTGACTTCAAGAAGCTTGATTTTGAGGTCGATAGCTGCCTCGAGGCCGAGAATGCATGCTTCATATTCGGCGATATTGTTTGTGCAGTCAAAATCCAACCTGGCTGTGAATGGAGTGTAACCACCTTCCGGACTCATTAAAATGGCGCCTATGCCATGCCCACTGTAGTTGGAGGAACCGTCAAACATCATTTTCCACCAAAGACCTTCCTGCGGACCCTCATCAAGACCTGGATCTTCACAATCTTTTACCAACATGATGTATTCATCTGGGAAATCAAATTTGAGAGACTCATAATCTTCCACTGGTTGATTTGCAAGATATTCTGACAACACGCTACCCTTGATAGACTTATGAGCTACGTACTGGATGTCGTATTCTGATAATAACATATGCCAACGGGCGAGCCTTCCAGTCTGAGCAGGCTTCTCAAAAATATACTTTATCGGATCCATTTTTGAAATCAACAAAGTGGTGTGACAAATCATGTACTGCCTCAAGCGTCTGGAAGCCCATGCCAAAGCATAACAAGTTTTCTCCAGAAGTGAATATCGGCTTTCACAATCAGTAAACTTCTTACTCAAGTAATAGATAGCATGTTCTTTTCGTCCGGACTCGTCCTGCTGACATAACACACAACCCATTGAATTCTCAAGCACTGTCAAATACATGAAGAGAGGTCTTCCTGGAACAGGAGGTATTAAGATCGGCGGCTCTTGGAGATAACCCTTAATCTTATCAAATGCTCGCTGACAATCTGAATTCCAAACAACCGTCTGGTCCTTGCGTAATAATTTGAAGATGGGCTCGCAAGTAGGAGTCATATTGGAAATAAATCTGGATATGTAGTTCAGTCTTCCAAGAAAACCTCTGACTTACTTCTCAGTTTGTGGAGCTGACATATCTTGAATGGCTCGGACTTTATCTGGATCCACCTCAATCCCTCGGTGACTGACAATGAAACCGAGTAACTTCCCAGATCTTACCGCAAAGGTACACTTGGCTGGATTCAGTCTCAACTGATATTTTTTGAGTCTCTTTAAACAATTTCAAAAGATGTTCCAAATGGCCCTCTTCGCTTTGAGATTTGGCTATCATGTCATCAACATATACCTCTATCTCCTTATGCATCATATCATGAAATAAAGTTACCATGGCCCTTTGATAAGTAGCACCTGCGTTCTTCAGACCGAAAGGCATAACTTGGTAACAGTAAGTCCCCCACGGAGTGATGGAAGTAGTTTTTTCCATGTCATCGAGATCCATCTTAATCTGATTGTAACCGGAGAAACCATCCATAAATGAGAAAACTGCAAAACGAGTCGTGTTATCCACCAACGTATCAAGATGCGGCAAAGGGAAATCATCTTTCGGACTGGCCTTGTTTAGATCCCTATAATCCATGCACATGCTGACTTTCCCATCCTTTTTCGGTACAGGTACAATATTAGCTACCCATTCGGGGTACTTGGACACTGCTAAGAAACCTGCATCAATCTGTTTCTTCACCTCATCTCGAATCTTGAGAGCCATGTCAGGTCTTGTTCTTCGGAGCTTTTGTTTAACCGGTGGGCATTCTAGTCGAAGTGGTAATTTGTGAACCACTACGTCAGTGTCTAAACCCGGCATATCTTGGTACGACCAAGCAAATACGTCCACATATTCTTTCAAAAGCTCTTCTAGTTGCTGCTTGACTTCTGCCCCTAGAGCTGCCCCAATCTTGACTTCTTTCTTGTCTTCTTCGGTGCCAAGATTAATGACTTCTACCTGTTCTTTGTAGGGTTGAAGCTCTGCATACTCATGGTGTGCCAATTTTACCAGTTCATCAGGGATTTCGAAATCTTCATCCTCATCTTCAGCTTGGTATATTGGTGAATCAAAGTTAGGAGGGAATGCAGAGTCATAGGATTCAATGGGTTTTAGGACCTCACTGCATGTTAGAATGGCTTAATTTATTAAAACACACAAAGACAAATGCAGCACACAAAAGACAAAATTGTTTTGGGTTTTTTAAGATTGCCATTTTTCTTTTTAAAATGAAAGCAAAAGCAGTAAAGGAAATAACACAAGGAAATTAACAAAATAGTTCATTTTTCATTGATTTTCTTGAAAGCTCGGGGCCCTTACAAAACATTCCTATAGCCTTGGGCCTGGCTATGGAGATTCAAAACAAAAACAAGAAAAGAAGGACAAACAAATTACTTTAACTCAGGAAAGACCATAGGAATCTTAATAGCTTCCCAGTTGCTCAAGGCAGATTCGCCATGATACACTAACTGTTCAAGGTCTTCATCTTCAAAATCTTCTTCCACAGCACTAACCTGGAATCCTCCATTGATGAATACATCTTGTATAGTCTTTGGGCGTCCTTTGTCATGTGTCGGTGCTTCATCATGAGTTGGTTTGTAACCCAACCCTTGGCGATCCATTTTTGGCTTCACTTCGATAACCTCTCCCCAACCTGTAGGAGTACCTTCTTCCAGTGTAGATTTGATGCTCTGAGCGGATGCAAAAGACGGACCACTCTTAGCCACTGTTTCTCCCAACATCACTGCATTAGCTATCTCGAGTGCCTGAAAGGAAGTTTCTAACGCGCCCTCATCTACTTCAATATACTTAAATGATGACAGATTGCTCACCATTAGGTCCTCTTCGCCGTGTACAATTACTAACTTATCATTCACAACAAATTTCATTCTCTGATGCAATGTGGAAGTCACCGCTCCAGTCGCATGAATCCACGGTCGTCCCAACAAACAACTATAAGCTGGGTTGATGTCCATGACTTAGAATGTAATATCGAACACATGAGGTCCTATCATGATTGGCAATTCTACCTCTCCAACAATTGTTCTTCTTGAAGCATCAAAAGCTTTTACAATCAAAGACGTCGGTTTCATTTCTGCCCCTGCATATGCTAGCCTTGCGAGCGACCTTGCGAGCAATACATTTAACGAGGATCCAGTGTCGACTAAAACTCGTGTCATTGTGTCTTCTTGGCACCTGACAGATATGTGCAATGCACGGTTGTGATTGCGTCCTTCTTTTGGCAACTCTTCATCACTAAAACTCAGGGTGTTACATGCAGTAATGTTGGCTATTACTCAATCAAATTGGCCGAGAGTTATGTCTTTTGTCACATGCGCTTGCTTCAATACTTTTTGCAGAGCTTCTCTGTGGGCTGGAGAGTTCATCAAGAGAGACAAGATCGATATCTTCGATGGGGTTTGGTGAAGTTGATCAATAACTCTGTAATCACTTTTCCGAATAATCCTTAAGAATTCCTCGTCGTCTCCCTCAGTACTTGGTACCTCTTTTTCTTTTTTCGTAGCAGGGGTAACCTCTTTTGGAGTGACCACCGTTATCTTTGGCTGATAGATTCGACCACTACGGGTCATTTTGCTTGTACCTGTAATATTTGTCACGTCCACTTGGTCGTCTTTCACTGTCTCTTTCTGACTAACCTTCCCAGATCCTCGGTCTATCACAGTCATGTCATACTTCCATGGAACGACCTTTGTGCTTTCAAAAGGAAACGGTCTTGGTTTCTGAATAATAACCGGTTGAGATTGATTGATAGCCGACTTGTTGAAGACAAGCTTCATACTTTTGTTGGTCGTTTTGAACACCGGAACTTTCTCACTTTTCTTTGGTAAATTAAAAACAGGCTCAATTACTGAAACTTCTTCTTTCCTCACCTTACTACACACTTGTAATATTCCCTCATCGATCAATCTTTGTATATCTCTTCGTACCTCATCACACCCTCTAGAATCACTAGAACATTCTTTACAATCATTATGGGTATCCTCTATCAATCCTGCTTTCAGTAGTTTTTTGTGAAGTAACCTTAACGGGGTCTTGATCTCTTACACACCTCAGACTATCCTTTCATCCGAAACTTCTTCTACCGCATTAACCCCTCCATGATTCGACAAGGGATTACTTTTAACATTTGGGGGTACATCATCAAAAGACAAGATCTTCTTTTCCATCAACTCCCTGACAAGATGTTTTAAAGCAAGACAACCTTCTAAATCATGATCGGCAGCGCCTTCGTGAAAAGCATAATGAGCGTTTGGATTATAGTGAGGAGATGTAGTGTCTGGATTTAATGGTCGTGTTGTTACCAATCCCTGTTTCACTAAGGAGGGGTACAACTCTGTGTAAGTCATCGGTATCTGAGGAAGTGGAGGTTTTGTTGTTGGTCTCCGATTCTGGTAGTTTTGTCTTGGTTGTTGAGCCCTAGGCTGGTGATGTTGTTGATAGGGTGGGGAATTGGGCGCTCGTTGATACCCTTGTTGAATTGGCTGATACACAGGTGCTGGCACTGCCTGATAACTGGGAATAGGATGACTGAAAGCCGGAGTTACAGCTGCCACATATGGTTGTTGGGCATACTGCAACGGATACATTGGTCGTTGTTGCTGGGATTGCTGAACATAACTTGCTTGAGGCTGCTGAACAGAACCTTGCTGAGGTTGTTGAACATAACTTTGCTGATATTGTTGGTAAGGCGGTCTCCAGGTGCGACTCCTTCTTCCCACGGTTACTGCATTTGTCTCCCCTTCCTTCTTTTTATGGAAATTACTGCTGATCTTCTTGACATTGTTGTTACCAGAACTGCTGGAACCACTAGCCACTTTTCCATTCTTCATTCCTAACTCCACTCTTACCCCTACTGCTACTATATCAGAAAAAATTGCGGTTACACTACTGATCATTTTCTCATAAAACTCTGGTCTCACCGTATCGACGAACCAATCTGTCAACTCTTTTTCACTCAAAGGAGGTTCCACCTGAGAGGTGGTTTCCCTCCACCTTTGTGCATATTCTTTGAAAGATTCCGAACTCTTCTGTGAAATACTCAGTAATTGTCTTCTATCAAGGGCTAAATCCATGTTGTACTTGTAATGTTTCACAAAAGCATCGGCCAAGTCTTGGAAACTGTGAATACGTGACTGATCCAGACCCAAATACCATTTAGCAGGAGCTCCTTTCAAACTATCCTGGAAACAGTGAATCATCAACTTGTCATCTTCTACATGAGCGGCCATTCTTCAGTAATACATAATCAGACGCGTCCGACGACAAGTAGCACCAGAATACTGATCAAAATTTGGAACCTTGAATTTCAGCGAAATTACCAATCCAGACACTAAGCACATATCTCTGGCATCAGTACCAAAGATGTGATTTCCTTCCATTGCTCTGACTTTCCTGCCTATAGTCTCTACACTTTCTTTCAACTTATCATGTCGTCCACTCTCCTCTTCATACCCATCAAGACCTTCGTACACTTGTGGAGGATTATGAAAAACAGGGTGCGCTTGAATCTGAATAGAAGGCTGAGTGTAAGTAGGAATATCTTGAGGAACTTCTGCCCCTAGGGGAACTGCTTGTTGATTGACTACTGGTGGAGGTACAAAGCCAGGCGGTAACCCATATGGTGGAACATTTGCAACAGTGACTACCGTTGGGATCGGCTCCACAACTACGCCAGTGATTTCAGAAACAACAGTGGCTTGAGTGTCCAACTTTGCACGAATGACTTGTAGGGCTTCCATGATCTGCCCCATGCCTCCTTGTAGCTCTCCAAGTTCATTATCAATCCTGTCCACATCTAAATTCTGTCCTTCCATTCTTAGGCGAGCTTGGGCTCGGGTGTTGTATCGGTGTTGAGGATTCAGTGTGATTCTCTCTGGAGACAAGACAGTGAGATGAGACACAACACAAGAACATGCACATGCAATGCTTATGAATGCAAAATGAAACAATGCAAAATCATTCAAGGAATCCAAAGAAATATTTTCAAAAATTATAACAATGGGGAAATAAGCAAATTCAAAGTCTTCATAGATTAATAACTGAGAGTTTTACAACAACGATTCTGAAACTGAAATACAAGTCTTCAATACAGATACATGATGAAATAAAACGGAAAACAAAAGGATTTTAGATCATCTGGTTGGATGGCTCTTCGTCTTCTGGCTGACTTCTCTTTCCACCTTGACGAACCAACTCTTGAAGCTCTTCTTTCTCTTGCATAGCCTTGAAATACTTATCCCTCCAAGCCTTTCCTTCTTTTTCAGCTTTTGCCAAAGCGGCTTTTAATTCTTCTACCAGAGTAGGCTTAGGTGGGTCAGGCTCAAAGCGAGTATAGAACATCTTCAACGCTGCTTCTTTTACCCATGATAAGTAAGATTTTGAAACAGTGGTGTCGTGGTAACCTAAGGCAGTTACTCCCCTCGTGTGGACATGACGCCAAGCATACACAATTCGAGCCCTGTAAGCGGGATTCTTCCCCTCTTCAATGTAAAAGCTCCTCAAAAAGTTTGGGTCTGGTTCATCCTCCATTGGGTGCCCCAACTGGCGACGAGCTAAGATAGGATTATAGCTGATGCAACCATTAACGCTGATGAGCGGTACATTCGGGAAATCTCCACAGCTTTGGATCATGGCAATCCCTCCATACATAGGGTCATACCACTTAATATCTGTGTGTTTGAGTAACAACAGCTTTTCTGTCCATGAGAGCCCATTTTGCTTATCCTAGAGTGCTGGATTTTTTGGCAAGTGCGAAATAAACCACTTGTGCAGGAGAACGGTGCAACACTCAATCTGTCCAACTCCATAACGGTTCCTACGGTGGATGGAAAAGTACATATCAGCCAACAAGGTAGGTACAGGATTTTTGATTAAGAAAAGGTTGATTTCATTTGCATCCACAAAATCATTAGCAGTCGGGAACAGGAACAATCCGTAAATTAGTAAAACCAGGATGGCCTCAAATGCTTCAATATTCTTTGACACGACATAACCTTGAGCTTTTTCATACAAGAACATAGCTGGAAATCCATACAACCCTCCCTTAGCAATCATATGAGATCGTACCTCGTCCACCTCCAAATACGCGGCCTCTGCAACTGCTCTTTCATTAGGAGTCCCTTCTCTTCCAGAAAATGGTCTAGGAGTGACACCTACTCCCATCAGGGCGGAATATTCTTTCAAGGTTGGCAGCAACTGATAATCTGGAAAGGTGAAACAGTGATAGGCTGAATCATAGAACTGCACGAGTGCGGATAACATCTCTTCATATACTTGAACTTCTAGCAAAGACAACATATTCCCATACTTCTCTCTGAATGCCTCGGGGTCTTCTACTAAACTTCCCAGTTTCTTCAAGTTCTCCAATTTTGGTCTTTAGAACACAATCTCTACTTTCTTTCCAGAATCCATCCTATAATATCTGCAAAACAATCTTTAGTTCCTTGAATGATTAAATAATGAGAATGCAAATGCAAAAGTTTTATGGAACTCAGATTTTGTAACCATCAAAACATTATTTTATTGATTTTCGGGTTTTGTATTACAAAATATTTAGTATATCTTACAAAAAGTCCTAAACATAAGGCTGAAGATATTCTAACAAGAAGTCCTCTCTTTTCTTGATCTTCTTGAGTTCTTCTTCCACCTGTGTCTTCTCAAGAATGAGCTTGTCCACGACTAGCTTCCATGGAGTTGACTGATGGGTGGAGGAAAATAAATCTTCTTGCGCCTTCCTCTTCTTACAAGTAATCATTTCTTCATCTTTCAACTGGAGTTGTCTACGGAGTTCATCATTCTCTTCCATGGCCACTTGGTACTTGTACTTCCAGGCTACTTCAGTTTGTTATGACTTCCTCAAAGCAATCTTTAATTTTTCCTCTTCAGACATAAAGATCTGTGGGTGTTCCTCCTCTAAAACCATGGGTTTCTGCTGAGGATAAGGCATCTTCAGTTTAATAGCTCTCTTTCGGACCCGTTGGAGATAAGGTTCGAGAGAGATGCAATTAGGTTTTCCTAAGTCTTCCTTTCCTTTCTTATGCACATGACCCCAAGCTTTTAGGATCTCTTCTTTCAATTCTGAAACTCCTTTAAAGAAAACATTCTCCACATGAGCACTACTAGGCTTATCTTTCAAAGGGTATCCAAGCTATCGGCGAGCGAGAACAGGGTTGTAACTGATTCCTCCATTTGTACCAAGAAGCGGTACGTTGCCAAAACTTCCACAACTATCAATGATCTTTATCCCATCGTAATTACGACTGTACCAATCAATATCATAGTGAGTAAGAGCCATAACCTTCTGAGACCACCAACCTTCCTTCCAAAAAGCATGAGCCTTAGGTAAGTGAGAAATAAACCACTTGTATAGTAAAGGGACACAACAGGTAACCATTCCTCCTTTATGAAGATTCCTCAAGTAAACAGAATGATAGGCGTCAGCTAGTAAAGTAGGCACAGGGTTTTTCTTCAAGAAAATCTTAATGGCGTTGAGATCCACAAAATTATCAAAACTTGGAAACA
This sequence comes from Lathyrus sativus, assembly GCA_963859935.3. Lineage (NCBI taxonomy): Eukaryota > Viridiplantae > Streptophyta > Magnoliopsida > Fabales > Fabaceae > Lathyrus > Lathyrus sativus. Next base: position 339,033,676 of record OZ012737.1, read on the forward strand.
AGAAGATCCCATAAATGAGCAAGGCAAAGATGGCCTCGAACGCATCCATACTCAAGTGATCAGCATGGTACTAGGCTTTCCCAACCAAGAACTCTACTGTCAAACCAAATACTCCTCCTTTAGTAGCCATATTTTTCTGAATATCCACCAATCCCAAACGGGTAGCTTTAGCAAATTCTTCCTCCTTAGGGTCCTTCTCCATGATTGGAAAAGGAGAGTCTTCAAGAATAGGCAAACCAATCAAGCAAGAATATTCCTCAAGTGTAGGTACTAGCTGATAATCAGGAAAAGTGAAACAATGATAGAGTGGATCATAAAACTGGAGAAGTGTGGAGAGAAGTCCCAGATCCATCTTCTTTTTTACTTTCAACAATGACAACAAGTTCCCATACCTGCTCTTGAATCCTTCTAGATCTGTTATCAAAGTGCTCAACCTCTCTATGTCATCCAAGTTAGGACTTTTGTAAGTGTACTTCATAGTTTTCTTTTTTTCCATTATCCATGATGATCCTAATGTTTACAAACAAAAAGCCTGAGTTCCATGAAACTTTTATGATATGATGTTCATGAATGCATGAATGCACAAACACAGGTAAGCACAAATTCACATATACACATGGTAAAGGTTTTAGGTTTGGAGAACATGAGCATGAAGCCAAGGTCTACCCATCCCAAAGGTATGTACTAAGGCTTTCAAAAACTGTAGAACAAGGTTCTAAAAGAGTTCCCAGAGTCCTCGACCCATCTTTCGGATATTATCAATTTCCCAAATACTTGGTGGTCGATAATATTCTCAAGAGAGTCTCGTCCAAGTGTAGTATCGCGTATCAACTATTTTGGAATTACTTCCTTATAGTCATCGCACTACATCCTAATAAAGCCATAGTGGGGAAAAGGTAATCTAAAGGTCCTCAGTATCACGGGCTCCCATGTAGAAAGTAGCATTGTTTTCACGAATACTCGATCAACAATACTAACTCTCAGAAGGGCCTCTACTGAGCGGTGGTTTTCTCAAGTCAGCTTGGTCGGGAATCAACTCCCTATAAGCCTCCTTGAATATACCACCTGTAACACCCATTTTAATTATTTAGTCATTTTATTATTACTTTAAATATTATGTGTTGGTGTGCCCTTTGGTGGGGGTGTATTTGGTGATGTTTGGTGGGTGTCCCTAATGTGGGAGGATTATTGGTGGTGTTTTGGTGAATATAATAATATAGTGTATAATATTAATATTGGTGGGAATATTATTATTATTATTATATTTATTATAGTTACTATTGTTATTAATATTATTATTATTTTGGTGAGATAATAATATTATTATTATTATTAATATTTTATTAAGTTATTATTATTATTATTAAGTTATTATTATTATTGGGATTAGAGAATTAAAATAGAGAATGTGAGGGGTTAGCAGTTGTACGATACATTGTGAGAAGTTAGAGAAAGTGGAAAAAAGAACGATAGAAAGGAGAGAAGTGAGAAGAACGGAAAAGGGAACGAAGAACGAAGGAACGGGGGAAAATCAGAATTGGCCAAACCTTGGAGGATTCTTTCATCGATCAACCGATTAACAAGGTAAGGGGGGAGAAACTTGATTGGGAAATGGTTTATACATGTATAGGGTAGTTGGGGATTCCTTAACCCCGTAGGAAATTGATCGATATATGATAATATATATTGTTATGTTATGATTGATGATGATTGTTGTTAATTATATAGTAATCGTTAATGAATTGGTGTTTTGGGATGATTTGGCATATAGGGCATATAGGGTGTTTTACGGTTTTTAGGGAAAATTCTGTATGGCTTCTGAGGTATCGATAAAGTGTGTAGGTGATGATTTTGGGAATAGGAATTAGAAACCTATTGGTTACGGTAATGTGCAAGATTGGTACTAGAATAGACTGAGGATCTGAGTTGAGATGATAGGTACACTTTGGCCTAGAATACACTGCAGAACTGTGAGAAAAATTGGTAAATCGCAGCATTCGTTGGGCTTCGCCTGGCGAGTGTTGGCGAAGCTTCGCCTGGCAAAGGGAGGCGAGAGTTTGCCTGGCGAGCTGAGGCGAGTGGCAGCGAATAATTCAGAATTAAGTCCCAGACCTAAAGGGTAGGAACTTCGCCTGGCGAGTGTGGCCAGCGAAGGTTCGCCTGGCAAATGAAGGTTCGCCTGGCGAATGCACGATAGTGGAAAAGGGGCTTCGCCAGCAGGTTCTCCTGGCGAATGCTAGCGAAGGTTCGCTACGGGGCTTCGCCTGGCGAATGCCAGCGAACGTAGCAGAACCAGAATGTGATTTTTGTGATGTTTTGGCCTTGAGCTTGGGCTTGTGTGATCCCTTTGGCCTTGATGCACTGTAAGAATGATGAGTGTGGGAACTAACTTGTGTACTTGGTGATAGTGCATGTTTCCCGTAATAATGACTGGTGGACAATTAGTTGATGTAGATGTATGTAATGATCAATAGTATTGTGTATCCCCGAGTAGTGGGATGTGTTTGTATCTTGGTGACAGAATATGAACTTGTTTACTAACTGATTGATTTATATGGTGTTGGTGCATGTTATATCTATGCATATATATGTGATGTATAATGATACGATCAGGTGGATCGTGTGCACTTAGTGTGCCTGAACATAATAGTTATGCATTGGTGTATGCATATCATGGTGTCTTGGTGGGATGGATCATGTCTCGGATGGAGCGTAAGTGATCTGTCCGTACTCCTTTGTGGAGAATGGTGGGGTTGAATCATGTCTCGGATGGAGCGTAAGTGATTCACCCGTACTCCTTTGTGGAGAATGGTGGGGTTGAATCATGTCTCGGATGGAGCGTAAGTGATTCACCCGTACTCCTTTGTGGAGAATGGTGGGTTCGATTGAATGAACCAATGAGTCGGTACCGCATGCATGGTGTTGAGTTGCATTTTGCATTATAATATGTTATATTGTAATTTGAACAGTAGGTTCGTTATATGGTGTTGTTGGGGTGAATAATTGATGTGTTGGGGTGTTTTACTGCCTTATTACATGTATTACATTACCATTATATTTTTGATCATGTTTTCTCACCCCTTTGTTGTTGTTGTGGTCTGTGCTTCTTCGGAAGTACAGATAATTCAGGTGCTTAGCTAGCTTGGATATTGGTGTGATTGTCGAGTCTAGGACACTCTGATACGTAGCACGGGACTTGGGCGTTTTATTTGTTTTATGTTGAACTTATATTTTATTTCCCTGTGAACGTATCAAACTTTTATTGAGTTTTATTATTTAACATTCCGCTGTACTTGGAGAAAAACCTTTTTATAAGGAAACGTTGTTTTTATGTGATATCCCACTTGGGAGGATTGGAACTCTGATTTTGTTTATTTATAATGTTTATTAATTTAATTGATTTTGGGAAGTGGGGTGTTACAATTGGTATCAGAGCAGGTTGGTCCGTCCGGCCAGTGTTGTTGAGTCGAGTTGAGTCTGTCCTTTATGATGTAGTTGAATATCTTTTAAACCTGGTGTTGTTGTTTGGAGCAGTATGGCAGGAAGGAACGATGTTGCATTGGTTGCTGCTATGCAAGCAATGGCACAGGCTGTTGCTAATCAGAATCAAACTGCAGATGCCCAATTCAGGAGTTTGGCGCAGTTTCGGAGCAACAAGCCGCCAACGTTCGAAGCGGGAATTCTGGACCCCGAAGTTGCTCAGAAGTGGCTGAAGGCAATTGAGAAGATCTTCAGAATTATGGAATGTAGCGATGAGCAAAAGGTGAGGTTTGGTACTCACATGCTGGAGGGTGAAGCTGAAGCCTGGTGGGACAATAGTCGCCAAAGGTTGGAAGCTGCTGGAACTACCATTACTTGGGAGGTGGTTCGGAAAGGTTTTCTGGAGAAGTATTTCCCTGAAGATATCCGAAGCGCTAAGGAAATTGAATTCTTAGAGCTGAAACAGGGTAGCATGACTGTAGCAGAATATGCTGCCAAGTTTGAGGAGCTGGTGCAGTATTGTCCCCACTATAATGTGGAGGGGGCAATGACTTCTAAGTGCTTAAAGTTTGAGAATGGACTGCGTCCAGAGATTAAGTTGGGGATTGCTTGTCAGAAGATCAGGAGCTATCCTGAGCTGGTAAGCAGAAGCAGGATTTATGATAACGATAACCGAGCAAGGATTGCGCACTACAAAGCTGTTAATGACCGTAAGGGTAAGCAGAGGTTTAGTGGTACTCCTTATAGTGTTGCTGCTGATAAGGGAAAACGTAAAGCTGTTGTTGATAAGAAGCCTAGAGATGGGAGAGCATCTGTTGAAGGGAAATGTTTTCGGTGCAGTGGTATGGGACACCGTTCTAATGATTGTCCTAATGAAGCCAAGAAGTGTTTTAAGTGTTGGAAACCAGGTCATGTGATAGCTGACTGCAGAGCAACTATGCCGACCTGTTATAACTGTGGTGAGAAGGGTCATATCGGTACACATTGTGAGAAGCCGAAGAAGCCTCAGACGTCTCCGGCTGGTGGAAAAGTGTTTGCCTTGGCAGGAACTCAAGCTGCCAGTGATGAGCGTGTGATCAGAGGTACTTGTATTATCAATAATATTCCTTTGATTGCTATTATTGATACGGGTGCAACACACTCGTTTATTTCTGTAGATTGTGTGGAGAGGATAGGTTTGGTGCCGTCCACTCTGGAGGCACAGATGACTATTGAGACACCCTCTATAGGTTCAGTGACTACTTCTTTGGTATGCCTGAAGTGTCCGCTGACTATTTTCGGTAGAGAATTTGGAGTAGATCTGATTTGTCTACCACTTGGTAAGTTGGATGTTATTCTGGGTATGAACTGGTTAGAGTTCAACCGAGTCTACATCGATTGTTTTCGGAAGGAATTGTTGTTCCTGACCCCTGAAGAGGAAGTTGTGGCAAGTTCTTTGTCTAATAAAGAATTGAGGGCCTTGTTGGAAGATGAAACTAGAGTGTTTGCCTTATTTGCAATTTTATCGATGGATAACAAAGTGCCAATGGAGGAATTAGCAGTGGTGAATGAATTTCCAGAAGTGTTTCCTGACGACATTACGGAATTGCCTCCGACGCGAGAAGTAGAATTTGGTATTGATCTTGTTCCTGGTACGAGACCTATTTCTATGGCGCCGTACAGGATGTCTGCAGTGGAATTGGCTGAGTTGAAGTCTCAGATTGGAGAATTGTTGGATAGAAAGTTTATTAGACCAAGTGTATCGCCGTGGGGAGCTCCAGTGTTGTTGGTGAAGAAGAAGGATGGTAGTATGCGTTTGTGCATCGATTACCGTCAATTGAATAAAGCGACTATTAAGAATAAGTATCCCTTACCTAGGATTGATGATTTGATGGACCAGCTGGTGGGAGCTCGTGTATTTAGTAAGATCGACTTAAGATCGGGTTATCATCAGATGAGAGTAAAAGAAGGTGATATTCAGAAGACTGCCTTTAGGACTCGATATGGACATTACGAATATGCAGTAATGCCGTTTGGAGTGACTAATGCACCGGGAGTATTTATGGAGTATATGAACAGAATTTTCCATTCTTACTTGGATCAGTTCATTGTAGTGTTTATTGATGATATATTAATTTATTCTAAATCTGATGAAGAGCATGCAGGACATCTGAGAATTGCCTTGCAAGTGTTGAAGGAAAATAAATTATTTGCTAAACTGTCAAAGTGTGACTTTTGGTTGAAGAAAGTAAGTTTCTTGGGGCATGTAATATCTGAAGATGGAATAGCGGTGGATCCGTCAAAAGTAAGTGCAGTATTGCAGTGGGAACCACCGAAGACAGCGACAGAGATTAGAAGCTTTTTGGGGTTAGCCGGTTATTACCGCAGGTTTATTGAAGGGTTCTCTAATTTGGCGTTGCCATTAACTCAGTTGACGAGAAAGAACCAAGTTTTTGTATGGGATGCTGCTTGTGAAGAAAGTTTTGAAGAGTTGAAAAAGAGATTGACTACGGCACCGGTATTAGTGTTACCGACTCCGAGTGAACCGTTTGTGGTGTACTGTGATGCGTCTAAGATGGGATTAGGCGGGGTTCTGATGCAGAATGGTAAAGTAGTAGCATATGCATCGCGGCAATTGAGAGTGCATGAGCGAAATTATCCGACTCATGATCTTGAATTAGCTGTGGTTGTTTTTGTGTTGAAAATTTGGAGACACTATTTATATGGTTCAAGATTTGAAGTGTTTAGTGATCATAAGAGTCTGAGATACCTGTTTGATCAGAAAGAGCTGAATATGAGGCAGAGAAGAGGGTTGGAATTTTTGAAGGATTATGACTTCAGTTTGAGTTATCATCCAGGAAAGGCCAATGTAGTGGCAGATGCTTTGAGTAGGAAAGAAATTCATATGGCAGCTCTGATGGTGAAAGAAATTGAGTTAATTGAACAGTTTAGAGATTTGAGCATGGTTTGTGAGACTTCTACAGATAGTGTAATGTTGGGTATGTTGCAGGTAAATAATGACTTCTTGGATATGATTAGAGAAAATCAGAAGTTGGACGTGAAATTGGTAGATTTGATGCCTGGAGTAGGGAGTGACTCCGATAGTGACTTTAAATTGGATAGTACAGGTGTGTTGAGATTTAGAGGCAGGATTTGTGTACCAGATGATGAAGAATTGAAAAAGTCAATTTTGAGCGAAGGACATCGTAGTAGCCTGAGTATTCATCCGGGAGCTACGAAAATGTATCACGATTTGAAGAAATCATTTTGGTGGTCTGGTATGAAAAGAGACATAGCTCAATTTGTGTATGCCTGTTTGACATGTCAGAAGTCGAAGGTGGAACACCAGAGACCTTCGGGATTTATGCAACCATTAGAGATTCCGGTTTGGAAATGGGATTGCATTACCATGGATTTTGTGACAGGTTTGCCGAATACGGCGAGAGGTTGTGATGCTATATGGGTGATTGTGGATCGATTGACGAAGTCTGCACACTTCGTGCCGATCAATATTAGTTTTCCATTGACGAAACTGGCGGAGATTTACGTTCGGGTAATTGTGAAGTTGCATGGTGTTTCGTCCAGTATTGTGTCGGATAGAGATCCCCGGTTTACTTCGGAATTTTGGAAGAGCTTGCAGGAAGCTTTGGGAACTAAGTTGAAATTGAGTTCAGCTTATCATCCGCAAACTGATGGTCAGTCGGAGAGGACTATTCAGTCGCTTGAAGATTTGTTGACAGCTTGTGTGTTAGAAAAGGGTGGTGCGATGGATACTCACTTACCATTGATTGAGTTCACGTACAATAACAGTTACCATTCGAGTATTGGAATGGCACCGTTTGAAGCTTTGTATGGGAGGAGGTGTAGGACTCCTCTGTGTTGGTATGAAACTGGTGAGAATATGGGGCTTGGGCCAGAAATTGTACAGCAGACTACTGAGACAATTCAAAGGATTCGTGAGAAATTGAAAGTGTCTCAGAGTAGGCAGAAAAGCTATCATGATAATCGGAGGAAAGAGTTGGAATTCTGTGTAGGTGATCACGTATTCCTAAGAGTTAATCTGATGACTGGTGTGGGGCGTGCATTGAAGTCCAAGAAGCTGGATCCTAAGTTCATTGGACCTTATGAGATTTTGCAGAGAATTGGTGATGTGGCTTATAGGGTGGCGTTGCCGCCTGAGTTGTCAAACTTACATGATGTGTTTCATGTGTCGCAATTGCGAAAGTATGTTTCTGATCCATCTCATGTGATTCAGAGAGATGATGTTCAGATTCGGGAGAATCTTACTGTTGAGACGATGCCGTTGAGGATCGAGGACCGTAAGATGAAACAGCTCCGAGGGAAAGAGATACCTTTGGTGAGGGTAGCTTGGGGAGGTGCTGCAGGAGGCAGTGTGACCTGGGAGTTGGAAAGCAGGATGCGAGAAGCGTATCCGGAGCTATTTCCATCAGGTAATTTTCGAGGACGAAAATAATTAAAGTGGGGGAGAGTTGTAACACCCATTTTAATTATTTAGTCATTTTATTATTACTTTAAATATTATGTGTTGGTGTGCCCTTTGGTGGGGGTGTATTTGGTGATGTTTGGTGGGTGTCCCTAATGTGGGAGGATTATTGGTGGTGTTTTGGTGAATATAATAATATAGTGTATAATATTAATATTGGTGGGAATATTATTATTATTATTATATTTATTATAGTTACTATTGTTATTAATATTATTATTATTTTGGTGAGATAATAATATTATTATTATTATTAATATTTTATTAAGTTATTATTATTATTATTAAGTTATTATTATTATTGGGATTAGAGAATTAAAATAGAGAATGTGAGGGGTTAGCAGTTGTACGATACATTGTGAGAAGTTAGAGAAAGTGGAAAAAAGAACGATAGAAAGGAGAGAAGTGAGAAGAACGGAAAAGGGAGCGAAGAACGAAGGAACGGGGGAAAATCAGAATTGGCCAAACCTTGGAGGATTCTTTCATCGATCAACCGATTAACAAGGTAAGGGGGGAGAAACTTGATTGGGAAATGGTTTATACATGTATAGGGTAGTTGGGGATTCCTTAACCCCGTAGGAAATTGATCGATATATGATAATATATATTGTTATGTTATGATTGATGATGATTGTTGTTAATTATATAGTAATCGTTAATGAAATTGGTGTTTTGGGATGATTTGGCATATAGGGCATATAGGGTGTTTTACGGTTTTTAGGGAAAATTCTGTATGGCTTCTGAGGTATCGATAAAGTGTGTAGGTGATGATTTTGGGAATAGGAATTAGAAACCTATTGGTTACGGTAATGTGCAAGATTGGTACTAGAATAGACTGAGGATCTGAGTTGAGATGATAAGTACACTTTGGCCTAGAATACACTGCAGAACTGTGAGAAAAATTGGTAAATCGCAGCATTCGTTGGGCTTCGTCTGGCGAGTGTTGGCAAAGCTTCGCCTGGCAAAGGGAGGCGAGAGTTTGCCTGGCGAGCTGAGGCGAGTGGCAGCGAATAATTCAGAATTAAGTCCCAGACCTAAAGGGTAGGAACTTCGCCTGGCGAGTGTGGCCAGCGAAGGTTCGCCTGGCGAGTGTGGCCAGCGAAGGTTCGCCTGGCGAATGAAGGTTCGCCTGGCGAATGCACGATAGTGGAAAAGGGGCTTCGCCAGCAGGTTCGCCTGGCGAATGCTAGCGAAGGTTCGCTACGGGGCTTCGCCTGGCGAATGCCAGCGAACGTAGCAGAACCAGAATGTGATTTTTGTGATGTTTTGGCCTTGAGCTTGGGCTTGTGTGATCCCTTTGGCCTTGATGCACTGTAAGAATGATGAGTGTGGGAACTAACTTGTGTACTTGGTGATAGTGCATGTTTCCCGTAATAATGACTGGTGGACAATTAGTTGATGTAGATGTATGTAATGATCAATAGTATTGTGTATCCCCGAGTAGTGGGATGTGTTTGTATCTTGGTGACAGAATATGAACTTGTTTACTAACTGATTGATTTATATGGTGTTGGTGCATGTTATATCTATGCATATATATGTGATGTATAATGATACGATCAGGTGGATCGTGTGCACTTAGTGTGCCTGAACATAATAGTTATGCATTGGTGTGTGCATATCATGGTGTCTTGGTGGGATGGATCATGTCTCGGATGGAGCGTAAGTGATCTGTCCGTACTCCTTTGTGGAGAATGGTGGGGTTGAATCATGTCTCGGATGGAGCGTAAGTGATTCACCCGTACTCCTTTGTGGAGAATGGTGGGGTTGAATCATGTCTCGGATGGAGCGTAAGTGATTCACCCGTACTCCTTTGTGGAGAATGGTGGGTTCGATTGAATGAACCAATGAGTCGGTACCGCATGCATGGTGTTGAGTTGCATTTTGCATTATAATATGTTATATTGTAATTTGAACAGTAGGTTCGTTATATGGTGTTGTTGGGGTGAATAATTGATGTGTTGGGGTGTTTTACTGCCTTATTACATGTATTACATTACCATTATATTTTTGATCATGTTTTCTCACCCCTTTGTTGTTGTTGTGGTCTGTGCTTCTTCGGAAGTACAGATAATCCAGGTCCTTAGCTAGCTTGGATATTGGTGTGATTGTCGAGTCTAGGACGCTCTGATACGTAGCACGGGACTTGGGCGTTTTATTTGTTTTATGTTGAACTTATATTTTATTTCCCTGTGAACGTATCAAACTTTTATTGAGTTTTATTATTTAACATTCCGCTGTACTTGGAGAAAAACCTTTTTATAAGGAAACGTTGTTTTTATGTGATATCCCACTTGGGAGGATTGGAACTCTGATTTTGTTTATTTATAATGTTTATTAATTTAATTGATTTTGGGAAGTGGGGTGTTACACCACCATCCTATCATAAGTACGCTCAAACACGGGTATAGTGTTGTCTCACCACTCAAAGTTCCCAAGATCCAACAGGGCACATATGTACATTTTTACAAGTATTCACAAATATAGCAAGTAATCAAACAAGATAGGCTAAACCCTTAAAACCTAGTATCCCCAGTGAAATCGCTATTTCTGTTGCGGTGAAAATTGGATATCAAGCTATTAAATTAACTTGAATCTTAATTATTTTACAACTGAACTCTATTTTATCCAAAGGAAAGTTCTAAAGAAAGAAAAACCCTTTTCGCGATGTAACGACAAAGCTAAGAGATTCAAGAATCGGGGGTTGGTTATACCTAGGGAAGGTGTTAGCACCCTAAGCATCTGTAGTACTCTACAGGAACCTTTTGCTTAATTGCTTGCTAAGTTTGTGAAAATGTGCTATGGATTGGGATTAGGATAAGGGATAGGTAAAGACCTAGATGGTTTTCTAAGTTTGCTCGCAAAGACATCGCATCTTCTGCCTACGTATCCTAACTAGGATAGAATCAGAGCAATCGTAGTTCACCTCACAAGGGAAGAAGAACACTTGATTATGATCAAGGTTCAAGGGGGAACAAACATGACAATGTTTTTGTGGAGTTTGACGAAACTCCCTAATCTAAATTGTAACACTCAAAAGGGGAAGTAAGAAATCATGACGATGATTCTTACATAGAGTTGACAAACTCTATCCTAGGGTTCTAGTTGAAGAACACTCCAAGTACAGGTGGGTCTTTTAGACTTAAAGCAAAGTCTAATGGTTTCTAAACTAAGGTTAAAGTGACTTAACAAAGTTAAGGGAATGGGTGAATGAGTTATCCATAACATAAGGGTTAATGGAAAGATCTTTTCCTTTGGAGAGAGAGAGAGAGAGGTAACTGGGATGAGAGCTGACAAACCTCATTACTTGGGGAAAGAATACATTAAGCAAAGTAACAATATGATGAAGATAAAAGCATGGTGACAACCATTGAATAAACATGTTTAAAAGATAAAAATAAAGATGCATTGATGCCAATCAAAGCAGATGAACAAACAGGAACTGTGACGACAGACCGAGCTCAATTAAGTTCAACAGAGAAGCTAAGATAAACATGGTAACACCCAAAGATAAAATCCTATCATTTTAACGAACATTTAAGGATATGAGGGCAAGCAAAACATAAGTATATACAATTACAACAAGAGAAAAATTCATCTGCACATGTGAAAATGATCGTAAAACGCACCTAACTTGCAAATAGTCAAAAGGGATGAAAAATTAGGCAAACATGGAATTTGAAAATATGGCATGAAAGTAGACATCAAAACAAACACAATGTAAAAAGAATGGGTGAAAAATGATTAAAAATGAGTGAGATATGAATTTTTGAAAATGGGATGAAAAATGACAAAAATTGGTAAAAGGGTTGCCCTCCTCAGGGGTCGAACCCAGGTTCAGTATGTGCAAGGCGTGTTTTTGGAAATGGTCTTACCACTGGGGTGGCTATACATCCATTTGTAAATTCCACCCCATTAAAATATATGGGTAACATTCAAGCAGGCTGGACACAAAAGCATGAACAAACTTGGATTTGCATTTTAGCCATAACTTCCTCAATTCTTGATGTTTTTTCACAAAATATTAGTGTAACTTGAGTATTTTTTCATGAGGAACAAGATGGTATGGTTGGTTTTCTGAAATTCCTCCCCTAACTCAAAACCCGATAATACTTGCATTGTGATATTTTGAAATGCATTATGACATGAAACTCTTATACCAGCCAGTTTTCAACCAATGTAATCATGTACACACACCATACAAATGATAATGAATGATCCTAACACCTAGATTGTGTTAAAAGTAAACTGTAATAAAAATGATCTGTCAAGTTGCAAACATGTGTTTGTGAGATGCATGATGATGTGTAGATCCAGTTATAGCCATTTTTAAACCAAGACAACCATTCATACATACTACAAATATGTCAATGAGTGAGTTTAAACCAAAGCTTTGCATCAAAACAATCTGAGATGACAAATGATATGTAAGTTGCAAAAATGACATTTTGATGCAATATGGAAAATGCAGTTCAGGTTCAATGCATAATTTTGGCAAATCAGTCACCTACACACATCAAACATATGTTTTTAAGGATGACTAAGTAAAAGAATCAGTTCAAAGTAGTCTGTGGTGATAAGTGATATGCAAACTGCAAATTGGTGTTTGTGGAGTGCAGTAGGATATTCAATTTTAGTTCCAAGCATGATATTGGCAAATAAATCACATACACATCTCACATATATGTAGGCAAATGAGTTCCAGCAAAGGGGGATGGTTTCAAACTAGTTAGCATGGAAAATGACTTTCAAATTGCATTTTGATGTTTTGGTGAAGCATGAGAACACTCAAATCAGTTTATATGCACATTTTGATCAAGTAGACTATGTACACTCTTTTCATACATGTTAACAAACATTTTCAAACATGGAATTGATTTAAAAAAAGCTGAGGTAAAAAATGAAGAGCAGGCTGCCACTCGGTATTTTTGCAATGCAGTAGGGTTTTCAAAATCAGGTTCAAGCATGCTCAGGTCAAATGCAACATACACACATGTCATATATCATCTATATGAAGTAATTGTATTTCCAAAATTGATTAATAATCTCTAAAAGACCAAACTGGTATGGTGATGCTTATTTTTTGTTAAAATGCATTTTGAAATGAAACTCAAGTTCCAACCAATCTCAGATCAAAACAACTATCCACGCACACCATAAATATGCCAATGAACAATTTCCAACACAAATTCAGGTTAAAAGCCTACTGTTGTGAAAACAAGGTGCTCAAGTTGCAAATTTGTTGTGAAATGCATGAAGATGCTCAAATTCCAATCCAAACATTTTCAAACTGACCTAACCATATGCACACCACACATACATGATATTGAGTGAATTAAAACACAATTTGAAGCTAAGAGAGGACTGTCATAAGAAATGGTTTTCAAGTTGCAACTTATCATGAATATGATGCATGATGATGTTCAGTTCTTGTTTAAAGCATTACTTTGGTAAATGAATCACATACACATATCATATATATGGAAATAAGGATGTCCACACTTAGGAATTAGTTACATTGTGTACAAAACCAATTTTGGGGTATCTCATGGCCACTTATCTAGAAATATGCATTTTAGAGGTGAAATGTCAAAACAGATGGGAATAAGTTAGGCAGGACATCTACACATATTCTAAACATGATGATAAGTGTGTTTAGACCAAGGAAACAAAAAAACTTTCATCAATGCAAACTTTGACATATGGAATGCTTATGCAAGACTGTTTTGGGGCAGCATGAGTGTAATTTCAAGATATGACCTCAAACTTTCAAGATATGGTAAGGTAAAGTATGAGAGGGAGTTTCAAAGTCACATACCTCTTGTTGACAGTCTTGAACAAGTGAAAACACCAAGAAATCCAGAGAACTTCAATCACCTCCTTGCTTTGAGAATTTTCTTCCTTTTGAAGCAATGTGCAAATGTTGTGACAGTTGGAGAAATAAACTCTACCAATAATCCTTAATGCTTTGGAGAGTTTAGAAATGATATATGTGAGGTGTTTGAGTGATTAGAACATCAAGGAAATATCTAGAACAAGTTTTGACTGATTTTGTGGCTTTTGGTCAAAGTAACTTGGTATGGAAGTTGACCTTTTGAATGGTGAGGTTTTTGAATGGTTTAAGGTCTTGTACACCTTCTATATCATATTTAGAGATTGTGTGGATGATTGTTGTGGAGTTTGAATGTAGAGAAATGATTTTGGCAGCATTTGTAGCAAGGCAGATTTTGGTGGTTTTTGGTGAAAATGTGATTTTGTGATTTTGAAGCAAAGTGTGCAAGAGCAAAGGCTTGAGATTTCTCTGGTTTTTTAGAGTAGATATTGTGTTATAAATGAAGTGGTGATGGCCTCTATTTATAGGCAAATGAATGGAGGGGGCAGATTTGGAGATTTCCTTCATATGAAGGAAAGATTTACCTTTTTGATCAAACCTCCACAAAGAGGTTTCCTTGGCTGATAGGTAAGCTCCAAAGTAAAGCTTCATGATGAGTTTGAAGTGGCTAAATGCAGGCTAGAATGCATAGGTTGATGGCTGGTTCAAATTTGTCTTTCCATCTCATGCTTGTCATTTTTACTTTAAGTGCAAGTTGTAAAGCCACTTGCAAGCCCACTTGCAAGCTTGGCTAATTCCATTTCCTCTGCATTTTCATTGTATTTCCAAGCTACAAAATCTCCACATATCAGATAAAACTTGATTCACAAGCTGAGATTGGTCAGATTGATGAAATAATGGATTTTTGAAACTGTCAATGTGGGATTTCAAGTATGAAATCACCAACTTGCCATAACCATAACTTTCAGCTCATAAATCCCTTTAAGATGTTCTAGTACTCTTTAGAAATCCCTCAAATATCTCTAAAACATTCATGTTTTAATGAGTTTCAATTTCCCAAAGGAACTTGGCCAAAAAGTCTCTCAAAGTTGCTAAAAAAATGAACTTAAAAGTGAAATTTCTCCAAGTCTTTTTCCCTTCTTGAAATGAATTTGATCATAACTCCAAATCTATGCATTTTCTGATCATGGACCACTTAGGGACTTTTGTAGGATTTGCAAGAGCTTTCAAATGAGCTTTGAACCACTTCATTTGGATGTGTGGTTAAGGAGTTATGGTTTAGCCCCTTTCAAAACCCTAATTTCTCGATTTTTCGATTACTCCTTCATCCTTGATCCAATGGTCATGAAAATTGATAGGCAAGTGAAATATGATATAAGGAACATTTTTGATTCACACTTTGAATTCCAATTCCTTAAATTTGAAGAGTTGACTTTTTGGTCAACCGTACGATCGATCGGTGACTACCGAGTCGTCTGTTGACACTCTGGACCTCCTGAGATTTTGAAACTTCTTGAATGAACTTTATTAATCTATATGAACTTCATGGATCATAATCCCACCATTAAAACACCTTCCAACATCAAAGTCAAACTAAAGTTTACTTTTACTAGTCAAAAACCCTAATCGGGTGCCCTGAAATACATTGTTCTTGATTCTGGGGTAACATCCTAAAATTGGGTACTCAATTGATATCATATAATACCCTTGATCTTGTTTCATGATTTAACTAGCCTAAAACTTTGATTGATCACAAACCCTGAAGCTTCGATTTGATTGTACAAAACCCTGATTCATCTGTAACTTGACAAAGACAAACTTGCACTGGGTTAAGGTTAGATAATTCATGAGTATGCTCCTAAAATGATAATGAGAATCTAAGGGGTTAAAATTTGGGTTGCAACAATGTTTAAGTTTGTTCATTTCCTTGGTTGTTACCATGAATCTTTTTCATTTCTCCATTTGTGAATGTTTATATCCATGCTTGAACTGGTGTTAATTTTCTTACCTATCCATGATTGATTGTCACCAACATGTCTTGAATATGTTTGAATGTTGTTACATTTCTTCATTTGGATTGATCTTCTATATATCAAGTTTATACATCATCAAGGGGTTCATATCTTACCAAAAGAAAGTGCTATTTGAGGTTGTTACCAAGAGAATTGAAGTAGTGATATGCAAAACCCTGATTAGGGATTCCAATTGAAAAAGTCAACTGTAGTTTGACTTTTGGTATAAATGGGTTTCCAAAGTTTGAATCATGGTACATAATGTTTCTTTGACTTATTTTAGTCTCCTCAAGAAGTTTGAAAGGTTCAAGAACCCCAGAGCACCAACGAACGATCCTGAAGATTTCAACTGTTCGGTTTGTCTGTCTGGAAAGTCAACTCTTTGACTTTTGGGGTTTTGACCCTAAATTGAAGCAATCAAAGTTTCCAACATTATTTTATGCATGCCTAGTGAGTTTGGTGATGATTTGATCAAGAATTGATGGATAACTTGTGAATCAAGAAATTAGGGTTTATAAAAAACCCTAATTGCAAGCTAATTTGGATTGGTCATAACTCACAAACCACACATTAAAATTCAGTGGTCCAGAGATGGTTGGAAAGCTTTTGAGAAGTACTAAAAAAGTTTCATATGGGGTTGAGGTCCAAAAATGCATAGATTTGGATTTATGAGCTCATCAAGTTGTGAAGGATTTCTGCACTTAGAAAAATTCCATGTTTCTTGGCTTGTAAGTAAGCTTTTGCAACAAACTTCATGACGATTTTTGACATAGTTCCCTTTGGAATATGAACTTTGGCAAAAAAATGAAAGTTGTAGATCATATTTGGGGCTTCTAAAATGCACAATAGATATTTCTCAACCTTCGTGGTTAAGGAGAATCAAAGTGGACAAGTTAGGCATTCACTACAAGAAAAACGATGGATTACGACGGTTATTTTGGCAGGTTACGACGGTTAAAACCTTCATCAATTACATTCTACGACGGTTGTAGTACCGTCGCAAAAACGTGTGTCCCCAGGCGGTTTAGCGATGGTTGAAAAAACCGTCACACACAACCGTCGTTATATTTCACGACGGACTTGAACAGGCCTAAACTGGAGATGGCGACGGTTAAAGACCGTCGTTACTAGCCTTTTTATTTTTATTTTCATTGTTGATTGTGACGGTTTAAAACTGTCTTGAAATCTATTTCACGACTGGTTGGAACTGACATAAATTGGAAATGACAACAGTTAAATACTATCATGAATATCCTTTTAATTTTTGTTACCATTGTTGATTGTGACGGTTTAAAACTGTCGTGAATGTGATATCTTGACGATTCATTATTAGTTTTTATGTATTGTATTATATTGTTTTATAATATATTCTTTTATTTAAATTATTATCTACTAAAATAGTTATATTATTTTTTCTTTAAATTATTTATACAATAACATTTTTATTTATAGTTTTTTTTTAATTTTTTTCTATTGCTTTTTAACGTAGTAAAATTAATTCCAAAACTTAATATCAAATAAACATTATAATATCAAAAAAACGCGAGTTTCATAATCATGTAAAATGAAAGTTCCATAATCATGTCATGTAATACAAAAATCCGAAAACATATCAAATCATAATCTTATAATAATAAGTATCATTGTGTCAAAAATGAATAAGATTCATAATCTAGAAAGTATGTTATTATGAAATTCAGTAGCTAGACTCAGATGAACGTCTACCATCAGTAGGTGATTCCAATCCCTGAAAAAAAATTGTATTAAAATAATATTCTTTAAAATAATACTCCGAAGCTTTAACTTTAAATTCATCAAAATAATATACCTGTCTTCCACTAAAAATTTTCATTTGCATTAAGAGTTCAATTTCCTCTTTCATAACATTGTCTCTTTGCGTCGGACCTATAGGATGTATGTGTTGACCTGAAAGACACATGCGTCGACCTGAAATGCTTATGTGTTGACACATACTGAACATAAACTTTGGTTTTACAAAATCTTTAGTATGTTTCGAAACAAATTATATCTTTTGTGAACAAAGAGAACCCAAGAATCACTTACAGCAGCAATTGAAGGAATATCAGTCTGCCCTAGAGAGCCATGTGACACATCCATTCCTAGAATGAGAGTAGGTGCTTTGGAAACAATAGGAAGAGACGGAGAACTTTCAACACTCAACACTCAGCAATGAGTTTAACCTACCAAGCTGCAGGAGAATGATTGAATTAAATGGATAAAACATTCTCTGATATAATTAAGAAAGCAATAAAAATCAAACACATGGGAAAATATGCAAAAGAGTTTAGAAATAGCAGTGGTACTAACTACGTGTAGAAAGTAGCCACTCAACTTTTTACCATAATACTAAACCTAAACTACATACCTTGGCATTGATCTTCAACATAATATTACCCAGATACTGATCATTGACTCTTACGGGACACATGCACTGATTGACGATTCCATAATCAGCAAGATTCTTCTTTTTCCATGGGCCTTCAATGTCACAATAATTTTCATCTAGTATACTATAAAGTTACCAAAAGCATAAAAATAAGGTATAATAACATCAATACACTAACCATAAATATCACAGTTTTTTCTATCAGGAAGCAAACGGAGAAGGAATTGAGGAGCCCTGGGAAGTTTAGACTGAATGATCTCAAACATCTTCTCCACTCTAACCATTGATGGGGCACGTCTAAACTGGGGATAATCTTCAAATACGTCAAATGGTTGGTCAATCATTTGCAAAGGTTTAAGGAAAAAAACAATTCAATTATGCTAGCACATTCATACTCCAGTTAATAATATGCATAGTTGCAAAACTCACAATTCCTTTAGTATTTCCAATTCTAATTAGATCCCTTACAACTGCCCGTACATCACATCGTGCAGAAAAGTTTGCCATAACCCATTTCTCTTATCTTTGTTGGCTGCACAAATTTTTGGAGAGAAGCATGCAAGTTACTTTAAGAACTTAGAATACGAGTCAATATTGTCAATAGTAGGATCATGTAAAAGATTATCTAATATGAGGTAAGTGAAAATTACCTTATTGTTAAAATTCCACCTTCCATTTCTAGAACTGAAATCTTCACCATTGCCAAATTTCAACTAATGAAAACAATTCAATAGTCAGATTCAAAGCATAACACATAATACTAATGAAACCCAAACAAGCACTGTCATGATCAATATCAACTACATTAATTTAAACTATACCCTTGGAGCAGGCAAAACACGTCCTTCCACTTGAGTAAAGCCTGTGGCATCAGAATATTTCTCCGACTATGAATTGTAGAATTGAGGCTACTAAGAACCTTTGGCATCAACCATAGGAGAAACTTGACACCGAATACCAAATCATCAGTGATGTTTATCAAATAAAGTATCCCAGAAAGTTCATCTTCGCAAAGTTTCCACCGTATTGAGCTTTTATCATCCACCATAGAATAAGCCCTGCCATATTGTCCAACTTTACCAATACTTTTCTCAGTCTCTTCAATCACCTGCCTAACAACAGTCAAAAGCCAAGCTGCTACAGGCCTTTTCTCAACAAAACGAAGTCGCTTCAGCGCTTTGCCAACAAAAACATTATCCCTAGAGTTACTTGTCCTTGTGCTATCCACAGACTTTGGAGCATCACCGTCCACAACACTTTTATGGTAAGGGCATCTTACCTTGTTATCACACATATGACTAGTTGATGCCTCTTGACTACCCTTAAGTCTAGAAGCTGACAGTTGAGCAAGACTCATTTTACGCACATTCTTCTGACGCTTTTAATTTTATGAGCATATAAAACCGGTTAAATACAAATGATGAATAAAAGGAAAATACCTGAAGTTGATTCAAAATCCAATCAATCACAAGAGAAGGAAGAACCATCCTTTCAGCATGATGCCATTGCAAAAGCCAAAAAATATACCACCATCTAAAATGTAAAGATGGCTTTTCACCAGCAAAAAAAGATGGTAACATATCACTTTAGATCATTAGACTATCAGGCAAAGAGGAATCTGCAAATGGCTAAGTTTTAGCAGTAAAAAAGCAAACAAAAAGTTGGGGCATTCCATTATTAAAGGGGTGAAAGTGAAGAAATGAATTTTTACAATGTTCTCATTGGAGGCATAAGAACTCTTGAATTTATTGAAATCCAATGAAATCCCAAGCATGTCGGTGGAAATACTCAATTAAAAAAATTAAATATTACGCAGAAAATTCTCGGTCAAATCCAGAAAATTCCTTTGTAGGTTCATTGATAGACTTTGAACCAGGTTTCGGCTTAAGCCAACTTGGAGTATAACTACTCAACAGAACATGTAAAACCAACAACAAACGATCAAATAGACCCTCAGTAGAAAAGTCTACAAATGCAGCAGAAGCAGCTTCAGAAGATGACTCAGAATCCTTCTTAGAATGCATGGCATTCACCGAAATATATGCATCCTCATGCACAACCCGACTGCCTAGGAGACGAAGAATCACAGGGGCCAGAAAATGTTTCATGTTCCGCACAGATGGTTCTCTACAAAATTGAACACACAAAAATGATAAACTGCCTCCATATTCTAGTATGCAAGATTTCAATCACAAACATAAAAACAAAACCTAAAGTAAATTGTTTTCATAGCACAAATAACCATAGTTCATTTATGATTTATTGATTTCCAACAATTCTTCTAGGAGGAAAATATTTTCATACACTAATATATAGTCTTTTTACATACCTTTCAATGCAAAGAATAGAAAGAAATCACAGGAGTAACTGCAACCGTAGTGACAAAGACACACATAGGGATGCAGGAAATGGTGGAGAAGAATATATTGCAACTGTTGGTCGCCTAGCTAATCCAGGGTTGCTGCCACCTCTTATACTTTTCTTGGAATTTGCTTTAGTTGTCTGGCCTTCAACTCCAGGAGAAGTACTTCCCACTGGCTTACTTCCACTTGTAACAGAAAAAATATTCTTATCCGGGAGTTGTGTAGCATCTTTTACATTGGACATTTTGATAACTTGAACCTGCAGACAAATCCCTCCAATTATAATTCATAACTAGGCAAAAATATATATTAAAGGTAAAAAAAATATTATAACCTCTACATCATATTTAATTTAACAACATACCTATTTCTCCGTAACCTGCAATTAACTTTAGCAACCCATTAAGATTAATTTTTCCTTTATCATCCACCTGTAGATTAGAGTTTTCATTTAGCATATGAGGAAAAAAAATAGAGAAATAAAAGCTCATGCCTATATTGATATGAGGATATACATACATTTACCTACCTATATGTCTATCCTAGTACAACCATCCATGCAAAACATTCATCACAGTATACTAGAATAGATTTTGTAAAAAAAGCATTACCTTGTATGAATTACTGCAATGATTTAGCATTTCAAATCCAACCACAACAATATCAACTTCTGTGCCTTCAGACACATGGTTTCTATATGTATCAAACATCTGGATGAATGAAATATAAACAAATATGTCACCTAGAAACTTAATCGGATATAATGTTAGAAACACAAATGTGTGGCTCTTAGTGTATTTGTAATTTTACATAGTATTAGTTGGCCATTCAACAAGTTAAATAAATATATCATTCAATAGTTTTGTTTAGTTTTTCATCAAATCACCATCTACCCATTTGATTGGATTTTGCAAAGTTTTCACAGATCCAACCCAGCATATAAATGTTGAAACATTTGACTTTCCATTGTCTAATCACTTTGTATATTGAAACATTTGCAGAACTCAGAAGCTGTAGCATTGATCTATCATTTTAAGCTTTTTCGGACATTTTTATTATTGTACTTAATTACCAAACACAACCCTCCCATATAATGTTGCATCAAGCATTAAAAGAATGAACTAAAACAAATGAATCATACAAAGACAAAATGTACATCAACCAAAATATGCAACTTTGAGATACCTCCAACATTAATTCCTTGAAAATGAAACCTGGAAGTAGTTGGTTGTCTCTTATCTCAGCAGGCTTTAGTGTAACATGTTTGGGATAACTAGGAAAAACTGAGTACAAAAAAAATAACAAGCATAAGTATAAACAACACTGGAAACTAATTTATTTCCTGATGAACAAAAAGACAAATATCAATCAAAAGCCCCTTGACACGGAAAGGTTAGTGACGACATAATTTTTTTTGAAGTAATAATTAAAGTAGCTTTAGAGTTGGGCCTTATCTTGTCCAATTCATTACATGTAACCATTGCATCCTATATCAATTATTCCAAAAGAATGCAATAGTTAATTTATTTCAATCAACAAGACCCAAAAGTACACAACATGCATACCATGATTTTTAAAGTCATTTTATCAGTTGAGAGTCCAATCTTCATTCCATGTAAAAGTTCTCAGCTGCCTGAAATTGGATAGACACATCCGGAGTTGTTTGAAATGGTGCTCGATTACCATGGATTTCATAACATGCAATCTCTAAGGTTGGAAAGTTAGAACCAACCCTGCATAACAAATCATTTTTTGAACAATGGCATACCAAAGTAAACATTCTTGATCAGAAGTATAAATACAAGTTAAAATTACACACAATATTCCAACAATTAAAACAGGTATGTCCGAGAAATAAACAAAAGGAAAAAATAATAAAAACTTTGTGAAGGAAAGACGTGTTTTAGTATATTACATATTCATCCACAAACATCTTTAGAAATAATACCTTACATCTAGATTTGGACTTTGGTCATCAGTTAGAAGTTCATACTTCTCGGCACAAAGAGAAGGCTTGTTTGTCACCCTTTTGTCACAACTTTTACTGATTGAGTCCACCTAACAGACAAAATCACCAAGGCACCATGTTGCAGTGCACGACGCCCAAAAAATAACTTACAAAGGCAAACTACAACTTGCAATACTACATGAATACAAAGTTATAGAGAAAAGATGGCTATTGCCAGTAGAATAAAATTAAATTGACTATGTGTATGAAGATTTTGTAAATGTCCTTCAAATTTTAGTTCTTCAGTTTCTCATAATTTTTTTTCCTTGGGTTGAGTATACATGGATGAAATTCTCAACCTATTTGTTAAATAATTAAATGCAAGTTATTTTATTGTTTGAATATAAGAGTATAAGAAACACTCTGCTCAATATTCATCTTTTTATTGGATGAAATAAATGTGGACCCCAAACTTTAAAAATATGTTTCATATAAAATGGTGAGACTAATATAAATTTCAACTAATAAGGAAATGACTGTTAAAGAGAGTTTCACTGCTCTTAAATATGAATATTAATGAAAATTTTCTTGGCATATTACATTCTAATTTCTATTTTTTCCGTTTCTTTAATCGCAGAAGTATTGCAACCAAATATGTATCTCACATCATCATTGAAAGTATAATTAATTGACAAGACAGATATAAAATGGAACTAATAAAATACTTACCACCCCAACTAGCTGTCATTTAAAACGGTTTGGGATCGGCATGTCAAAGCAAACAAGAGATTTCTGTTGTATCTTATTAAGTCGATTCTCCCATTCAGCACTTCCAACAGCTACAAGCTGTTAAATATTGCTTAGAAGTTAGAAATCTTAAAAATTTTCAACCGTATAAAACAAATATAAAACAAAATTTAACCACCTAACCTTTTCTGTGTCAATAACAGTTATAGGTAAAGACAATGAGCTACCAACATACAATGTGGGGTCTTCCTTATTGCCGCAGAGAGAACACCCCTTCTCATCAAGGATATCTATTGGCCTTTATATGCAAGCAAATAACAGTGAATAAAAACAATTTTAGAGGATTTATATAATTTTTGAAAGGCACAATTTTGCAAAAGTATGTACAACAAACCTGTAGTGACCTACCAAAGAGATGAACCAACTCCGAAAAAAGAGGTGCAGCATCAGGTCTAACCAGTAACCTAGTGAGAAGTATTTGAATGAAATTGTTCTCGTTCTTGGAAACAGCAGCAGCCTTCTCTGGATTAGGTGAGGACAACTGTATGGCATCAGATAAAGACATATCATGTGCCTCCAGTTTTTCGATGAGAGCCATTTAAAATCAGCCTCGGGGCAACCCACTGCCAATGAAAAATTAGCAGGCTGCAAAGTATCCAAAATATGGACGAGCTTATTCTGAAGCTTAGAATCACCATTTGCAAACTTAATCTTAGATTCACTGGGTCCGGAAACACGGTTCACATCGTCCTTTGTAAAAATAGATGGTGGCATCTTACAATCAATCATGGCATTCAGAAAAAACCTGGAACGAAGAGGAACAAAAGCCATGGATTTTAAATGCATATCAGAGTTATTCAACTCTAACAGGGCTGCAAATTCAGCATCACTTTCATCTGCAGCCATAAGATCATAAAGCCCTTGAGAGTCTCGAAAACATACATCACGAAAAGGTGAATGTTTTATAGCATCAGCTATGGCTACTGTTAAAGACTGATAAAGTTGATTTGCGTCTTCACGAACTGTGACATTAACATTCAGAATGAACGGCCGCCATCTAACAAATGTAAATATTGAATACGCGGGTGGAAAAATCAAACTTAGAGGAAGCATATGTTGCATCCTTGAAAGAGCTGAAATAGAAGGTTCACCCAAGAGGTCCACCACTAATCCTTCACAGAGGGCTCTGCAGTTCCCAACAAGCAATCTAAACCAGTGAACATGAACTTCAATTGAATTATCTGCCTTAAAAGCCCCAACAGAACGGGCGTTTCCATTTGAATTGGATCTTGAGGTTCTTATAAATTGTATCACGTCTAACCCCTCCTTTAACCTAAGAATGGTAACCAGTCTTTCCAGGCTGGTAACACCATAAATAACTGCACCAACAACAAGCGCAGAAACAGCAGCAACGTTACAAGCAAAGTTATTAATAGCGGCCACTCCAGGCGCTATCTCGGTATTCTCTCCCGGTGCGGCAAACCTCCGCTACGAAGGACCGGCGCACATCCCAATAAAAAATTGAGAAACCGAAACCTATAACAATTGAGCAACAAAGAGAAATTGATTTAGAGTTTAAAAATACTAACCTGACAAGATTTGTTTGGGACTTGTGGTGTGGGATAGATACCAATACGGCGTCGCTGGCAGCATTAGGGTTTTTCCAATGGTGTGGTGGTGGTTGTTTCAATTTTCCCAAAAAGAAGAAGCATAAAAGACATGATTCTCAAAAGAAGAAAGTGATTTCGTCTATTCCAATTTTGGTCACGCGGTTCTTTTAACTTTTGGTATGGATTTTTTAAACTTTTGTCTAAGGGATACATGCGGTTTTTAAATAATTTGGAGCCGACGGTTGTTGAACCGTTGCGGATTTGTTTTTATGCCAGTAGGTCCACAACAGTCGTAAAATGTTAAAAGATTTATAATATATATATATATATATATATATATATATATATATATATATATATATATATATATATATATATATATATATATATATATATATATATATATATATATATATATATATATATATATATATATATATATATATATATATATATATATATATATATATATATATATATATATATATATATATATATATATATATATATATATATATATATATATATATATATATATATATATTTATTTATTTACTAAAATTAATTTTAATAAAAATTCACTATTTATATAATAAAACAAAACATAACATATTTTATTATTATTTTAGAAAAAATATTAAACTACATTATCATAATAAATATAATAATTATTTATTAAATTAATTAATAAAATTGAAAAGGTTGGAAAATATAAATGAAAGAAAAAAGTGGAAAATTAAAGGAATAAAAAAAATAGTGATTATAATTGGCTAAAGTAATTGCGACAGTTCGCCTTAACTGTCGCGAGTGTGGAAAGAGGGCGGTTCTTTGGTAACTGTCGCAATTATTTCATACAACATACCTAAAAAATCTACGACGGTTGGCTCAAACTGTCGTGAGAACTGTTATAGTCTAGAAATAAGGACGGTTTTTTTATAACTGTCGCAAAAAATCTACGACAGTTGACCCTAGCTGTCGTGACAACCGTCGCAATCTAGAAATAAGGACGGTTTTGTGATAACTGTCGCAACTCAAGTGTCGTAAATCTTCTTTTTTCTTGTAGTGATTTTTCATGTCACAAAACTAAGTTCAGCACTTGCATTTTGATGCATAAACCATTCAAACCTCTTCTAATCACTTGCTTAACTCATGACTTGACGCTTCGGGACTAATTTGAGAAGATTACATTGCATTTTCACGAGGCAAAAGCAGATTTGGGTTGTTTTGAATTGTTTATTCTTGCAAGTACAAGCAAGTGGTAAGGAGAGAGAAAGTTTATGCAAATTCTGCCATAACTCAGCTACCACATCAGCAGCTCTCCTCCTTCCCCTTATGTAAAATAGTTGCAGGCTATTGATGATGATGAAACACATAGGAAAGTGGCTCATGCTCAGAAAAGAGATATCAAGATATATTTGCTCATTTTTGCCTCCAAGAAGGGCAAACTTGGCAAATTTGCAAAATCTGCCCATGCCCCTCACCTTCAGGCTTTCTTATAAATAGAGTGCACTTCTCACATCAAAACCACACCAGAATAAACTAGAAAAAATTGAATCTCTCTCATTCCTCAAATCACAACCCTTTTGCAAGTAGTAGAAGCTTGCCCCTTTGTGATGAAGTTCTGCCTTTGCATAAACTCTTCCAAAACTCTTTCCAATTATCAAACTACCAAGAAAATCACTCTAACACATCACATAACATGTGTTAGAGGTGTTCAAATCCTTACAACCATCAAAACCTGCTAGAACAGAAAGTCAACTCTCATACCTTTAACTTTTGACTTTTCTGCACTTTCGAAGCTAACTCACTGCCTAGACCATTTCCAATCCTTCCAACACTTCAAACACACTCCCTATTAGTTGTTTGAACTATCCAAAGCATTACCAAAGTTCTGTAACGCCATTTCATAGAGGTTCACTTTGAAACTCTTGGTGATTTCTTGCAAAAGGAAGCCATTATGTCAAGGCAGTGTGGTTGAGGGAGTTTTGATCATTTGGATATCTCATTTGGAGCACATTGGAGCTATTTGGATCATCATCCATTAACTGGATTTCTTTCTTAGAGTTTTGACTTGAAAAATCTACTTTTAATATTATGCCATGTTTTGAGGTACACTGAGTTTGAACATGCTAGACATCATTTATAGGTCAAGTTTGAACTTTTTCTTGCGCACAAGCTTGTGTATTCATGACTGTCCACTTGTCTTGGCTTCCTAGCTTGCTTTTCATGTCATTTCCATATGCAACTTTATGTTTCTGCTTAGGCATATGTGATTGGTGCTTATAGAAATTATTTATAGGTCATATATGTTGTGTTTGATCACTTGGTTGATGCTAAGTTCGTCTATTTCTGACTGTGACTTGGTTCTTGCTTAAACTTGTCATTTTTTCCACTAAACATGCCATTTGTTGATTGAGGTTGTCTATTAATATATGATGCTTGTAAGCACTCTCTATGTGTCACATATGTTGTGTTTGAATCATTGCTTGCTGCTTAAAACATGTGTATTGCACTGTCACTTTGCTTTTGCACATAACATGCCATTTTTAATGATGTCTTCGAGTTTTCCACATAGGGCATGATATGAACAAACCAACACCACCATTGTATTCCTTGTGAAAAATACACAATTTGAATTTTTTCAACTCAATTTAATTAAGTTTTGAGCAATTTATGTTCCTTATTGCAAATCTGCCTAGCCTAGGTTCTTGCCTTGCCTTGCCATGCTTTTGCCCTAGTTTTGAACCTAGTTTTCAAATGTGCATAACTTCTTTGATTTTTATCATTTTTATGCCACTATTTTTGTAATTTTTTCCTTGTTATGTCTAGTTTCAATGTGTAAGGAAAGAATTCAATAATTGTTATTTTTTAAACACTTTGGTTCACTTTAATAACTTGGCCTTTTTTAGGGATTTCTTTGGTTTTCATGAACTTTCATGACATGATACTTGATTTTTTCTTGTAAGATTGATCTTGTGTGAACCATTGTTGAATGTATAAAATGCTTATATGTTTGAAAACACTTGGCTTTTTGCTTTACCATGATCGTATTTTCCTTTGTGAATGCATGAATATGTAAAGTGTGCTTTGAATTTCCTTTGTGAACCATTACTTGCTTCTTGATGTTGTAACCTCATGAACATGATCTCTCACCCTCATATTACTTGTTTACGTGTCTTGTTAGAACCATAACATGTTTATGTTTGTTCCTTTCCTTAGTTGTTACCATGAATCTTGTCCATTTCTCCATTTGTGAAGTTTATATCCATGTATCAACTGTTGTCAATTTTCTTACCTATCCATGATTGATTATCATCAACATGTCTTGAATATGTTTGAATGTTGTTACATTTCTTCATTTGGATTGATCTTATACATATAAAGTCTACACATCATCAAGGTGTTGATATCTTACCAAGAGAAAGTGCTATTTGAGGTTGTTACCAAGAGAATTGAAGCAGTGATATGCAAAACCCTGATTAGGGATTCCAATTGAAAAAGTGAACTGTAGTTTGACTTTTGGTATAAATGGGTTTCCAAAGCTTGAACCATGGTCCGAAATATTTCTATGACTAATTTAAATACCCTTAAGAAGTTTGAAAGGTTCAAGAACCCTAGAGCACCAACGATTGATCCTAAAGATTTCCACTGTTCAATTCGTCTGTCTGGAAAGTCAACTCTTTGACTTTTAGTGTTTTGACCCCAAATTGAAGCAATCAATGTTTAGGTTTGTTCCTTTATTTGGTTGTTACCATGAATCTTGTTCATTTCTCCGTTTGTGAAGTTTATATCCATGATTGAACTGTTGTTAATTTTCTTACTTATCCATGATTGATTGTTATCAACATGTCTTGAATATGTTTGAATGTTGTTACATTTCTTCATTTGGATTGATATTCTACATATCAAGTCTATACATCATCAAGGGGTTCATATCTTACCAAGAGCAAGTGCTATTTGAGGTTGTTACCAAGAGAATTGGAGAAGTCATGTGCAAAACCCTGATTAGGATTCCAATTGAAAAAGTCAACTATAGTTTGACTTTTGGTATAAATGGGTTTCCAAACCTTGAACCATGGTCCATAATGTTTCTATGACTTATTTAAGTCCCCCTAAGAAGTTTGAATGGTTCAAGAACCCCAGAGAACCAACGATCGATCCTGAAGATTTCAATTGTTCGGTTCGTTTGTCTAGAAAGTCAACTCTTTAACTTTTAGGGTTTTGACCACAAATTGAAGCAATCAAAGTTTCCAACATTATTTTATTCCTAGATAGTGAGTTTGGGGAATATTTAATCAAAAATTGATGGATAACTTGTGAATCAAGAAATTAGGGTTTATGAAAAACCCTAATTGCAAGCTAATTTAGATTGGTCATAACTCTCAAACCACACATTAAAATTGAATGGTCCAAAGATGGTTGGAAAGCTCTTGAGAAGTACTAAAATAGTGTCATATGGGGTTGAGGTCCAAAAATGCATATATTTGGATTGATGAGCTCATCAAGTTGTGAAGGATTTCCACACTTAGAATAATTCCATGTTTCTTGGCTTGTAAGTCAGGTTTTGCAACAATTTTCATGACAGTGTTTGACATAGTTCCCTTTGGAATCTGAACTTTGGTCAAACATGAAAGTTGTAGGTCATATTTGGGGATATTCAAAAAGTAAAAGGGAATTTTCTCAACCTTCGTGGTTAGGGAGAATTGAAGAGGACAAGTTAGGCATTTTTAGTGTCACAAAACCAAATTCAGCACTTGCATTTTGATGCATAAACCATTCAAACCTCTTCTAATCACTTGCTTAAATCATTCCTTGATTCTTAAGGACTTAGTTGAGAATATTAAATTGCATTGTCACGAGCCAAAACCATATTTGGGTTGTTTTGAAATGTTTATTTTTGCAAGTACAAGCAACTGGCAAGGAGAGAGAAACTTTATGCAAATTCTGCAACAACTCAGCTACCACATGAGCATCTCTCTTCCTTCACCTCATGTCAACTATTTACAGGCTATTGATGATGATGAAACACATAGATAAGTGGCTCATGCTCAGAAAAGAGATCTCAAGATAGATTTGCTCATTTTTGCCTCCAAGAAGGGCAAACTTGGCAAATTTGCAAAATCTGCCCATGCCCCTCACCATTCGGGCTTTCTTAAAAATAAAGTACATTTATCACATTAAAACCACACCAGAATCAACTTGAAACAAAGTTGAATCTCTCTCATTCCTCAAATCACAACCCTTTTGCAAGTAGTAGAAGCTTGCCCCTTTGTGAAGAAATTCTGCTTCTACATAAGCTCTTCCAAAACTCTTTCCAATCATCAAACCACCAAGAAACTCACTCTAACACATCACATAACATGTTTTAGAGGTGTTAAAATCCATACAAAAATCCAACCCTACTAGAACAGAAAATGAACTCTCTTACCTTTGATTTTTGACTTTTCTGCACTTTCAAAGCTAACTCACTGCATAGACCATTTCCAATCCTTCCAACACTTCAAACACACTCCATATAAATTGTTTGAACTATCCAAATCATTACCAAAGTTCCGTAACACCATTTCCTAGAGATTCAGTTTGAAACTCTTGGTGATTTCTTGCAAAAGGAAGCCATTCTGTCAAGGCAGTGTGGTGGAGGGAGTTTTGATCGTTTGGAGCATATTGGAGCTATTTGGAGTATCATCAACCAACTGGATTTCTTGCTTGGAGTTTTGACTTTAAAAATATACAAGAGGTGAGCGTTCCAACTTGCTACTTTTAAGAGTATGCTATGTTTTGAGGTCCACTGAGTTTCAACATGCTAGACATCATTTATAGGTCATGTTTGAACTTTTTCTTGCGCACAAACTTGTATATTCATGACTGTCCACTTGTCTTGACTTCTTGACTTGCTTTTCATGTCATTTCCATATGCAACTTTATGTTTCTACTTAGTCATATATGATTGGTGCTTATAGACACTATTTATAGGTCATATACGTTGTGTTTGATCACTTGGTTGACGCTAAGTTCGTCCATTTCTGACTGTCACATGGTTCTTGCATAAACTTGTTATTTTGCCACTTAACATGCCATTTGTTTATTGAACTTGTCTATTGATATGTAATGCTTGTAAGCACTCTCTATATGTCACATAAGATGTGTTTGAATCATTGCTTGCTGCTTAAAACATGCGTGTTAGACCGTCACATTGCTTTTGCCCATAACTTGCCATTTTTAATGATGTCTTCGAGTTTTCCACATAGTGCATGATCTGACCAAACCACCACCACCAATGCATTCCTTCTGAAAAATGCACAATTTGATTTTTTTTTCCACTCAATTTCATTATGTTTTGAGCAATTGATGGTCCTTATTACAAATCTGCCTAGCCGAGGTTCTTACCTTGTCTTGCCTTGCTTTTGCCCTAGTGACCCTAGTTTTGAACCTAGTTTTCAAATGTGCATAACTTCTTTGATTTTTATCATTTTTATGCCACTCTTTTTTCATTTTTCTCCTTATTATGGCTAGTTTCAATGTGCGAGGAAAGAATTCAAGAATTGATACTTTTGAAACACTTTGGTCCACTTGAATGACATGGCCTTTTTTAGGGTTTTCTTTGGTTTTCATGAACTTTCTTGATATGATACTTGATTTTTTTCCTATAAGATTGATCTTGTGTGAATCATTGTTGTGTATAAATTGTTTATATGTTTGAAAACACTTGGCTCTTTGCTTTACCATGATCGTATTTTCCTTTGTGAATGCATGAATGTGAAAAGTGTGCTTTGAATTTCCTTTTTGAACCATTACTTGCTTCTTGATGTTGTAACCTCATGAACCTGATCTCTCACCCTCATATTAATTTTTTATGTGTCTTTTTAGAACCATAACATGTTTAGGTTTGTTCCTTTCCTTGGTTGTTACCATGAATCTTGTTCATTTCTCCATTTGTGAAGTTTATATCCATGCTTGAATATGTTTGAATGTTGTTACATTTCTTCATTTGGATTGATATTCTACATATCAAGTCTACATATCATCAAGGGGTTCATATCTTACCAAGAGCAAGTGCTATTTGAGGTTGTTACCAAAACAATTGAAGAAGTGATGTGCAAAACCCTGATTAGGATTCCAATTGAAAAAGTCAACTATAGTTTGACTTTCGGTCTAAATGGGTTTCCAAAACTTGAACCATGGTCCATAATGTTTCTATGACTTATTTAAGTCCCCCACAAGAAATTTGAAAGGTTCAAGAACCCCAGAGCACCAACAATCGATCCTGAAGAATTCAATTGTTCGGTTCGTCTGTTTAGAAAGTCAACTCTTTGACTTTTAGGGTTTTGACCCCAAATTGAAGCAATCAAAGTTTCCAACATTATTTTATGCTTAGCTAGTGTGTTTGGTGAATATTTAATCAAGAATTGATGGATAAATTGTGAATCAATAAATTAGGGTTTATGAAAAACCCTAATTGCAAGCTAATTTAGATTGGTCATAACTCTCAAACCACACATTAAAATTGAATGGTCCAAAGATGGTTGGAAAGCTCTTTAGAAGTACTAAAAAATTGTCATATGGGGTTGAGGTCCAAAAATGCATAGATTTGGATTTATGAGCTCATCAAGTTGTGAAGAATTTCCACAATTAGAAAAATACCATGTTTCTTGGCTTGTAAGTCAGCTTTTGCAACAATTTTCATGACGGTTTTGGACTTAGTTCCCTTTGGAATCTGAAATTTGGCCTGACATGAAAGTTGTAGGTCATATTTGGGGATATTCAAAAAGTACAAGGGAATCGAAGAGGACAAGTTAGGCATTTTTCATGTCACAAAACCAAGTTTAGCACTTGCATTTTGATGCATAAACCATTCAAACTTCTTCTAATCACTTGATTAAATCATTCCTTGGGGCTTAAGGACTTTGCTGAGGAGATTAATTTGCATCGTCACGAGCCAAAACCAGATTTGGGTTGTTTTGAAATGTTTATTCTTGCAAGTACAAGCAAGTGGCAAGGAGAGAGAAACTTTATGCAAATTCTGCCACAACTCAGCCACCACATCAGCTGCTCTCTTCCTTCACCTCATGTCAACTATTTACAGGCTACTGATGATGATGAAACACATAGATGAGTGGCTCATGCTCAGAAAAGAGATCTCAAGATAGATTTGCTCATTTTTTCCTGCAAGAAGGGCAAACTTGGCAAATTTGCAAATTGCCCATGCCGTTCACCCTTCAGGCTTGCTTACAAATAAAGTACATTTCTCACATTAAAAACACACCAGAATCAACTAGAAACAAAGTTGAATCTCTCCCATTCCTCAAATCACAACCCTTTTGCAAGTAGTAGAAGCTTGCCCCTTTGTGAAGAAATTATGTTCTGCATAAACTCTTCCAAAACTCTTTCCAATCATCAAACCACCAAGAAAATCACTCTAACACATCACATAACATGTTTTAGAACCCTTACAACAATCAAAACCTGCTAGAACAGAAAGTGAACTCTCTTACCTTTGATTTTTGACTTTTCTGCACTTTAAAAGCTAACTCACTGCATAGACCATGTCCAATCCTTCCAACACTTCAAACACACTCCATATAAGTTGTTTGAACTATCCAAATCATTACCAAAGTTGTGTAACACCATTTCCTAGAGATTCAGTTTGAAACTCTTGGTGATTTCTTGCAAAAGGAAGCCATTCTGTCAAGGCAGTGTGGTGGAGGGAGTTTTGATCATTTGGAGCATATTGGAGCTATTTGGATCATCATCCATCAACTGGATTTCTTGCTTGGAGTTTTGACTTGAAAAATTTACAAGAGATGAGTGTTCCAACTTGCTACTTTTAAGATTATGCTATGTTTTGAGGTACACTGAGTTTGAACATGCTAGACACCATTTATAGGTCATGTTTGAACTTTTTCTTGCGCACAAACTTGTGTATTCATGACTGTCCACTTGTCTTGGCTTCTAGGCTTGCTTTTCATGTCATTTCCATATGCAACTTTATGTTTCTACTTAGGAATATGTGATTGGTGCTTATATACATTATTTATAGGTTATATACGTTGTGTTTTATCACTTAGTTTATGCTAAGTTCGTCCATTTTTGACTGTCACATGATTCTTGCATAAACTTGTCATTTTTGCCACTTAACATGCCATTTGTTGATTGAGCTTGTCTATTGATATGTAATGCTTGTAAGCACTCTTTATATGTCACATAACATGTGTTTGAATCATTGCTTGCTGCTTAAAACATGTGTGTTCGACAATCACATTGCTTTTGCACATTACTTGCCATTTTTAATGATGTCTTCGAGATTTTCACATAGTGCATGATCTGACTAAACCACCACCACCATTGGATTCCTTGTGAAAAATACACAATTTGATTTTTTTTCCACTCAATTTCATTATGTTTTGAGCAATTGATGGTCCTTATTACAAATTTTCCTAGCCTAGGTTCTTGCCTTGCCTTGCCTTGCTTTTGCCCTAGTGGCCCTAGTTTTGAACTTAGTTTTCAAATGTGCATAACTTCTTTGATTTTTATCATTTTTATGCCAATCTTTTTTCATTTTGCTCCTTATTATGTCTAGTTTCAATGTGCGAGTAAAGAATTCAAGAATTGATATTTTTGAAACACTTTGGTCCACTTGAATGACATGGCCTTTTTTAGGGTTTTCTTTGGTTTTCATGTACTTTCTTGATATGATACTTGATTTTTTCCTGTAAGATTGATCTTGTGTGAATCATTGTTGAATTTCTAAATTGTTTATATGTTTTAAACACTTGAATCTTTGCTTTACCATGATCTTATTTTCCTTTGTGAATGCATGAATGTGAAAAGTGTGCTTTGAATTTCCTTTTTGAACCATTACTTGCTTCTTGATGTTGTAACCTCATGAACGTGATCTCTCACCCTCATATTACTTGTTTATTTGTCTTGTTAGAACCATAACATTTTTAGTTTTGTTCCTTTCCTTGGTTGTTACCATGAATCTTGTTCATTTCTCCATTTGTGAAGTTTATATCCATGCTTGAACTGTTGTTAATTTTCTTACCTATCCATGATTGATTTTCATCAACATGTCTTGAATATGTTTGAATGTTGTTACATTTATTCATTTGGATTGATATTATACATATCAAGTCTACACATCATCAAGGGGTTCATATCTTACCAAGAGCAAGTGCTATTTGAGGTTGTTACTGTTGTACCCCAAAATTTGCCCAACGTTTTCTTGCCTTGGTTTATGTTTTGTTTCATTTTGTTCTAGCATTGGCATTTCATAGCATGTTTCATTGAACAGGGGATCAAGAGGTTGTTCATATTAAGAGAAGGCTTCTCAGAGTGTGGAGCCTAAGCAAGGGGTGTTACTCAAGTTCAAATGGTCATCAAGTCATCTTGAAGTGGTCAATAGTCTTGTGAAAAGATGAATGGATATATGTGGGTTAGTTCCTAACTTGGAGGCTAGTTGAAGAGCATCAGAGGGTTGTGAATTCATAATTATGGATATAAGATGTTGAGAGAGCTCATTGAATGCTTTGAGAGCCATTTGGAGCTTATTCAAGTTGTTGTGTGAGGTGGAAGAAGCCACAATCAAGAATGTTGCATCTAGGGTTTTCATCTGGTAAATCCTCAGTTAACTATGAAATTGAAAGAGGTTACAACTCAATTCCAAGTCTCTATGGTCATGGGATGTTTTGTTGAGATGCTAATATATGATTTCAAAATCAATTCATCAAGAATCAAGAGTGTGAGAAGTTACTAAATTAGGGTTCTCAGGGTAAAATCCCTTGTTTAGTGCCTAACTTCAAGACCACCTATCTCAAAATACAAGTCTCATATCAACTTTTGACCAACATGGAACTTGTAGAGAATGTTCTTAGCTTTCTTTTGAGTACTAGAAGTACTTGATTAGTTTTATAGAACTCAAGTTATGATGCAGACAAGTTACAGGTCATCAGATGAATGTGATTTTGGTCAACAAAAGTCAACCAACTTCCAAGCCATTTTTGACCCAACTTCCAAGCCACTTTTGACCTATAATGATGTTTTTCCTCAACTTTTTGCCAACATTAAAGTTGTAGAACATTGTCTTAGCTTTCCAAAGAGTACTAGAAGTCATTCATCTGATTTCTAGAACTCAAGTTATGATGCTTTCAAGTCAAGGGTATTTTGGAAAAGTTAGATTATAGGTCATAAAATTATAGGTCCATTTCACCAACTTGCACACTTCAAATGGAAATCTTTTCAACATGAAACTTGCTCCAAATAGAACCATTTGCATTACCAAATCATTTCTTGTCATGGTTGGAACTTGGAGTGAAGGATTGGTGTTTGAATTTTTCATGAAAGAAGCTTAAAATGAGAAAATTGGAATTAATTCATTTGGAATTATTTCAAGGCAAATTTATGCATATTTTGAGTGCAAATGATGTTCTAAATATAATGCCAATTTTACATTTGCAATTTGAGGTCATTTGGTTGGTTATTTTCATGGTTTCTTCACCATGAAGTAACAAATGGAAAATCCATCATAGAATCAAAACAAGGACCAATTGTTGGCCCTTTGATCAACTCAGGCCATGTGCAATTGATTTGGAACAAAATTGAGGCTGGTGCAATGGGTAGAACACGAGTATGGCAAGTAAAAAAGCGAAGAAAATTGAATTGGCAATTGGGCTTTAGGGCATGAATTAAGGCTCCATTTTCATCTGAACCCAATACATAAAAGGTTAGGAAACTTCCCAAACCCTCAGAGCTTGGATTGGTGGTGAAATTGCAGAAATAGCAACTTGAAAAAGGGAGAGAAAAGTGAGATTCGATTTTGGAGTTTTGGCCATTATCAAGTGAAATTGAGCACACTAAAAGCTTCATTCAAGTGTTTAGAACGATTCTGGGTGGTTTGCTTGAAGGTTCAGCCAAAGAAAAGACTTAGTGGAGGTGCTCCACTAGGTAATCTTGAAATCACCATATCTCTCTATTTATGCTATGATTCTGTGCCATTTTTGAATATTTGAGACATAGGAATCATGTAGACCATTAATAAGTAAAACGAGCTGGCATTTGAGTTTATTTATGTTTGGAGCACAAAACTTGTTGTTTGCATTTTGGCCTGTTCTTGAGGTTTTAGAGTAAATGGATTATGGATTTGAACTCTACATGAAGTGAAGATGAATTTTGGACACTTTTGTTGGTTGATTTTGAGTTTTACAATTTGTGCACATTTTCTATTTGTCTTCGATTTGCTTTGTGTGTTGCTCAAACATGAAAACCATGGTTGGATTTGAGTTCCTCGTGATGAGAGGATGAATTTGGACTATTAGTTTGTCATTTTTGGTGGAGTTTTGATACCTGTGCATTTCAGGTTACTGTTTACGGTGGCTGGGCGGCCGGAGAAGATGACCGGAAGGGATCTCCGGCCACCCTCTGATTTCCATGGTTTTGTTGACTTCTCTTTGGTGAAGATGACCCACAGACCACACAATTGGATTAATTTTGGTTTGGATGCTTGAGATTAAGACCCACGGTGTATCCCCTTTGACCACACGCACTCAATCACGTTTAAATCCTTCATTAATGCGCTGGCACGTTTTTGTCCACTTGATTTGATTACTAGTTAATCAGACAGTCTTGTTTGCATCCTACGCTAGTCATTCTGTTGACTAGTTGCACTGGATAATGTTTGAACCCTGATTTTCTTTTGGGCGCCTTGGGCCTCAGCTGCTAGTGGCACCCCCCTCTTGGCCCAATCTCATTTTCAACTGGATTTCTTTGCTATTTAAACCGCCTGTTTATTTATTTTATTTTTATTTTCATTTTATTTTTGTTTATTATCTGTTTGCATTTAAATCATTTTTAATTACTTCCAATTATCCAAAAAAATCACAAAAATACTTTTTAGACACTTTGAGATGTGTTTTAATTTTGGAAAATTTTTATTTTATTTTTTGATTTATTTTTCAATTAAAATTGGATTTAAATATTGGAAGTGTATTAATTGATTTAAATTGTGACATTGTTTGATCTTTTATTTGTTTCTCTCATTTCTTTTGGGTCCAATGACTAAAATTAAATCCTCATATCCATGATGAGTTGATTAAATTTTGAGGACCATTTTGCCCCTGGTTGGTTGACTTTAGGGTTGACTTTGGTGGCTTTTCTTTTGACCCTCGATTCTCACATTTCAAAGTGGTACATCTTGAATATTATTTTATTTTGATGGTGCTTTGAGGGGATATTGGCTTTGTGCTTTTGATTCTGTTTGCCAACTTGTTTAGCTTTCTTGTGCATTTTATTTGGTAATTTTTTAGCCTTTTTCCTAATTTTGAGATGACTTGCAAGTCAAGTCATTTCCTAAGGTGGCTCATACAAGTGTATGACCTAATTTGAATTGGAAATGACCTTTGTGGATCAAATCAACCCTCAAACCTTCTTGTTTCACAAAGTACACATGTTGAGCTTGTTGTAGGTTCATTTTTAGGTCAAAATTGTGTTCATTGCTTGTTGATTGACGAATTGCTTTGTAGGCTTTCCACTTGTGCTTTAAGTGTTGAATGTGTGTAAGACTTTGGTCTTTCTCCTTGCCTCTTCTTGCATTTCTTTGTTGTGTTTATGATGTTTATCTTGAGCACTCTCTTCTTTCATCTTCTCTTTTGTCCTATGACTTTGGAATGTCTCTTAAGGTAGCTTGGTCCCTCCTTAGGAGGAACTTGAAGCTTACCTAAAGTGATGAATCCATGAGGACTTTTCTTAGTGACTTTGTCACACTTGTTTGTTTTCTTTTGATGCATCTCTTTCTCCTTTCTCTTTGCATCCTCATATAAATGCTTGGTTGAGATGAGCTTGTGGTGGCTACTGCCCTACACATATTTTCCTCCCACTTTCATCCTACTTGTGCATTCCATGTATGCATTCTTTCATTTGCATGTTTCCATTGTTCTTTCTTCTTCTTCTTTTGTCTTCCTTCCCTTAGGATTTCTAATCTCTTTTGTTCAAGAGAGGTTATGATAGACATTAGGGGTCTAACCATGCATGACAACATTAGGTAGATTCTTCCCTTTTGTAATCCCAACTTTAGGAGCACTTTGCATGACAGCTTCTAGGGTTTGGTCTAGTCCCCCCTTTAGTTTGCCCTTTTCTCTTCTCATCTTCAAACAACTTCAATCCACTTAATAAAGATAATGGATGTTGTGCCATGAGCCTTATACTTGGGAAAATGTGATTGAGTGGCTACCTCTCAATTTCCTAGAGTGTTTAGTATACGTCCTTAGTACGATATGCGACGCATTCGATCCTAGGTTTTTGACTTTAGTACAACGTACATTATGAACACTCAAATTCAAAACACTTCTTCTCTAAAAAACACAAAAACACATCAAACCTTTTTCATCCTTCAGAATTCTAATCAGGAAAACCTTTTCATAAGCAAGAGTGTTGTTAACTTTTAGTCTTATCGCAAACGGTAACGCCTAAGTCTCCAATGGTCGAGCTGCATACACCAAACTGCTAGAACTGTTTGTTAACCCTACTCGGGTAAAACTCTTGAACAACCTGTGTTCTCCTAAGCCCGAACTACGTTTTCTCTGATCTTTCATACCAGATGAAAGTACATAGGCACAAGACGCGATGTCTTGGCGAGCAACCTTCCCCCCTTCTTTAGCCGTAGTTAGTCGAACTACGCTAACTCTGACATTCCCATTGCACGAGGGAGTACGTAGACACAGAGCGGCGATGCTCTGCCGAGTCAGTCCTTTTTCTTTTTCCTTGGTCCATAAGCCTTTAGCGTAGATGATTTAGACACCCTTTTAGATAGACAACACATGCGTGGATCTCGTCGAGTACGACGAACGTGAGGGGTGCTCATACCTTCCCCTTGCGTAACCGACTCCCGAACCTAGGACTTGGTTGCGATGACCTCGTCTTTTCCCGTTTTCGTCAGGTTTTTTTCGATCGTTTCCTTTCCCCTCTTTCGGATAAATAACGATAGGTGGCGACTCTATTAGTCATTGCCAACCTCTTTTTTCGCAGTAACGACAACTGGCGACTCTGCTGGGGACATGAATATCCCCTATGCGAGTCAATCCTAGCGCTTGTGTGTTTTCTTTTAGGTGTGCGTATATATGTGCTTTATCTTTATTTACTTCCGCATTTTACTTTCCGCATTGTATCATACTTGTTGTGCTGTGGGGAGGGAAGTTCCATTGAGAGATAAGTCGGACCTGGGCTTGAGTATAAACCTAGTATTAGTAGTGGAAACTAGTGAGTTGACCTGTTTGCTTAGGAGACACAGTTCCCCATGAAATTCATGCTCAGACGAGATTCTCTTTAACGATTTCCTTTCCGATCCTTAGGATTCGACTGGAATCTGGATTTGAGGGTTGTCGACTCTGGGGACCGATCATTTGGGATTCAACTAAGTGAGGCCTCTTCGAGAGATGATGATGCCAAACCAGAAATGGTGAACGTATCATCACTTCTTGAAAGTCTGTGACGCTGATGAATGCATAGGATGTCGAACCTTGTCAGTGGATAGGTCCATACCTGTGAGTGGGTGGGTTATGCAGGAAACTGTAACCTCCAGACTACCAAGTTCTTTATAGTGTGAACCTGTGTTCATGGTACAAAGGGGTCCTAATGTTCGTGATTTGTCAGTACTAAAGCGAAGCGCTGGTTCTTCTCAAGATACAACACAACAAGCTTGATCCTCTGTTTGCATTTGCATTTGCATCTTCATTTGCATTTCTTCATTAACATGTATTTATGTTGCAGGTGCATGTTTCCCTCCTTATTCTAGTGGTTCTATTTCTTGTTCTTGACATGGAGCCCTTGAAAAGGACATTTGCTTATAGGTTTCCTACCCCGGATGTCAGTTCTTTGAGAAGTCTGAATGTTATGGCTGAAGGGAACGTGATGGAACAATTTAGACAAGATTATGGGAGATTGGCTAGATGTGTCTGCAAGCCTTCATCCTTTGAGATTAGTGGTGTCTACACTCTCTTGCAGTTCTACGATGCTCAGTTGAGATGTTTTGTCTTTCCGAATTTTGTTTTGGCGCCTATGTTGGAGGAGTATTCTGATATGTTGGGGGTGCCTATCCGTGATCAGATGTCGTCCGTCCACACAGTTGTTGAGCCTTATCTGGCTAGACTCGCTGCTATATTACATTTGGACGCTGCAGAGTTAAAGGGGAAGTTAGTTGAGAGGAAAGGAACTTATGGTTTTCATTTACCTTTTCTTGTTGAGAAAGCTCAGAAGTTTGCTAAGAATGGTTGTTGGATTGTGTTTAGTGCTATTCTGGCACTTTGCATTTATGGCATTGTTTTGTTTCCGAATCTTCCAGACTTTGTAGATGTGGATGCTTTTTACCTGCTGGCCTCAGGGAACCTGGTCCCTACACTCTTAGGAGATGTTTATCATTCTGTGCACCACAAGAATGAAAACCGAAGGGGGAAGAACGTCTCGTGTTATGTTCCTTTGCTTTATAGATGGTTGATGAGTCATATGCCTAAGACCAGTCAGTTTGTAGACAATGTTGCTACTTCAGAGTGGTCTGAGAGGATGATGGGCCTGACTGCCAAGGATATTATTTGGTTTGATAGGGACATGCTTGGCACCGACATTATTTATAGTTGTGGCGGATTTCCTAACGTCCCTCTGGTCGGAAGGAAAGGGTGCATCAACTATAACCCTTCTCTGTTGGTACGACAGTTTGGATATGCTCTCAGGGACGCTCCAAAAGAAGAGGAGATACATGAATCTCTGTATCTCACGGGTTTGTTAGAGGGTGATGACTTGATCAGACTTGAACGCGCTTGGAGAAGCATCCCTAGGAGAGGCAAAGCATTATTAGGGATGAGCAACAGTCAGGCCTATGACCCCTACGTGGCATAGATTCATGAGAGGGCCACGAAGTTCTTAATGCCATTTCCTCCAGTGGAGCCTGTTTTCCCTCCCATGATTGAGGAGTCTACTACGGTGGACATCCAAAGGTATAATCAGGTATGTCGCGAAAAGGAAGAGTTGCAGAAGACAAACAAAGAGTTGGAGAAGGAGATTGCTCAGCTCAGAAGTGAGAGGAATGAAGCGACTTATTCTTTGAAGAAGCAAACTGAGTTGGTGAACAAGTTGGGAACCGACTTGACTAAGGTGATGAGCGATAGAGAATGGTTGGATTTAGATATAAATGTTGTTAGTAATGTGCTTGCTACTAGAAATCAAGATCTGAATAGAGCCTACCTGCGGATTTCCAAGTTTGAGACTCAATGGAACGCTGCCATGTCCAACAGCAAGCAACGTGAAGACCAGTTGAAATTGCAGATCAACAAGCTGAAGGCTCAGCTCTGAGCTAAAGATGAGGAGATTTCAAAGGAAGCTTCACTCAGGAGACATAGTGATTGTAAACTATATGAAGCGCTTGCAACTTTGGAGGAGCTTAGAGAGGGAGCTGATGCCAAGAGGCGTAGACTTGAGGAGGTTTTTGGGAAGGAGGACTCAGTCGAGGATCTTCAGTCCACCATCAGTCAGCAGGAGCTGCTTATACGGGGTTTGCTCGCTAGGCTAGACCATCCGGAGACGCAGGCGTTGCTGAAGGATTTCCAGTCTCGCCACCCAGCTTGATCTTTACCTTTGTATTCTGTAGCTTAGACTTTTTGTATTGACCATCACCAGACCTGTTGGTTGAGGTCCTTTTCTGTTTGTACTTAATCGATGTTTGTACATTGCCTGTGGGCTTATGATTGTATATATGAGGGGTTTTTATTCTATGCTTGTCTGTGGGGTTCTCCATCGTCTTGGTTGCTATCCCGAAACTAGAATCAAGGAGGAAATTTCCTTGTTTCATATATACATGTTTGCATTTAGCATTTTTTCGCATTGCAGGTGCATCGGGACTGTTAACCTTATCTTTTTTCTTGTGCTCCACTAGTGTGTTTCAGGATTTCAGATCAGATAACTCACCGGTACGGTACC
Organism: Lathyrus sativus; assembly: GCA_963859935.3. Taxonomy (NCBI): domain Eukaryota; kingdom Viridiplantae; phylum Streptophyta; class Magnoliopsida; order Fabales; family Fabaceae; genus Lathyrus; species Lathyrus sativus. The sequence continues at coordinate 339,076,514 of OZ012737.1, forward strand.
AGAAGAAACCAGAAAAGACTGATGGATCAGATGCAGGCAGAAATGCAAGAGATAAGAGGTCGGATGGCACAGCTGATGAAGGTCATGCAAGGGGTTACTAGTCGCCAGGCGCAACTTCAAACTTTAGTGCAACCTTTGATTGCACGAGTTGATAGTGATGGCGTGTTACACGGTGGGGTTGATGCTAACCCTCCCCACATTGAGACTCCTCGAGTTAATACCTCTGTACCTATCCCTAACGCTGGAGGGAATGGTAATGCTGGGAATGTCGAAGGAAATGGTAATGATGGTAATATTGGAGGGATTGGAAATGTCTTCGGAAATATGGGAAATATTGGTATTGGTGTTGGAGAAGGTGAGTATGCGGGTAACAATGATGGTTTTTACGACCATGGAGATGATTGTGCTATTCATGGAAATCTGCATAATCCTCGGTTTGAGGATCAGCAAGCGGATGTTTTCTCAATGAGAGATGTCAGGCCTGAAATGTCAGCTGAAGCGAGCAGAAGATTTAAGCTTTTAGAAGACAAGATGAAAAGCTATGAAAACCAGAATTCCATGGGTTTAGATATGGCCAATTTGGGCTTGATTCCTGATTTAAGGGTACCTCACAAATTCAAAGTGCCTGACTTTGATAAATACAAAGGCACCACTTACTCGAGGGTTCACCTGCGCTCGTACTATAGAAAGATGTCCACGTACTCGGACGATGAAAAAATATTGATGCACTTCTTCCAGGACAACTTGTCTGGTCCTTCTTTGGAATGGTACATGGGGCTGGAGCCCACTAACGTCCGCAGTTGGAAAGACCTAGCCGAAGCTTTTGTAAGGCACTATCAGTATAATAGTGACCTTGCACCAAATAGAGTCCAGCTGCAGAATCTTTCCCAAGAGAATAATGAATGCTTTAAAGAATATGCCCCGAGGTGGCGAGAGCTTGTTGCTAGAGTGCAGCCTCCCATGGTAGAGCGTGAGCTCATTGACATGTTTGTTGCTACTTTACCGGGAGTGTACTATGAAAAACTGATTAGCAGTATGTCGGGAAATTTTTTAGACTTGATAATCACCGGTGAAAGGGTGGAAAACGGCATCAAGCTAGGAAAGATTCAGGCAGGAGAAGTACCCTCAGAGGGAGGAGGAGGAAAGAAGGTATTTGGGAACAAGAAGCGTGAAGGTGACGCTAACTCAGTGACGAGTTCTAGAGGAAGAGGTAGGGGTCGGCCACAGAACCAATATCGCCAACAGCAAGTTTCCAGTGTTACAGTTCCTGTACCGCAACAACAATAACCACAACAACAACAACAAAGGCAGTATCAGCCACAACAACAAAATCAGCAAGGTTATAGGAGGTTTCCTGATAGGGCCATGCCAAATAGAGTATTTGACACACCACCGATGCCATACTCTCAGGCACTTCAAACTTTATTGCAGCTGCAATTTATTGCGGTGAGAATCGTGATGCCAAGCTATTGATTAACTTGAATCTTTAATTCTTATAATTCACAACCGGACTTTAATTTATCCAAAGGAAAGGTCTAAATAGAGAAAGAACCTTTTGCACGATGTAACAACAACGCTAAGAGATTCGGGGATCGGGGGTTGGTTATGCATAGGGTAGGTATTTCACATCCTAAACATCTGTAGTACTCTACAGGAACCTTTTGTTTGTTTGCATGCTAAGTTTGCTAAATATTTGCTAAGGATTGGGATTGGGTAAAAGATGAAGATTAAAACCTAAGGATAGTTTCTAAGTTTGCTCGCAAGGACGTCACGTCCTCTGCCTACGTATCCTAACTAGGATAGAATCAGAGCAATCGTAGTTCACCTCACAAGGGATGAAGAACACTTGATTATGATCGAGGTTCAAAAGGGAACAAACATAACAATGTTCGTATAGAGTTTCACAAAACTCTCTAGATCTATGTTGAACTCTCAAGAAAGGGAAGTAAGTAATCATGTCCATGATTCTTACATATAGTTTACAAACTCTATCCTAGGGTTCTAATTGAAGAACACTCCTAGTGTAGGTGAGTTTTCTAGACTTAAAGCAAAGTCTAATGGTTTAAATGTTCTAACTTAACTAAGCTAGGGTTAGGATGACTTCACAAAGTCAAGAGGGATAAATGAGTTATCCAATGACACAAGGGTCAAGGGAGAAACTTTTCCTTTGGAAGGAGAGAGAGAGAGAGAGAGGCAACTTGGATGAGAACTAGAAAGTTTCATCACTTGGGGGAAGAAGTACTTAATAAAGCAAGATGAAATAAGATTAAGACAAGTAAGCATGCATATTACAATAAGCAGATACTTTAAATGATATCAAGGGTTACAACCGATAGTCAATTATTTTAACAAAGATTTGGGGCACATCTTAACAAAGATTTGAAGCACGGTAAAAGTAACAATTATATGAACAAATCACAATTTGAAAGTAGGCATGTCATATGTTCAAAGCATAGTAAATATGACAACAATGTGCATAGATAACAATCAAACACAATTAAATTAGTTTAAACCTCATAATTTAGGAGGAAACATGGAAAGGAAATCACTTAACCAAGTAAAGATGATGAAATTATAAAGGTAACAATCAACAAAGGAGTATGTCATAAGTGAAAATACATGGATGACAATCAAGGCAGATAATCAATCAAGAATCGCATCGACGGATCGCGCTTTAAAGTAAACACAGGTAAAAGGGATATTTTATGGTAACAACCAAAAAGAAACAAACCTAACATGTTGACTAACACGAGGGAAATAAAGATAAGCAACCTTCACAAGATAAACAGGCATGGTATAAAAGGAAGATCATCAAGACGTAAGGTAACGACCTCAAAAGTAAACAACTTCTAAGTAGACAAGAGGCATTGAGATCATAAATAATTTGAAATTTTAATTCATTAAATGAAAGTGGACATTAAAAGGAAAACATCATAAAAGGAAAGGATCAAAAATAATGAAAAATGAATAAGTTATAAAATTTTGAAGTTTGATGAAAATAATGCACAAAATAAACAATTAGTAAAAAACAAATGGGCATGGTGGGGTTTGAACCCAGGCCCTTTGGTTCACAAACGCAACGCTCAACCACTCAGCCATCAGGCACACACTGACAAGGAATGGAAATGCAAGAAGAAAATATGAAAAACAAGGTAAACATGAATATTGAACAAAAGGGTTGATCCTCCTCAGGGATCGAACCCATATCAAGGTAGTGAAAGGCGCGTTTTGAGTACAAGGCATAACCACTGGGGTGGCGATACATCCGAGTATTAAGCCACCCCAAATAACATATAAGGGTATATTGGGCAAGAATTCTGGGCTAGATTTCAAACAAAAATGCAAGAGGCGAATTGATTTCAAACTATGCCAAAACTTAATGGAATTAAATGAAATTTGAGCCAAACATGACTGGTGTTTTTATGAGGAATGCAATGGTATCATTGAATTTGTGAAATGATGCTCTTAATTCAAAACACGATGGCAAGTGCAAATTGGCATTTTGAATTGCATAATGAATTTCATGGCATGTTCTAAGCACATTCATGTCAAACAGACATCACACACAAGTTATAAACAAGCTAATTGATGATTCTATGATCCAAGATTGAGCACAAACAAAAAAAAAACAAGAACTGGTTCAAAAGTTAAATATAACATGAATATGTGTAGGATGTTCTGATGATACAAGTTGAAAAATGAGTCACTTCATGTTATGTCTATAATACACACATATCACAATTATGCTAGATGACGATTTCATGCCAAAATTCAAGCACACCACCTTTCAAAACAGAACTAGTACACAAATGGCATTTTGATGCAAAGGATGCATTTTGAATGTGAAAAGCAAGAACAAGTAGAAACAGCTTCAACAGTTTGAATATAAGTTCAAGGTATTGCAATGTGCAAGACATCCATCATTAACCATTCACATGACAGCTTATCAAATTTCAAACACACTCAGCATGAAGTGCAAATGATAGCAAGTATGAGCAAAACAGTTTGGTAGCATAACAACAAGAAAATCATGGCAATGTCTAAACATCAAACCAGTTCATGCTATAACCAGGAATAGAGTTCAAACACAACTCAAATATCATGTTCACCAAGTTCACACATTCAAACAGCCCACACATAAGTTAAAACCTCAACTGTCATTTGGAAATGGGAGAAAATTCAAGACATTTGCAAGTAGGATAGGTAAATCAAGAAACATGCCAAATTGAAGTGAATGAACCACACACACATCCTCAAAACATCACATAGGGTGTGTCTAAACCTTAAAATTGTTTACAAACAACATGGATTTAAAAATCATATAGCAACTGCTCAAATATTCATACATTGGCAATATTTGGATCAAAAGTGATTTGGAACAGTTAGAGGTGCAAGGGATGTATTCAACAACTTTCAAATGATATTATAAGTGAATTTAGCACTTAGGTTTGTCATGAGATGCACACCACAAGAATATGACCATTAAAATGCAATTTGTCAAGTATGGTAAAGCCAGGCTGTTATGACAGAAGAAAGAGGCATGCAGAAATGATGGATTCATGAACATACAAGTTTCATATGCTATTAAAGATCAAATTATGACTGAATTAATTTAAAACTAAACAAGCCACAAAAAGTGAAGTGTGTGCTCGAGAGATTTTCCAAAACAGTTTGACAATTATGGGGTACAAACATGGTTTAGTTGCAAAATGACCTCATGTTAACAAACAATACACACACACACCACAAATGTATAGAGGGATGAGTTACAACTCAGACATTAAACATATTGCAAGCACTCAAGGTTTTAGTATGTTCATGGTAGTTTTGGTTTGAAAAAGGGCAGTTTGAGAGTGAAATAAGAAAGTAGGTACGCATGGCTCAATTCAATCATCCACACATCTTAAACTCATGGATACAAGTGAGTTACAACTCAAAATCAAATTCATATACAAGCAAATCAACAAATTGGTAAATTGTGGCAGATTTTAGCATAAAAATGCAATTTTGGGTGAAGTTTGAGGATTTGTGAAATTAGACATGAATAGGTCAAGTAAACCAAAGGTACACATCATTATTATGATAAAGAATATGTCTTAAATCATAAAACAAGCATAGGATTACTAAAATGAAAAATGGTATGCTATTCTGAAAAGTGAAAAAATCTGTCTTGGCAAGACTTGTGGCAGCAGGTGATTTTTCAAAGCAGTGAGTTTCAAACCAATATAACAATATACACACATCCTAAATGTGTCAAGGAACATGATCATTCACTGAAAACAAGTTCATAACAGCTGGAGCAGAATCATGATATGCTGTTTAAAATATGGAACAATTTTGGTGCATTAATGTAGCAGCAGGGGGTATTCATGACAGTTGGAAAATTTTACTAGCACACACAAGTTTCAAATCAATAGGGCAGTGATTCCATGCACATAAATCAAGTATAAACTCAATGAAACAGAATATGACGTGTGTGGTATCATGATCTTTTGGAAAATGCAGGTGAAAGCAATGGTGAGGCAGTTTGAACACTCAAGGAGATTTTGAGCATATTGGCACCACATACACCCTCAAAATAAGTAAACAAGTAAGTCCACAATCTTAAAAACAAACAACAAACTGATCCAAACAGAAGTGGTATGTAAAACCACATTTGACAGCAAAAATCAACCAACTCTCACAACAGTCCTTATGACCAAGCTCATGTTTCTCATGCTCAAACAAATCAAATAGGCAAGCAAGTTTTATTAACCAATGATTTGAGGTACCAAATAGCAAGCTCAAACAAATCAACACATAATTCATGGTAGTGATGACACCAAAGTAACATAATAGCTAAAGCAAGAGCCACATTGATTCAAACATGATCAAGAGCAGGGGGTTCCTATGAATAACTTACAAGTTATCCAAAATCACTAATGAACTAGGTTTGATAGGCCTAGGGCAAACTCAATCATATCTCCATGTTGGATTCTCAAAAACTACCATATAAACCAAAACTTCAAAAACAAGTTAAGCATGATATCTAAATACAATCTTTGTAACACAACACCAATATATCATTGACAAATGAAAATACATTAACACAAGCAAGTAACATAACCACCAAAACCTAAGCTCTTGACTAAGAACTAGTATTGGACAAAAATGGTATATTTCATAACAATCACCTCAAAAAATGATAAACATGACAATGTATGATAAATGAAGATTTTAAACATCACATACCTCTTGTAGACAAGTCTTGAGCAAGCTAAGAAGCTTAGAAACCCAGAGATCCTCTTCTTTGGCAAGGAATTGAAGCTTACTTCCTCTTGAAGTAACAAACCACTTTTCAAGACAGTTGGAGTTAATGGTCTTCCAGCTGGTTTTTAATGCCTTAGACAGTTATAATATGATATATGAGAGGTGTGTGGATGGTTAGATCAACAAGGGAAGGCTTGTACCAAGATTTGGCAAGTTTTGAGGGTTGTGGTCAAACTTTCTTAGTGTGAAAGTTGACTTTTGGCAATTTGATAGTTTTTGAAGATTTAAAGGTATGGACACCTTCTATATGACATATTGAGATTGTAGGTGTGGTTTTTAGAGGTTTGGAAAGGGTGGAACTGGTCTTGAGCAGATTTTTGCTCAAGACAGTTTTTGTGAAAATGGAGGTTTTGAAGATTTGGAGATTTCTTGATGAGTGAGAGGAGAATGAGAGTTGTGGTGTTATGCTATTGCTCTGGTGTGTTTGAAGATGAAGGTAAGGCCTCTATTTATAGTGCAAGGAGGAATGAGGGCAGGCCTTGATTATTTCAATTTTGGAGGGAGTTTTGGAAGAAAATCCTTCCAAATCTTGTGGCAGCCATTTTCACATCAGCTTCAAGGCTCTATGCAAGCCAATAGCAGTTGGAAAGATGGGCTGAGGTGATTGGAGAAGGTCTATGCTGATAGGGAGTTGTTGTTGCCATAATGTTGGAGAAAAGTTTCTCTTTCCTCCTTTAAAATGATTATTTTATTTGCAACTTGCTATCAACTTGTTTGGCTCATCATTTCAACCTCTCTTCTGATTTTCTTTTCATCTAAGCCTCTCATTATCAGCTTGCAACATGATCCAAGGGTTAAGAATGGTAAATGTTGTGAAAATCTGATTTTGAGAAGTTTGGCCAAAGTGATTTCAAGTGTGACAGGCCCAACTTCCATGTACCATAAATCTTAACTCATAAATCCTCTTGAGGAGTTCTTGTACTTTTTAGAAAGCCCTCATGTAGCTCTACAACTTTCATGTTTATCAAAACTTCCAATTCTATGTGCATCTTGGTTGAAAAACCCCTTGAAGTTGACTGAAAAAAATGGTTTGTATGGCCAGAATTTGTGGACCACTGTGGGACTTTTGTAGGGTTTGTCAAGACCTTTCAAATAAGCTTAGAACCACTTCAATTGGATGTGTGGTTGAGGAGTTATGGTCTTGCCCCTTTCGAAACCCTAATTCCCGATTTTTGTAATTACTTCTCAACCCTTGATCCAATGGTCATGAAATTTTATGGGGAGGTGTAATATGATATAAGGAACATTTTTCATTCACACCTAGAAGTCAAATTCCTTTTTGTCTGAGAGTTGACTTTTCGGTCAACTTTTTGATCGATCGGTGTCTACCGAGTCCCCGTTGGTGATCCGGACATCCTGAGGACTTGAAACTCTTTGGATGGACTTTACTAAGCCATAGGAGCTTAATGGACCTTGACACCACCATTTAAATACTCTTTGAATCAAAAGTCAAACTATAGTTGACTTTTTCTAATCGAAAACCCTAATCGGGTGTCTCAAATTGCACTGTTCTCAAACCCCGGGTGACCACCTCAAATTGCACTCATTCTTGGTCCAATGTATCATCCTTGATCTTGTTTGAAGTTGGATCAATCCAAAACATTGATTGATCAAACCCTCGAAGTTTTCGATTTTTGACGGTACGGAACCCTGATTCATCTGAATCTTAACAAAGATAAACTGAAAATGGGTTAAGGTTAGTTAATCAAGCAAATATGATCCTACAATGATGATGAGGATCTAAGGGGTCAAAATTTGGGGTGCAACAGATGCCCCTATTTAAATATCTTCACTAGATGGTAATGAGAGATGACAATCCTCATAGAATCGCAGTGAAAGGTATTTAAATATAGCAAACCAGAAATTTTGTCCCTTAGATCCGATGATATGCAAAAGGACGAATTCCAATATGCCATGAATCTAAATGATGTTATATGATGCCTGAATGCAAGACGGATGCAGACACACGAGCAAATATAAAAGAACGGCAATACGACGAGTAACCACTCACGAGGGACCCGACACGACGGGGAAAGATTCAAGACAGAGTAAGCAAGATAGTTCAAACATGACTAAAGATGTTGCTCAAGGAAATCTTTCACACAGGGGACATGAATTCCACCAGGGAAGACACATCTTCATTGGGGAAAGGAGATATGAACCTCACTGGGGATAACCAGATGAGGAAGCCCACCGGGGAAGATGGCAATTCTTCACTGGGGAAATGAAAGAAAAGAAATGCAAACCACACTGGGGAAGGGACTCACTGGGGAGAACTTTGCTGGGGAACAAATCCACTAGGGAAGCACAGCTTCACCGGGGAAAAGACAGAATGAAGGCACGAATCTCACTGGGGATAACCAGGTGAGAGATTTCCTATAACGAAGAGTTCAAACGGGATCTTCAGGAAAAGGTTAGAAACAAGACCGGGCGCGCCGGGGAGACTAGTATCCACTAATTCTCCGAGACTCGACTGGAAAATCAAAAGCTTCAACTGGGAAGACTGGTGACGACCAGAATAACAAATAGCTTCAAACAGTGCTAGTTTCCACTAGACTTACTGGGGATATGGTGACAACCAAATCAATAACAGTTTCCAAGAAGTGCTAAACATTACCATACTTCCTGGGGATATGGTGACGACCAAATCAAAGTTCCAATTACAATTTGGAATTCCAAACAATGTTGTTAAAATAAACAGGACTCTGGCAGGGGAAGTTGGTAACAATCAACTTTCGACACTAATAACGATTAGTTTTCAAACAATGCCAGTAACCACTGGATTTAGAGGGGACTGGTGATAACCAAATCAGGATATACCAATAACAATTGGTTCTGGATGATGCTAGTAAACACTAGACTTAACTGGAAAATTTGGTGACGACCAAGCTACTGCGGTGATAACAATCTGCTTTAAGCGATGCCAATAATCATTGGACTTTTAAGGAATTTTGGCGACGACCAAATCAGGTATACCAATAACAATTGGTTCTGGATAATGCTAGTAACTACTAGATTTTCCAAACGAGGCTAGTGACCACTAAACTTTATAGAGATTGGTAATAACCGAATCGAAGGTACCAATAACAATTGGGTCTGAAGGTAATACTAGTAACGACTAGGTTCAGAAAGACTGGTAATAACCGAATCAAACAGGTACCAATAACAATTGGATTTGAAGGTGATGCCAATAATCATTGGACTTTTAAGGAATTTTGGCGACGACCAACTCCAATGTCAATGACCATTAGTTTTTAGAAGGCAATACTAGTAAGCACTAGATTTTTAGCCAGATTGGTGAAAACCGAATCAAAGGGATTGCAATAACAATTGGTTTGCTTTATAACAGAATCAGTAACAACTAGGTTTGGAAAATGGTTGGTGACGACCGAATCACGGTATCGAACGTAATTAGTTTTGAACATGTGCTAGTGACTACTAGTCTTTCAAAGTTTTTTGGTGACGACCAAATCGAAGATGAAAACTGGTAACCACCCCCTGTTGGTGTAAATTGGATATTGCTAGTCACCACTAGCTTCCCCACGAAAATAAGGAACCCCAGGATGTCGACTTTGAAGCGAACTTTGTAATAACAAGTCAAAGATAAAGGTAATGACCGAATGATCTCAAAGGCAGGAATACAAACAAATGCGTATGCTGGCATGATGTTGTATGCAAGACGCAGACCGACCCGTAGGAACAAAGGAAAACAAAATAAAGAGAGAACTCGTCACGTTGAGTTTCAAAATGCCTTAAGTCAGGCGATGCTTCCTTCTTTGGTGTAGATAACGATCTTTTCTCAATAATATCTTCGTAATTCTGCAGAGAAGAGGTCTTAGCTTAAGAGCTAGAATTGTTGTCAGACACCTCTAGCTTGGTCAAAGGTAACAGCAACTTCCACAACTTCGAGAACTGTGTAGTATCATCATATTACCTCTAGAACTTTTCAAACATTTTGTCAAATCATGTTTTCCTTTTTTTTACAAAACAAGACTTTAAGCCTTTCAAAACACTTTGCTTTCATGAAAATTCTTATTAACAAATAAGTGAAATTGCATAACAAAAATAGCGGATCATAACAATGATTTGGCCAAAAATATGATTTTATTGATAGATAAGAGCTTTACAAAAGGCAAAGCCTTGGGAATTTTATAAGTTTGAAGAAGAAAAAATGGCAACAGAAAAGGTTACAGAATCCCATAATAATCCGGTCCTTCCGACTACCAGTTCACTTGCTTTGCTGCTTCTGACGAGAACAACAGGCGTTGACCTTTCTTCTAATGTTCTGCACAGGACTCTGTCCCAGTGTCTGCCAGCTTTCAAACATTGGGCTTTCATCTTGATGAAGCACTCAAATCCCCTTTCTAGGTATTTCGTTTCAGGCATAGTATTTTCTCACTGCGTCGGAGTTGATAGGATACTTGAGTTGTTCACCATCCATAGTTTCGAGAATCAGAGATCCTCCGGAGAAAACTGTCTTTACAACGAAAGGGTCGTCATAGTTGGGCATCCACTTGCCACACATATCTTTTTGAGTTGGCAGGATTTTTCTAAGCACAAGCTCTCCTTCCCTATACTCTTTGGGACGAACCTTCTTGTTGAACGCTCTGGTCATCCTTTGTTGATAGATTTGACTGTGACACATGGCCGTCATTCTTTTCTCGTCAATGAGGTTCAACGAATCGAATCTTTCTTTTATCCACTCGTTTTCATCCAGCTTTGCTTCTGCCAAGATCTTCAAGGAAGGTATTTTGACTTTAATGGGTAGCACAACATCCATCCCATACACTAAGGAAAAAGGAGTTGCCCCCTGTCGAAGTGCGCACCGATGTTCGGTATCCGTGTAAAGCAAAAGGTAGCATCTCGTGCCAATCTTTGTAAGTTACGACCATTTTTTGTATTATCTTTTTGATGTTTTTGTTTGCAGCTTCAACTGCACCATTCATCTTAGGTCTGTAAGGGGACGAGTTGTGATGTTTGATCTTAAAATCGTCACAAAGTTCCTTCATTGTTTTGTTGTTCAGATTCGACCCGTTCTCAGTGATGATCTTGTTAGGGATACCATATCGGCAGACGATCTCCTTTTTGATGAAGCGTGCAACCACTTGCTTTGTCACGTTTGCATACAACGCTGCTTCCACCCATTTGGTGAAATAATCGATTGCGACAAGGATGAAGCGATGACCGTTGGATGCTTTTGGCTCTAAGGCCCCAATCATATCTATGCCCCCACATTGCAAAAGGCCAAGGTGATGTCATCACATTGAGAGGATGTGGTGGGACATGCACTTTATTGGCATAAACTTGACATTTATGACACTTTCGAGCGAAGAGTATGCAGTCCGTCTCCAAAGTTAACCAGAAGTAACCTGCTCTTAAGATTTTCTTAGCCATGGCGTGGCCATTCGCATGGGTGCTGAAGGTTCCTTCGTGTACTTCGGTCATTATAAGATTCGCCTCATTTTCATCGACGCATCGGAGTAAGACCATGTCATGATTTCTCTTGTACAAGATACCATTGCTGATGAAGAATTTAGATGACAACCTTCGTATTGCTCTTTTGTCAATTGTGGACGTGTTAGCGGGATACTCTTGATTTTGGAGGAAATTCTTGATATCATGAAACCATGGCTTCTCATCAGATTCTTCGTCTATTGCCATGACGTATGCGGGTATTGTCCTTCTTTTGATGCGGATCAGAGGTGCTTCATTGACAAACTGGACCTTCCATATTAATGCCATCATGGCTAGCGCATCGACAATGTGATTTTCTGCCCTTGGTACGTGCTTGAAGGTAATTTCATCGAAATATTCAGCCATCTCTAAGATGTGGGTCTTATAAGGGATCAATTTTTCATCCCTGGTTTCCCATTCTCCTTTGAGTTTGTATATCACCAAAGCAGAATCACCAATTACTTCCAAGATTTTGATGCGGAGATCAATGGCAGCTTCCAACCCTAGGATGCAGACTTCATACTCTGCTATGTTGTTTGTACATGAGAAACAAAGTCGGGCTGTGACCGCAGTGTACCCTCCAGTAGGATTTTTCAGAACAACTCCGATGCCATGTCCATTTTTGTTTGATGCTCCATCGAACATCATCTCCCAGCGGGATCCCGACTCGGGACCTTCTTCCGGACCAGGCTCTGATTTCGTGCGCTGAATATACATCACATCTTCATCAGGAAAATCGAACTTGAGTGGTTGATAATCCTCCATAGGATGCTCTGCTAGGTGTTCTGACAAGACACTTCCTTTGATAGATTTTTGAGCAACATATTGCATATCGTACTCTGATAAGAGCATATGCCACCGGGCTAATCTTCCTGTTTGAGCTGGCTTTTCAAAGATGTACTTGATGGGGTCCATCTTAGAAATCAGCATTGTAGTGTGACAAATCATGTATTGCCTCAGACGCTTGGCGGCCCATGCTAACGCACAACAAGCTTTTTCCAAGGGAGAGTAACGACTCTTGCAATTAGTGAACTTCTTGCTTAAATAATAGATTGCATGTTCTTTCTTCCCTGACTCATCAGTCTGGCCCAAGACACAGCCCATTGAATCCTTTAATACTGTCATATACATGAATAAGGGTCTTTCAGGTACAGGAGGAATCAACACTGGAGGTTCTTGCAAGTACTGCTTGATTTTCTTGAATGCGGCCTGACAGTTTTCATTCCATACCACCGTTTGATCTTTTCGTAACAACTTGAAGATCAGTGTGCAAGTAGGGGTCAGATTGGAGATGAACCTGGAGATGCAATTCAAACGTCTGAGGAAGCCTCTGACTTGTTTCTCAGTTTTGGGAGCAGGCATCTCCTGGATTGCTTTACCCTTTTCAGGTTCTACTTCAATTCCTCGCTGACTAACGATGAAACCAAGTAACTTGCCTGAGCGAACCCCAAAGGTGCATTTTGCTGGATTTAATCTCAATTGATACTTTCGGAGTCTCTTGAATAGCTTCAGTAGATGATCCAAGTGGTCTTCTTCACTTTGGGATTTTGCAATCATATCGTCCATGTACACCTCGATTTCTTTGTGCACCATGTCGTGAAAGAGTGTGACCATAGCTCTCTGATACGTCGCCCCTGCGTTCTTCAAACCAAAAGGCATTACCTTATAACAATAGGTGCCCCATGGTGTGATGAAGGTTGTTTTCTCCATGTCATCTGGATCCATTTTTATCTGGTTATAACCAGAAAATCCGTCCATGAACGAGAAAATCGCAAAGCTTGCTGTGTTATCCACCAGAGTATCAATGTGCGGTAGAGGGAAGTCATCCTTCGGACTTGCATTGTTTAGATCCCTGTAGTCGACGCACATCCTAACCTTGCCATCCTTCTTCGGGACTGGTACAATGTTTGCCACCCATTCTGGATACTTGGATACTGCTAAAAAGCCAGTATTAATTTGCTTTTTGACCTCATCTCGGATTTTAAGCACCATGTCTGGTCTCGTCCTGCTAAGCTTTTGTTTGACCGGAGGACATTCTGGCTTCAGGGGGAGCTTGTGCATGACAATGTCGTATCCAACCCTGGCATATCTTGGTAGGACCAAGCAAATACGTCAACAAAATCTCTGAGGATTGTTATCAGCTTGTCTTTGATTTCTGGCCTTAATGATGCCCCGATTTTGACTTCTCTTTTGTCTTCCTCTGACCCCAAGTTGATGACTTCAGTCTGCTCTTTGTGGGGTTGGAGATAAACATCTACGTATTCAGCCATTCTCTTTAACTCTTCTGGGACTTCTAACTCTTCGTCATTCTCTTCTTCAGCTTGAAAGACAAATGAATCGCTAGTAGAAGGAGCCGAAGGATCATAGGATTCTGTGGTTGATGGAGGTATTCTGCATGTTTTATTTTGGAACAATTAGGCACACACACAGACATGCAGATGAAGGGTTGTTTTTATTTTTTTTTCAAAAAAGGTTGCCATTTTTTTTAACAAAAAGAGTGAAAATGATGCGCAAAACAAATAACAAGAGTTTTAACAAAAACACTTTTCATTAATGATTTTCAAATTTAGCAAAGTGGCCCAATACAAAATAATTCGCGGGCCTTGCGCAAGACCAGGAATTTTTTAAAGAAAAACACAAAACTAACAAGCAGAGTGAATTACTCTAAAGGTAAAAAGATGGGAACTTCCACAACCTCCCAATTGCGCAACGCTGCTCCTCCTCTAATTATTAGATGATCCAGATTACCGTCTTCATCTTCAGCAATAATGGCATTGACTTGCACACCGCCACTGATGAATATCTCTTTTAAAGACTTCTTCTTCATGGTGCTTTCTTCTGGCTCGCCTTCTGGAGTTGGTTTATAACCCAACCCTTGTCGATCATTCTTGGCTCGAGCATTGACTTCGATGACTTCTCCGCATCCCAATTGGACTCCAGCTTTCAGTGCTGCCTTAATACTTTGAGCAGAGGTAAATGATGGCCCACAGGTTATGTCTGATTCATCAACTAGAACAACATGAGCTATCTCTAGTGCTTGGAAGGCCGTCTCGAGGGGATCTTAATCAGCCTCAATATACCGGAATGATGACAAGTTGCTCACCATTAAGTCTTCTTCTCCATGAACGATGACCAGCTGGTCATTCACAACAAACTTCATTTTTTGGTGGAGAGTGGAAGTGACAGCGCCAGCTGTATGAATCCATGGTCTTCCCAATAGACAACTGTAGACTGGATTTATGTCCATCACCTGGAAGGTGACTTCGAAGATTTGTGGTCCAATTAGGATAGGAAGATCAACTTCTCCTATCACGGTTCTGTTGCACCCCAAAATTTGCCCAACCTTTTCCTTCTTGTTTTTGCATTAGCATAACATCATCATAGCATTATCATAGCATTGCATTAGCATTTATGCAGGGGATCAAGTGTGATATACATCGAGAGAGGCCTATCTAGAGGTTTTATTCGAGCTTCAGGAGTCACTAAAGTCACCAGGAAGTGGTTCACGACCTTGAGAAGTTCAGATGCTTGTGTGGGGTTCATCCCCTGACTTAGAGGCCAACTGAAGATTATCAATGAGTTGGGAAACTATGATTACAGGTCATAAAATTACAGGTCAAGTTCAATACTTTGCATAACTCAAATGGACTTTTTTCCAACATGAAAGTTGCTCCGAATGGCGTCATTGGGTCAACTAAACCTCAAGGTTTTAATGGGTTAGCTCACGGTGGAAGTTTGATAAAAGTCACTTTGGTGAAAACATGTGAAAAGGCATAGTTTGGTATTTCTTCAAAATTTAATCAAATAAGTCCATGTTTGTACTTATTTTGAGTGGAAATCTCATTTTAAGAACAATGACACTTTTACATTTTTCATTTGAAGCTTTCTTCATGACCTATTCCAAGATTTCTTCACACTTAAGTAACACTTTGAATCTAAGCCCTTAAGATTGAAACAAGGGATAATTTTGGACCCTAGATGTATCTTATGATGCAAGATATAAAACCAAATGGAGCCAAGGCAAAAATCCTCTTCCATGATCATTTTTCACACTTCACATATTTGAAAAAATTGAATTTTCAATCCTTGGATTCTCCCACTTTTCATTCATTTTCTTATTACCAATCAATCACACAACAATTATACACATTGTTCATCATCTTTTTGGAGAGAATTGGAGCAAGAATAGCATGGTAGCAACATGAAAAAGTGGTGAAAAACTCAAATTTGATTTTCAAGTTCCACTGCAATTCAAGGCTGTCCTTCGATTCAAATCTCCACCAACAATTTTAGAACGTGTTCATGCAATTTTCTTGAAGGTTTAGCGGTTGTGTGAAGCTCTAGGAAGTCAAATTCGGAGGTAATGGAAATTCAAGTTTTCTCCCTAATTATGAGTCTCTTCCATGTCATTTTTATAGCACTGCATTCCCCTTGAGTAGTACATTGTTTCTGGTAAAGAAAGAAGAGTTTTTATGACAATTTTGTGTTCTTGAAAGTTTGAGATTCATTCATGGTTTTTGTGTTAGAGGCTATTTCAATGAAAAATAAGGGCATATTTGGATTCCTCTCGAAAAATCCCACAATTTTCATTCAAGAATCACCTCGTTTGGACAAGAATTGAGAGAGATATGGACCTTTGAATTTTTTTGGCCACCCCCCTCATTGCCGTCGGCCACCATGTTCAAATGCTGGATTTTTCCCTCATAATTTCATCCAAGTGGAGAAGACAAGCAGTAGCCATCAGATCAATGCAGAAAAGTGGACTTTTTCCACCCATCCAAGGGCCAGGCGCTATGCCATGTGTCCCAGACCAAAACTACATCGTTTTGGGCTAGTGCAGGGGCTGGGAGATCGTGGGTTCGATCCCTCCCCCTGCCACTTCTGAATTATTCACTTATTCACCTTATTTCTCATGTATTCATGTGCTTCCATGTGTTCTTTTATTTTTCTTTTTTATATGCTGACTTCAAATAATCATAAAAAATAGCATAATTAGTCTTTTTAATTCCGAATTTGTTTGTGTGTTATCTTTAAGATGTTTAGGATTTTATAGAATTGGAATCACATTTTTATCATGTTCTGACATTTTATTAGAATTTTTTACATTTGGGTCGTCATAAAAAGGCCAATGTTGGTGTTATCATGTTGTGAATTTTCTTTGACCCATCAAAATTACATATTTTGGCCTATCCTTTTGCAGGGATCTCATACACATGTTGAGGTATTGTGATATATTTTTGTGGGAATTTTATTGTACTATTTTAGTTAGTTTTGGATGCTTTCTTTAACATGCTCCATTTTAACTTTTCTTTTGGTATACATGAGACATCTTGCAAGGTTTTCATCTTATTTGACCATTTCTATTTGGATATTTTGTTGTATCTCTCACCCCTAGTTTGTGACTTGATGTAGGGAATTGGAGATTTTTATTTGAATTTTTTAGCACCTTTTGCTATTTTTCTTGTATTTTTGTATTCGGACTTGTAATTTGGACATTCGAACGGACTTTGGTTTCATTTCGGCTCCAACGGCCTTGATTTGTTTGTGTGGTGAACGATAGGGTTCCTATGGCTTGTTATAGACATTGTATAGGATGTGTAGATCATTTATTGGCTGATTTTACCATACATGAATTGCCCATTAGATTCCATACTTTCATGATAGCGCGTTATGATTCCAAATTGTGGTATACGTACGTCATTCGTGAGTTTTATTGCCTTGTATCTCTTTATATTCACTTGTGGCCAAGATCGCATGTTTAGAATAGGCCAACTTCCATTCATTATGGGCTTGAGGTTGAGATGACTCGCCTCCCTCACTTCCATTCCAGGTTTACTGTTATGAATCTGCATTTCCTGTATGCTGTTACTTCATCTGTTTTCTGTTGCTTCCTTTGCCTTTTCCTTAGGAGCTCCATTCTTTCTTGTTGAAGATAGAATGTGATAGAAATTAGGCTTTGCAACCATGTATGACAACATTAGGGTAGTCTTCCCCTTTGCAAACTTCAACCATAGGACGAACATTGCATGATAACATTTAGGGCTGTGTAGTTTCCCTTAGAGGTCTGTTTCTCTTTCTCATCTTCAAACATTCTTAAAATACTTAATAAAGGTTAACACGTGTCATGTGTTACAAGCCTTAAGCTACTTGAGAAATAATTATGGGAGGGTTTCCCTCACATAATTTGAATGTTTAGTATAGTACCCTTTGGGTGACGTGCGACGCATTCACTCTTAAGTCCAAGTCTTTAGTGCGACACGAGTTACAAATGAAACTCAAAACACTTCTTCATAAAAGACATAAAAACAAACATTCCACTTATTTTTGTCCTCTTGGACTTAATCTTTAGAGGTCATTTTCTTAAAGAGAGTTTCGTTAACTCTCGGTTCTCTCGCAAACGGTAACGCCTAAGTCTCTAATGGTCGAGCTACATACACCAAACTGCTAGAACCGATTGTTAACCGTACTTGGGTTAAAAACAACTTAAACCAAACCTGTGGTCTAGTTAGCCCGAACTACGTTTGCTCTGATCTTTCATACCAGATGAAAGTACGTAGGCACGAGATGCGATATCTCGGCGAGCAACCTTCCCCCCTTTTACCCGTAGTTAGGCGAACTACGTTGACTCTGATTTCTCGTTTCAGACGGGAATACGTAGGCATAGAACTGTTGTGTTCTGCCGAGTCACTTTTCTTTTCTTTTGTCCCTAAGCCTTTAGCTAGATAGTTTAAACACACCCTTATTAGATAAACAACAAGCGTGGATCCCATCGAGTACGATTGACGTGAGGGGTGCTAATACCTTCCCCTTGCGTAACCGACTCCCGAATCCAGGACTTGGTTGTGATGACCATTCCTTTTCCCTCTTTTCGTTAGGTTTTCTCTGAGCGTTTCCTTTCCCTCCTTTGGGATAAATAACGCACGGTGGCAACTCTTCTGTCATTGCCGGCGCCGATTTTCGCAGTAGCGAAAGCTGGCGACTCTGCTGGGGATTGCGATGGTTCCCTATGCGAGTCTCGCCTTAGGTTTTTCCTCATAGTTGTCTGGGTCATCCCCAGCAGCTGGAGACTCTGCTGGGGATCCAACGTCCCTTATGCGAGTCAGTCCTAGCGCTTGTTTGTTTATCTTGTGGGTTTTGTACATACCTGTTGTATCTTAGCTTTACTTTCCCGCATTTTATTTTCCCGCAGTTTATTTTCAGCATTATATTATATCCTTATTATGTTGTTGTGGGAGGGGATTGATTATGATGAGTGATAAGCCAGACCCAGGCTTGAGTGTACCTAGCATTAGTTGTGGAAAGTAGTGGGCGCGTGCTTGCTTTGCAGGTACTAGTGTCTCACGAAATCCACGCTCAGACGAGATTCTCCCGGTTGACTTCTTTTCTAGCCCTTTGGGCTTGAGGGGTTGTTGGTTTGGAGGGTTGTCGACTCTGGGGACCGATCATTTGTGATTCAGCTAAGTGAGGCTGCTTCAAGAGATGATGATGCCACACCTTTTGGGTATCGTATCATCGCTCTTGAAAGTCTGTGACGTTGATGAACGCATAGGATGCCGTACCTTATCAGTGGATAGGTCCATACCTGTGAGAGGGATTGGGTTATGCAGGAAACCATAGATCCAGATCACCCAGTTTTCTCTACAGTGTGAACTTTTGGGTTTGATATCAGAGGTCTTCAGTATCAGTGATCTATGTCATGCAGTGATATATGTTATGCAAAGGCGAAGCTCTGGTTATTCTCAAGCTACAACACAATCAGCTTCTGATTATTATTGCTACAACACAACACAACTACCTTGATCCCCTATAGCATCCTTGCATTTTTGCATTTCTCATCTGCATTGATTACATGACATTGCATTAACATTGCAGGTGCATATTCCCTTTGATTCTAGCTATCTCGCTTGCCGTCATTCGTGCTCAGATACTTGTGCTTGTAACTACCTATGTGGTCTTCCATCTGTATATGAGGAGTTTTTTACTATTGTTGTCTGAGGGGTTTCCATTGTCATGTGTTTCACCCGGAACTGGAATCAAGGGAAATATTCCATATGCATATATACATTGTTAGCATTTTGCATATTTTTCTTTGTGTTTGCAGGTACCTTCTTAAGCCCCGTTCTTATGTTATGTTGTCTTTTCAGAGTTGTTTTAGGATTGCTGACCAGAGACTTCACCGGTATCCTACTAGAAACAATCTCAAGAAAGCCATGGATCACGTTCAGACTGAGATGCAAGAGATGAGGGAGCGCATGACTCATCTCATGGAAGTCATGCAAGGTATGGCTCAAGGACATGAGCAACTGAGAACAATGGTCCAGCCCTTGGTAGCTAGGGTTGATCTTAATGGAGTTCTTCACGGAGGTATTGCTGCTAATACTCCCCGCAACGATACAGAAATTCCTAACTCTACTGTTGTGCCTACCGGATGCACCCCAACTGCTGCAGGGGCCGGGAATGGTAGTGATGTTGGCGTCCGCCACGCTGGTCTGGGTAATGCTGCTGGTAATGCAGGTTTGGGTAATGTTGGTAACGCAGGTCTTGGTAATACTGTTAACTTGGGTTGTGGTAATGGTACTCATAATGTTGGGTTTGGACCTGGTGCTGCTAACCATGGTCTTGGTAACGCTGGGTATGGTTACACCGTCAATCGAAACGTCTATGGTCCGGAGGGTGCCTATGCTGAGTATGGCAATGGGGACCAACGATGGAATGAAGATCATCAGGACGACGTGTTCTCTATGAGGGATGTAGGCGTTGAGTTGCCTGGTGAAGCTGATCGTAGATTCAGAATGCTGGAGGAACAGATGAGGAATATAACAAATCAGAACTCCATGGGGCTCGACATGGCCAATTTAGGGCTGATCCCTGATTTACGAGTACCGTACAAGTTCAAAGTTCCTACCTTCGATAAATACAAAGGTGTCACTTGCCCAAAGGTGCACATACGTTCATACTACAGAAAAATGTCAGCCTATTCAAATGACGAGAAGATGCTCATGCATTTCTTCCAGGATAGCCTGTCGGGGCCGTCGCTCGAGTGGTATATGGGTTTGGAACCCTCTCAGGTTCACAGTTGGAAGGGTTTGGCTGAAGCATTCGTGAAGCATTACCAGTACAATAGTGACCTTGCTCCCAATAGGGTCCAGCTTCAGAATGTCATCCAGAAGAACGGGGAATCTTTCAAAGAGTACGCCCAGAGGTGGCGTGAGCTTGCAGCCAGAGTGCAACCCCCAATGGTAGAGAGAGAGTTGATTGACTTGTTTGTATCGACGTTATCTGGGATGTACTATGAAAAGCTCGTCAACTGTATGTCCGGGAGTTTCTCTGACCTTGTCATCACTGGTGAGCGTATAGAAAACGGCATCAAGATTGGGAAAATTCAGGCCGTAGAAGTACCTTCGTCAGGTGGAGGAAAGAAAGTGTTCGGAAATAAAAAGCGTGAAGGCGACGCTAATTCTGTGTCAAGCTCTCGGGGTAGAGGCAGAGGCAGATATCAAGATCAGTGTCATAATCATCAGGCTGCAAGTGTTATCATTCCGATACCACAACAACAACAACAACAACAACAACAACAACCACAACAACAGCAGAATCAACAGGGCTACAGGAAGTACCAGAATTCGAGAGGGGCAAATAGAGTATTTGATATGCCACCAATTTTGTACTCCCAGATGCTCCAGACGTTACTACAACTGCAGTTAATCCAGAAGAGAACCTTGGCCCCTCTGACAGGCCAACCACCACCTGGCTATGATGCAAATGCCCACTGCGAATTCCACTCGGGGGCACCCGGGCACAGCATTGACGATTGTAAGGCTTTTAAGCACAAGCTGCAAGATTTAATTAACAGTAAAGCCATAGACTTCTCGCATGAAGCGCCCAACATTGTGAAAAGTCCCATGTCGAATCACGGACCGGCAGGAGTTAGTGCCATTCTGGAAGAGGAAAGCTTGAATCTAGTGACGAGGGTTGAAGAGTTGAAGACTCCGCTGGGTCAGGTGAAGAAAGAATTGCTGAAAGGGGGAGTGTTCCCTGGTTGTTCTGGAACTTGTGCTAATTGTGCGGACCATCCAGAAGGGTGCGAAGATCTGAAGAGACATATTCAGGCTTTGATAGACAAAGGAACGTTACAGTTTGATCATACTATGGAAGATAGACCTGTTGAGGAAGTGACAGAGGAGCGGGATGAAGTCGCGACAATTTCAATCCCTTACAAAACGATCACAATACCAGTGCCTCCTAAAAGGCCGACCGTCATCATAACTAAAGCTGGGCCAGTCCCGTATGAGAGTACTAAGGCGATTCCGTGGAATTACGGAGCAGAAGTCTTTTGTAATAGGGAGAAGGTGGAGTTGAAAAGTTCATCAGCAGACTCAGTGGATAATCTGGTGGGTACATGTGGCATGACCCGCAGCGGCAGGATCTTTGCGTCACAAGAAGCAGAGGCTGAGAGAGCTGCAAAAGGGAAGAGTAAGGTTACGGAAGAAAGCAATTCTCAGGGGAAGGAAAAGGAGTCTTTGACGAAGGACGTGGAGGAATTCATGAGATTAATCCGGAAAAGCGACTACAAGATAGTCGAGCACTTGCAGCAGACGCCGTCTAAAACCTCTATATTGTCATTACTACTGTGTTTTGAGGCCCACAGGAACGCCTTACTGAAAATCCTTGACACCTCATATGTACCCCAAGAGATCTCGGTCAATCAACTTGAGAGGGTGATGGCCCACGTGAATGCGGGGCACGGGCTCGGCTTTACGGATCTTGATCTGACACCTAAAGGCTGTACTCATAACAGTGCACTTCATATTTCGGTTGAATGCAGGGGCACAGTCATGTCCCATGTGTTGGTTGACACTGGATCTTCCCTGAATGTTCTACCCAAGAAGGCCCTAATGAAGCTGGATACCCGAGGTATCATTTGTACGCCTAGTGACCTGGTGGTGCGTGCTTTCGATGGGACGCGTCGTTCAGTGTTCGGAGAGCTGACCTTACCCATCCAAGTGGGACCTGAAGTTTTCGATACTGTGTTCTACATAATGGATATACAGCCTGCCTACAGTTGTCTGTTGGGTCGGCCCTGGATTCATGCAGCGAGGGTCGTGACGTCTACACTCCATCAAAAGTTGAAGTATATGGTCGGTGGCAGCATTGTCACCGTATGCGGTAAAGATGATATACTGGTAAGCCACTTATCGTCATTCAAGTATATAGAAGTGGACGGTGAGATCCACGAGACTCTGTGTCAGGCCTTCGAGGAGGTTCAAGTTAAAGATAAGTCTCCAACTACGAGCAAAGCGCCGGAGGTAGCAATGTCGTCATTCAAGGAAGCCCAAGCAGTGGTTCAGACTGGGGCAGCGCAAGGTTGGGGCCAAGTTCTGGACATCCCCAACAAGCAAGACAAGTTCGGTTTAGGGTACTGTCCTGCATCGTCATCACAGAGCGCTCCACGATTCAAAGGGCCAATTGTGTTCACTCCAGGAGGAGTCGTGTTTGAACGAATCAATGCTGTGTCCGATGTTGAAGGCGGAGACAGCGATCGTGACTTGGATTCATGGATAAAGCCCAGTTCCTAGAAGCTGGCAATTTTCATTTTGCATGTCATTGCTTTACATTTGTAGTTTCTTTCCTGTCTATGTGCAATTCTCACTTGTAAAAACTTGTTGTTTCTCAATTGATATTGAAAATGAAATAAATATGCATGTTTTGAATTAATCCATTCGTGTTCACTTTATTGCTATCTTTTATTTCAAACGCTTGTTTAAGTGGAATCCGGGGAGGATGACGAAATCGAAAGACGTGTAAGCTTCCGATTGTATGGTATTGGATAGAAAAACCTGTTGACGATATACAGGCATTGTTTCAAATCCATAAACACCGGAGATATAAGGAAGATAATTCCTTGTCAACCCCTTTGAGCCTTGTAGTAGGAGTTTCTTTCTGAAAATGAAAAACCCTCAATCTTAACCTGGGGCAGGGTAGGTGTCGGTTAATTTGACCAAGCGTCCGAATTGCAAAAGGAATGTCCGTTCAAGGATAAATCACACCTGTATAGGTCGTGCCTAAAGGACCACAATGGTTAAACCTTGCCGATAAGGAGTGAAACAGTCACAATCTCTTTTAACAAGTCAGACAAGCCGGTGTCACATGATTTTTTCAAAAAGAAAAAATCAAAAGAAAAAGCCCGCTAAGTCGAATCATGGGAACAAGCGACTTAGGCAAAAATCAGGGTATCCCGCTGGACTTCAAAATTAGAAACTCAAAAGAGTTAGTCCAGGCAAAAATTAGGGAACGGAAAAAGCGAAAAAAAACGAAAAGGATTACAAGAGAAAAATCCTCAAGCAAGAATGAAATTGTGTGACTCCAGGCACTACGAAGACGGAAAGGGAATGACTGTCACTTCAGAAAGCATGTGATTTCCTGAACCATCACTCCTATCATTCCACCTTTGAAAGGTGAACGCTAAGGTCGAATTAGCTGAACATAGGATTGGAGAACATCAAGGAGAATGGGTGGGTTAAAATGAATTTTGAGCCTTATATCCTTCCTTGTTAACCGTGAACCCAACCACGTTACAACCTTCAAAAGTCTTAATTGAAACAGGTTTAGTTCGAGAGCATACTTCGGTAAAGATCGCATCGAAACTGACTCCAAGAAGGATTCCTCTTACAGCGTTGTATTAATTTTGACACTTTGATAATTGATTCGTTCATTATATGTCATAAATTTTTCCGGTGAACAGGATTGGGTTTTGAAGAAAAAAACTGTCATATGCATTGCATTTAATATATCTTTTATGCAGAACAACTTGTTTTACTTGCGAGTAAGCGCTCGACCGAAGGAAAGTTTCCATAGTGGAAAGTTTGATCAGGATAGAATGTAGAACGCCTGAATACTCTGTTGAGTTGTGGCCAGCTATATCAAATAACCCCCAGTAAGGTCAGCCATCCAAGAATGGTTAATATGGGGGCAATCAGGTCGAGACTTGGTAAATCTCTCGCAATCAGCTTCAACAGTTTGAATATAAGTTCAAGGTATTGCAATGTGCAAGACATCCATCATTAACCATTCACATGACAGCTTATCAAATTTCAAACACACTAAGCATGAAGTGCAAATGATAGCAAGTATGAGCAAAATAGTTTAGCAGCATAACAACAAGAAAATCATGGCAATGTCTAAACATCAAACCAGTTCATGCTATAACCAGGAATAGAGTTCAAACACAACTCAAATATCATGTTCACCAAGTTCACACATTCAAACAACCCACACATAAGTTAAAACCTCAACTGTCATTTGGAAATGGGAGAAAATTCAAGACATTTGCAAGTAGGATAGGTAAATCAAGAAACATGCCAAATTGAAGTGAATGAACCACACACACATCCTCAAAACATCACATAGGGTGTGTCTAAACCTTAAAATTGTTTACAAACAACATGGATTTAAAAATCATATAGCAACTGCTCAAATATTCATACATTGGCAATATTTGGATCAAAAGTGATTTGGAACAGTTAGAGGTGCAAGGGATGTATTCAACAACTTTCAAATGATATTATAAGTGAATTTAGAACTTAGGTTTGTCATGAGATGCACACCACAAGAATATGACCATTAAAATGCAATTTGTCAAGTATGGTAAAGCCAAGTTGTTATGACAGAAGAAAGAGGCATGCAGAAATGATGGATTCATGAACATGCAAGTTTCATATGCTATTAAAGATCCAATTATGACTGAATTAATTTAAAACTAAACAAGCCACAAAAAGTGAAGTGTGTGCCCGAGGGATTTTCCAAAACAGTTTGACAATTATGGGGTACAAACATGGTTTAGTTGCAAAATGACCTCATGTTAACAAACAATACACACACACACACCACAAATGTAGAGAGGGATGAGTTACAACTCAGACATTAAACATATTGCAAGCACTCAAGGTTTTAGTATGTTCATGGTAGTTTTGGTTTGAAAAAGGGCAGTTTGAGAGTGAAATAAGAAAGTAGGTACACATGGCTCAATTCAATCATCCACACATCTTAAACTCATGGATACAAGTGAGTTACAACTCAAAATCAAAGTCATATACAAACAGATCAACAAATTGGTAAATTGTGGCAGATTTTAGCATAAAAATGCAATTGTGGGTGAAGTTTGAGGATTTGTGAAATCAGACATGAATAAGTCAAGTAAACCAAAGGTACACATCATTATTATGATAAAGAATATGTCTTAACTCACAAAACAAGCATAGGATTGCTAAAATGAAAAATGGTATGTGTCGCTACTGCGAAAATCGGCGCCGGCTGAACAGAAGAGTCGCCACCGTGCGTTATTTATCCCAACGGAGGGAAAGGAAACGCTCAAAGTAAACCTACCGCAAAGACGGGAAAGGAATGGTCATCGCAACCAAATCCTGGATTCGGGAGTCGATTACGCAAGGGGAAGGTATTAGCACCCCTCACGTCCGTCGTACTCGACGGGATCCACGCTTGTTTTCTAGTACGGATTGTTATTCTATCTATTCTACAGGTCTAGGGTTAAAAGAAAATAAACTGACTCGGCAAAGTATCGCACTTTATGCCTACGTATTCCCGTCTGGAACGAGAAATCAGAGTTAACGTAGTTCGCCTACCTACGGGAAAGGAGGGGAAGGTTGCTCGCTAGGATATCGCATCCTATGCCTACGTACTTTCGTACAGCATGAAAGATCAGAGCAAACGTAGTTCGGGCTACGGAAGACACAAGCTTGTCTGACTGTTTTTTATTACCTTCAAAAAGGGTTTTTCTTGATTAAGAGTCCAAGCGGACAAAAGTGACACTTTGATGTTTGTTTTGAATCGTTTACGAAAGAAATGTTTTTTTAGTGTGTTTGCAATCTCTGACGCACTAGAGACTATGATTTGAGAGTGACTACGTCGTATGTCACCCTAAGGGTAACACACTAAGCGATCAGATTACTGAAGAGTGACCCTCCAGCAACCTTTTCTCAAATAGCTTAAGGCTCGTAACGTACGACATCGATTAACCTTATTACTGTATTTTTGAAGTGTTTTGAGATGAGAAGAGAAAGAAGCTCTAAAAAACCTAGGGTTTGAAATGGGAATCAAAACTACCCTAATGTTGTCATGCATGGATGAGAGCCTAATGTCTGTCATATTTCTCTCTTGCGCAGAGAGAAACAGAGATCCTAAGGGATAGACGGAAAAGAAACAGCATATACAGTAAAGCAGTAAAATGCATGAATGCAGCAGTACAAGCGAGGCAAGGGAGTCCACTCAACCTCGAACCTAGAAAACAATAGGTGAAGTTAAACGGCTTCACTTCAAACCTAAGGGGAAAATTAACAAACAATACAGCAAAGAAAATAAAACCCCAGAAACCCAGCTCTGACAGCACACCAGCTACTACAGCAGCAGCTCTGAAAAACATCCAACTCTGACAGTTGATTAACAGTAAACAGTAACATCTTCAAGTGAACCCCAATGCCAAACTCCAATGATACCCAAGCTATAACAAGCTTCCATCCCCAAGAAATCACCAAGCTCAAGCAAGCACAGAATCTCAAACAGTTGACAGCATCAGACAGCAAATAGCTCCAAACAGCAGTAAACCCTAGCTTCAACAGCTGCACAGTTTTGATATGAATAACCTTCATCTTTGTCAATCTTTGATCTTCATCTCTATCTTCAATGGTTTCTTTCTTCAAGGCAATCTCCCCTAGATGATAGTCACTTAACAAGATGAGTTGAATGTTAAACAGTTCATTGACTACCAAAGGAAGCCTACAAACAGTTTAACATTAAAGAAGAGTGGTTCTCTCAAAGTTCTACCTCTAAGGTAAGGCCACTTATCCCTCCAAAGGAGGGAGGTGAATACCATAGAGGGACTTTATGTCATATATAGGAATGGAAGCACATGAAGCTATCCATGTTTGTACCAAACAATTCAGTCTATTCTAAGGCTCTGCTTATTCCTATTATTCCCTATGTCTTCAAAACATCTTCAATCCAAGCAATCTTCATGCACAAAGCTTTGATTATTATCCTCAATCTTCTCCTTTGATTCTTCATGCTCCTATAAGCTCAAGCCAAGCCCCATACCCCAAATAAAAGCCCAAAAACCCCAAGCAAACAGATATAAACCCCAAGTGGGAACACCAAACAAACACTCCATTTGTAAAATATACTAAAAATAGCAATATAGTGTTTAAAATTCTAATATTAATTCTAAGGGGATTTCTACACCTACCCTACATACCCTATATGTCCCAGAACCTAATTCATGCTAAAAAAACCCAAAATAAAATGTTATAATGCACCTATGTTGAGTTTAACCCTAATACTATCACCCTAATGTTCTCTAATCAAAACTAATCAAAATTAATCCACAAAAATGTGGAATAAATCTCTAAGGGAACCTATACTTCTAATCTAATCAGCCCAACACGAATCAACTCAAAATTATTCACCAATTGGTCACAAGAAAATTTACAAAACATGTATCCAATGTACAAAATTAAAGAAATTGATAAAATGAGAAAAATCACATTAAATTGAAAAATGGGTAAAAATGAAATTTATTATTTTTATAAAATCACAAATAAATCCAAGATCATGGAGGTATTTTTGAAATATTTTTCTGATTAATTTTGGATTTATTATGATTTATTTTGTAAGCCATGTGCAAATGTGAAATAAAAAGAAAATTCAATTAAGATAATAAAGCAGGGGGGCGCCAACAGCAATTATTCTACTTCAGAACTACATTGGGCCCAGGAGGGGGGTGCTGGTAGCACGTGCTGGGCCCAGTCTACTAATTCAGAAAAAACACCACAAAACAATAAACGGGGGGGGGGGGGGGTGTAGATAGCAAGAAATTCGCTTTGTTATCTATGTTGGGCCCCAAACGGGGGTGCGAGCAGCAAATCTGCTAGGCCCATCAAAACAACACAAAGGGGATAGGGGGTGTTAACGGTAAACATGGGATGATGGTCAGCAAACTAAACTGGGCCTAATGCCCGAGCCCACTCATCCTCAGCAATGACCCTAAACAAAACTTCCCCTACCCTTCCTCTCCACTACCACTGTTTATTTCCTCTCCATTGAAACCCTAGCGCCGCTACCACACTCCATCTCTCTCACCGAAACTCTCTCTCTGAAACTCTCTCCATTTCCCAAACCTTTGCTCACAAAAAACTCACAGACTAAACCCTCCATATTCTACCAACACTAATCTAGCTATCTAACAACAACTACCATCGTCAGAAGGAGAAGGTGAATCAAACCTGGAAACAAGACGAAGATTGGTGATGAAGATCACTCTGGAGGTTTTGAAGCTTGGTGAAGTATCCAAAGGGTTCAACAGATCCACCTCTGGCAAAGCTTGTTTGATGCTTGAAGGTTCACGGCGGCGATGAAGCTTATGTGATGAACGGATAGATCTGACTGGGCGATATTCTGGAAGAACTTTCTGGAGATGAAGAACGATGCAAGTTGTTAAACGAAAGGAGGATAATCTGCGTTTGGATCTTAACGTGGAAGAAGAATCTGTTGAATGTGGTGAAATTCTGAAGGTGTTGATGATCGTTCTTGAAACGAAGATCCAGATCGTGGAGGAAAATCATTGGAGCTACCTTCCGAGTTCTATTGCATGTCTTGATGAACACTAATCGTGAATGAAGGTTCTCTGGAAACGAAGAATTCGTATGAGGATCTGGCTATTGATGATTCAGCCGAAGCTCGATGTAGTTGTTCACAATGATGAAGAATGTTAAACGAAGATCTAGATAATCTATGAAGTTCTTGGCGCAATGAATCCTGGCAATTATTGATGAAGAACACGAAGTTGTTCTTGGTGATCTGGAAAAATGCAGATTCAGACGAACTTTCCGGTGAACTCAACGTTTCCGGCGACGGTTAAGGGTGTTACGGCGGCCGGCGGTGACGGTTAGGGTGGTCACCGGGGGCTTTGCATGGTCGGCGGTGAGAATTCCGGCGAAGGATGTGGCGGGGACAAGTGTCCCACTTGCATGCAGAGGGAGAGTGAGAAGGGTACACGTGGGTGCTAGGTGGCGGGCTCAGAGAGTGTGCGAGAGTGAGGTGGCTAAGAGGAGAAACGCACGCGTGGCATTCTCTTTATAGGACATGTGGCAGTGCGAAAATGGACCTGGGACTTGGGCTTTGGACTGGATACTTGGCCCAATAAGACTAAACCCTGATTAAACTCTAAAACACAAAATTAACACAGAAAATTAAAACCTAATTAATCCTAAACGAAAATTAAAAAATAAAACCTAATTAAATCTATTAAAAAAAAAAGAAAAAACAAAAACTATTTAAAAAAACCTAATTAAATCTGAAAAATCAAATAAAAATCTAAAAAAAACAATTAGTCCGATTTTTTTAACAAAACTATTCTATTAATTTTGAAAAATCAATTAAGACTTAATAAAATCTAAAAAACATTAAATTCTATTTTTAAAATCTATTCTATTAAAGAAAAATGATATCTAGTTATATCTATGTTTTTTTAAAAAAAAACTATTAAAAGAAAATTGATATCTAAAAAAATTAAAAATCTATTAAATCTCTAAAAAAAAAGAAAAGAAAATTTATTTAAAACTCTAAAAAATATTAAAAAAATCTATTAAATTCTATAAACCAAATATTAACCTATTTACTATCTAAAAAAACAAATAACCCTATAAAAAATCTATTAAATGCATTAAATATCTAGAAAAATAAAAGGAAAATCCTAAAAAATACCAGGAGGCTGATTAAATCGATTATAAAACGATTGCACAACCATAACGAAACCCGGGCCCCGAGATGGCCTGAAAACACAGGGAACAAGCACCAATTCTCAAAATACGCTTATTCAAACCGGCCTGAACTGCCTGAAACGCCAGGGGCTGCAATCCCGATAAAATCAACCTGACTGAGAAAATGCAATGCATGCAGTATGCGAATGTGAATGCAAAATGCGTCAAAACATAAGCCAGATATGGGAACCGGTTGGTCAAATTTTGGGGTGCAACAGCTGCCCCTATTCAAGCGGCTTGGACCCGACTGGGTGAAAGGCGAACGGCCTTCAAACATTCGAGGTACGAGACGGTTGAATACCAAAGGAACCCTGAAATTTGCCAACCGCATGAATAAACTGCACCACTGCTTGGGGAACGACATTCGTCGAGTGAACCTGATTGTTACGGTAACAGCCGATCATTCGTTAGAGAATAACTCTGATTTTGACTCCCACCACCCATGTAACACCACAGGTACTGAACTATCTTTGCAAAAACACCTCTGTCCACAACTGGACTAACCTTGTTAACACCAGAAGAAAAACAAATTCGTCAACACAAGTAAAGATCCCATCATCACAGGAATCCGCAATTGCCCTTAAATTTCGTCAACACAAAAAGCCATAAATTCATTATCACGAATAAATCCTACCATCATAGGAATAAAACTTGCCCTCATCAGGATTCCTCATTCCGTCAACACGGAGAAATCAAACTTGTCCTCATCAGGACTCCATATTCCATTAACATGGAGAAATAAAACTTGGCGACTTCACTGGGGATGAGTTGTCCGCATCTTGTCAACACAAGGAGATCCTATCAGCATAGGCAATAAAGTCTTATTCACGTCTTATCAACACAAGGAAAACATAGATTCATCAATACGAATAAATCCTACCATCATAGGAATACCACTACTCTTGTACATATCCGAACTCCCATTTTGTCAACACGAAGAAATCCTATCCACATAGGCATAAATTGTCCTCATTAGGACGCACATTCCATCAACACGGAGAGAGTAATTCGTCAACACGAATAAATCTCATCAGCACAGGCATAAATTGTCCTCATCAGGACTCCATATTCCGTCAACACGGGGAAATCAAACTTCGTCCTCAACAGGACTCCATATTCCGTCATCAGGGGACATCGATTCGTCAACACGAAGAAATCCTATCAACATAGGCATAAATTGTCCTCATCATGACGCACATTCCGTCAACACGGAGAGAGCAATCTTGGTCCTCAACAGGACTCCATATTCCGTCAACACGGAGAAATCAAACTTCATCCTCAACAGGACTCCATATTCCGTCACCACGGGGAAGTCGATTCGTCGACATGAAGAAATCCTATCATCATAGGCATAAATTGTCCTCATCAGGACTCCATATTCCGTCAACACGGGGAAGTCGATTCGTCGACACGAAGAAATCCTATCATCATAGGCATAGATTGTCCTCATCAGGACGTACATTCCGTCAACACGGAGAGAGTAATTCGTCAACACGAATAAATCCTATCAACATAGGCATAAATTGTCCTCATCAGGACTCCATATTACGTCAACATGGAGGAATCAGGACTCCATATTCCGTCAACATGGGGAGAGCAGTTCGTCAGCACGAATAAATCCTATCAACATAGGCATAAATTGTCCTCATTAGGACTCCATATTCCGTCAACACGGAGAAATCCTATCAACATAGGCATAAATTATCCTCATCAGGATGCACATTTCGTCAACACGGAGAAATCGATTCTGGTCCTCAACAAGACTCCATATTCCATCAACACGGAGAAAATTATCTTGGTCCTCAACAGGACTCCATATTTCGTCAACACGGGGAAGTCGATTCGTCAACACGATGAAATCCTATCAACATAGGCATAAATCGTCCTCATCAGGACGCACATTCCGTCAACACGGAGGAGTAATTCGTCAACACGAATAGCTCCCGGCAACTTTGCTGGGGAAACATTTTTGTCAAATATGTGAACACATTCTGTCTTGTCCTGAGACACATACTCTATCTATCACGGGAACGCCATCTGCCTAAATACGAGAGATTCCTCCGCCTGCTCCATACGGGAAAAGTCATCTGCCTGATTCCTACAGATCTTCCGAAGTTCTTCCGCCTGCTTCATACGGTACAACTTCCTTTATCATCACCCGCCTGTTTCCTACGGACTACCTGCCTGATTCTTACAGGGAAACACTTTGTATATAACTTCCTTGCCTGTTCGCAATAATAGCTAACTCTATTGGGGTATTCTGGAAATGTCGGAACCTGAGTGTTCAACGAGCACAAAGTTTGAATCTTTCTATGCGATTAGCCGGAGTCTGAGCACTCAACGTAATAGCACGACCGCATCACAAAATGAATATCTGTCGGAGTCGGGATACTCAACGAAATAACTGGGACCAGAATGCTCAACAAACCCATCGGAGCCCAAATACTCAACGAACAACCGGAGTCAGGATACTCAACGAACAACCGGAGCCAGAACGCTCAACGAAACCATCGGAGTCTGAACACTCAACGAGTACATACCGGAGCCTGGATACTCAACGAAGATACACCGGAGCCTGAACGCTCAACATAACACATCGGAGTCTGAACACTCCATGCAACAAACTGGGGTAGGAACACTCAACGAACACCAATCTGAATATCGCAACTCCATGCTGGGGATAATACCTCTGAACAATTTTGGAAGATATGAGCCCAACTCCGCTGAGGGCAAGAGAAACTTAACCAAGAATCTCTGTGGGGAATATAAGAAGATGAACTATATCATCCCGTGTCTCACAGCGAGACCTCGAATATCTGGAAACATGTCTGATCTTTAGAACTCCACACTCCTGTTGAGAAAAAGGTTAGCCAGACTGATTTATGTTTCAAAATGTGCATGTTTGACAATGGCGTAATGCTCCATACAGCATGGAAATGCTACGCTGTTGCACCCTAAAATTTGCCCAACCTCATTCACTTGGTTTATGTTTCATTATCATTAGCATTTGCATATAGAGTCATGTACATAGTCTAATCATCTGCATAGCATAAGCATAGCAAGTCATTCAACAGGGGACCAATCATTATTCTCATCTCTAGAAGCCTATCAAGAGGTCATTATCCCAATTCAATCTTATTCAAGTCATCAGGAAAGAATTTGAAAGCAAAGAGTTCAGCAGATCAAGCCTTGAGTCCATCTCCTAGCTGAGGGTATCTGAGGGTCAACAAAAGGGTTGTGAGCTGTGAGTTGAAGGCATGGAGAGTATCTAGACATTATGAGAGACTTAGAAAGTCATTTGTAGAAGGAGACAAGTCATTGATGAGAGCACAAGAGCTATAGCTGAAGGCAGTCAACTAGGGTTTCATCTGGGTCAACCCTAGGTCAACCCTAGGTCAATTGACTGATTTAAGAGGGCATTCAAGTCTAGTGGAGAGATGTGGGGTTCATCATTTGACATATAAAGAAGGATATGGAGATATGCCAAGGAGAATTCAAGAGGAATCAAGGAGAAGAGGAGTTTCTAAATTAGGGTTTCTGTGTAAAATCCCCTAGTTTAGGTCAAATTTCCAAGCAAGATAAGTCAAAATGCTAGCTTCAAATGGCTTCTTGGCCAACATGAAACTTGTAGAGGATCTCAAGAGATTTAATTTGAGTGGTGGAAGACATCAAGGAGATTTATAGAACTCAAGTTATGGTCCTTGCAAGTTACAGGTCATCTGAGGTATCTGAAATTTTGTCTGTGAAAGTGACTTGACTTCCAAGCTAGTTTTGCCCCTCAAGGAGATTTCAAATGAATTTCTGGTCAACATAAGAATTGTCCCTCATTGTCTTAGCTTTCTAGAATGGTATAGTATGCCTTCATATGATGTGGAGAACTCAACTTATGGTCTTGGCAAGCAAAGGGTATTTTGGGCATTTGTGAATTACAGGTCATTTTAACCTATGTCCAAAACTCATACAAGGAGGCCTCAAATGGAAAAACTTACAACATCAAACTTGCTCCAAATGAGATTTTAAGTCTAGAAAGAAGGTCACAAATTGTTGGAAAAGCTCATAACATGAAGTTGCATGATTGGTCCAAATTTGAACTAAAATGGCTTATAATGTGAATAAAGTCAAGATGAAAAATGGTTTGGGAGATTTCTAAGTCCAAATGAAGACTTCCAATATATCATTTTGAATGGAAAAGACATTCTAAAGACAATGGTTCAAGCAATTTTTTGAGTTTAGTGGAAGATTTCAAAGTTATCTTTGGTTACTTGCATTTTAAGAAACACTTCAAAAATGGATCAAAGTTGGAAGGCAAGGGAATGTGTAAGATGGATCTAGAATGTTCATGTGAGCCCTATATATTCATGAAATGAAGATTGATCAAGGGTTGGCTTCATTTTTCACCAAGAATTTCACAAACTCTCTCATTCTTTCTCTTTGCAATTTCACTTCAATCTCTCAAATTCTTCACCAATCATCATCAAAATCAACTTCATTATACTGATTCATCATCATAGATCAGAATTCAATCAAGAACCAAGTGTAATCACTCCATTTTCGAGCACTTCCATCATCAACATCAAAATTGAAGTTTCCATTGGACAGCATAATTCAAGCCAAGTCTCATCCAAATATTGCAAACAGAATCAAGTACATCAAGAATTGATCAAGATCCAAGCCCTAGAAGCCTCAGATCCACGAGTCTCCATAGCTGTTTTCAAGATTTCACACCAGGTGCGTTTTCATTCAAACAGCTTGATTCAATTAGGTTAGCATGATTTTATTAGTTTAGATATAATGTAGGAGGTTAGTAGAGCAATTAGGATGAATTTGGAGTAGTTTGGTGATGTTTGTTAGCAGGTTGTAAAAACTGTTAGGAGGTAGAACTCGTGGCTTAGTGCATTAGAATGTTAGCTTGATAGATCAGGATGATAACCATTAGTTATAGATTAGATTAGGATAAGTATGATTGAGAATTGTGTTGGTGAGTTGCAGAGGATTTCCATGGTGACCAGAATTTGTTGTTATCGGGTTGAGTGATCTAGTGAATTTCAGATTGAACTAGTGCCATAGACGTGTAGAGGGAGAGATTCTGAACATTTTTCATGTTTATAGCGTGTCATTTCATGCATTGTAGAGTGAGAACAGATTGGTGGAATGGAACTCGTGCATGTGCATTCATGGAAGTATAAACCCTAATTCTCAGATTCAATGAAGAAGACACAATCGTGTCCATCCATTTTGTGCGAGACTTTTGACTTGAGGAGCAATCCTATGGCTCATATTCAATTCAGTTTTGGAGGGAGATGCGTTGGCCCTAAACACACCGTTTCATTAATTGAAACGGGCGGGCCTCAGGTTGCTATGATATTCCCACCCCCCAGCTTTTAAGCCCAATCCATTTGCACGTGATTCTATTCCTTTTCTCACCCCCCTGCGCTGCTTTTATTGTTCATTGATGCTGAAGTGGTTCTGGGCCTAGTGTAAAGTGCTACGCGCACCCCCTGTCTGTTTGGCCCATCCTGATTTCAACTAGGGCGCCTGCTATTCATACCCCCCTCCCTCATTTTAATTCAATTTAATTTTGTTAATTCCACTTTAATTTTACCAACTTTAAAAAAATTCATATAATTCATAGAAAATCATTTTCACTTCATTCTTTTTACACTATTTTCTTTAGGATGTCTAGAAAATTCTCATAAAATAAAATTGCATTTTTATTTTTATTTCATATTTTTTCCATATTTTTCTAAATAAATGTCATTTTAATTAGTTTCATTTCATGCATGATTTTAGTAATTTTTGTTCTATTAAATGCTTTCATATTTTTTGTCCATTCTTTTTATGTTGCTTAGATTAGACATTGAACTTGTAGATTCAATTTAGTTCCCATTTTTAGGAATTAATTTTAGATGATTAATGTAGGCTTGAACAACTTGAACAAATTAGGGTTTTTAGGTGATGACTTAGGAAGTTTGATTTCATTTCCCTTAGGACTTAGGGTTTGACTAGTTTAGTTATGGGACTATAGGGGCTATGGGTAGTTATTAGATCCCCTTAGAAAAAGTCAGGATTCCCCTACTGCTATTAATACTGTCTGTATATCTGATTGTCTGGTGTGGTGTGCCCTCTGGGGATTATTGCTTGCTTGCTTGGGTATTGGGTTTGTCTGGGGACCTGGGAGAGCTGAAGACTTGAGAAGGTGAAGCCATTGGAGACCCAAAGATTGAAGATCAACTGCCAGAGTTGGAGAGGAGGTTCTTGCTAGCAGCTGCTGAGGAGACTAGGGTTTAGGAGCTAGGCAGAGCTCTAGATTAGAAAGCTTGTTTCTCAAACATGGAATGCCTTGTCTGCATCCATCCTTTCTCAATGATTCAAAGTCTCTTTCAAATATCCACCTCCTTCCTTTGGAAGGATCAGTGAATATATTTGAAAGATAGAACTTTTGAGAGGAGACTTTCTGTTTAATGTTAACAGTTGATGAACCACCCTTGGTAGGTAATCAACTGTCTAACATTCATTCACTTCACTCTTGTGACTGATCCCTCATCCTGGAGGTTTGAACTTGAAGAAAAGCCATTGCAGATAGAAGACTGATGATTAAAACCCTTGCCTGAAGGTCATGAAGATGGAGATTGATGCTTGTTGAAGCCTGTAGCTGAATGGAGATTACTTGAAGTCAGATGTTGATTCAGAGCTGCTGATGCTGTTTCTTTTTGCTGTATTTCATTTGCTGATGTATTGATTGGTTTTCTGGACTGTATTGTTTGCTGTTTACCCTGCTGGGTTGAAAGTGAAGCCTGTTCACTTTTGCCTATTGTTTTCTAGGTTCGAGGTTGAGTGGGACTCCCTTGCCTCGCTTGTACTGTTGCATCCATGCATTTTACTGCTTTATTATATCTGATATTGTTTCTGTTGCTGCCTATCCCGTAGGATCTCTGTTTCTCTCTGTGCAAGAGAGGAGCATGATAGACACTAGGTCTTAACCCATGCATGATAACATTAGGTTAGTTTGTTTCCCTTCGCAACCGTAGGTTAGAGTTCTGTCTCTTTCTTTCTCAAAACAAACAGAAAAACACATAAAGATTTCAAACACAATAAAAGACACTTCTTCCGTAAAAGAATGTAAACTCATCAAAACGTCATTTTTGTCCGCTGGGACTGTTAATCAGAAAACCCTTTTTCAGAAGGAATAAAATCAATCAAGGCAAGCTTGTGTCGTACGTGGCCCGAACTACGTTTGCTCTGATCTTTCATGCCGTGTGAAAGTACGTAGGCATAGGATGCGATATCCTAGCGAGCAACCTTCCCCTCCTTTCCCGTAGGTAGGCGAACTACGTTGACTCTGATTTCTCGTTCCGGACGGGAATACGTAGGCATAAAGTGCGATACTTTGCCGAGTCATTTTTATTTTCATTTTCTTTTCTTTTGACCCCTGACCTGTGGTTTAGATAGAATAACAATCCATACCTGAAAACAAGCGTGGATCCCGTCGAGTACGACGGACGTGAGGGGTGCTAATACCTTCCCCTTGCGTAACCGACTCCCGAATCCAGGTTTTGGTTGCGATGACCATACCTTTCCCGTGTTGTGCGAGGTTTACTCTGAGCGTTTCCTTTCCCTCCCGTGGGATAAATAACGCACGGTGGCGACTCTTCTGTTCAGCCGGCGCCGATTTTCGCAGTAGCGACAGCTGGCGACTCTGCTGGGGATCCAACATCCCCTGGCTGCTAAGGACTGCGATGGTTCTTATGCATTTGGGATCCAACGTCCCTTGAGAGAGTCAATCCTAACGTTTGTTTTCCCGTCGAGGATTTTGTATGGATTTATATTTCTAACCTTGTATTTTCAGCTTTATATATTGATTATTATTGCTGTATCTTGGGGTGTGACGGGTGTTCTGATATTGAGAGATAAGCCGGACCTGGGCTTGAGTGCACCTAGAATTAGCGTAGAAAGTAGTGGGCGCGTGCCGGCTTTGCTTGCATTAGTGTCTCATGAAATCTACACTCGGACGAGGTTCTTCTGGTTGGCTTCTTTTTCTACCCTTTGGGTCGAAGGGGTTGTTGGTCAGCTGAATTGTCGACTCCGGGAACCGATCATTTGGAAGTTGGCTGAGTGAGGCCTCTTCAGGAATTGATGATGCCACTCCTTCTGGGAATCGTATCATCAACCCTGAAAGTCTGTGACGCCGACGACCGCATAGGATGCCATACCTTGTGTCAGTTATAGGGCCACCCACCTGTGAGGGGATTTGGGGTTATGCAGGTAACCAGACCTTCAGATACCGGTTATTTCTTGATCTGAGATCCTGGTTATTTATGGAGAGTTATGAGGTCTGTCAGAGACCATTTGGAGATGTGTTCTGAGGTCTGTCAGAGACCATTTGGAGATGTGTTCTGAGGTCTACCAGAGACCAATTGGAGATATGATTTGAGGTCTACCAGAGACCAGTTGGAGTTATGGTTTGAGGTCTGTCAGAGACCAGTGTTGGAGCTTTGTTTTAGGTCTATCTGAGACCAGGGTTGATGACTTCTGGACGGTCTATCTGAGACCTTTCTTGATTGGGTTTAGGCTATTCAGCTGCAGCTTTGGTCCCTGTTGCATGTTACTTGCATTGCATTGCCTGCATGTCCATTATCATTTGCATTTCACTAACGTGTGTCTGTGCTGCAGGTGCATTTGCATTTCCCTAGTTCTAGTGCCCGGACTTCTGAGTATTGATTATGGCTGGTTTGAGGAAAACAGTTACGTATAAGCTGCCTTCGCCCGATATTACTTCTTTGCTTGGTTTGATATCTCTTGCCGATGAGGAGGTTAGGAGGAGCTTCAGAATGAGCCATGGGAGATTACTGAGATTAGTCTGTAAGCCCACCGCTGATGAGATGAACGGGCTATACACCTTGATGCAGTTCTATGACCCCGCATTGAGATGCTTTACGTTTGCTGACTTCATTTTAGGACCTACCATTGAGGAGTATGTGGAGTTTACTGAGCTTCCCGTGCAGAGCAAGGTTCCCTTTATTCACTCTGCTGCTGAGCCCAAGTTGGAGGACTTAGCCAAAGCCTTGCATATGAACGCTGCAGATCTGTTATTGACTTCTTGGCTTGGGGTGTCAGGTTTCTCTCTGGATTTCTTAGTTGTCAAAGCTCGAGAGTACGCCAAGAACGGTTGTTGGGTGGTTTTCAATGCTATTCTGGCTTTATGCATCTATGGAATTGTGCTGTTTCCTAGCTTGCCCAACTTTGTGGATTTGGATGCTTTCTATCTGTTTGCTGCAGGCAACCCAGTGCCAACGTTGATCGGAGACTTCTATCATTCATTGCACTATAAGAATGAGAACCGAAGAGGAAAGGTTGTTTACTGCTGTACTCCTCTGTTGAATATGTGGTTCAAAAGTCATCTCCCCATGAAGGGACCATTTGCAGATAGTGCAACCTCAGCCAGTTGGTCAGAGCGCCTGATGAGGCTATATTCCGAAGACGTTGTGTGGTTTGATCGAGACCTGTTGGGATCTGAGCTCATCTTCAGTTGTTCTGGGTACCCTAATGTACCGTTGATAGGAAGAAAGGGGTGTATCAATTACAACCCTTCTCTATTCATTCGTCAGTTCGGATATGCGCTGAAGAATCCACCTCAGGAGGAAGAAGTACAGGAATCTCTGTACTTCACCGGAGACGTGAAAGGGGAGTTATTAGCCAAGTTGCAACATGCCTGGACGCGTATTAACCGCAGAGGGAAGCCTTTGTTAGGAAAGAATGACTGTCAGGCCTATGCACCTTATAGAGTTTGGATTCAGGAGAGGGCTAGTCAGTTGAGGATGCCGTTTCCAGATGCACCAATCATTGTTCCTATTCCGGCAGAAGAGCCAACTACTGTTTCTAGGGAAGTCTACGAACAAGTTGTGAAGGAAAAAGAAGCCTTAATGAAGATTAATGAAGGGTTAGAGCAAGAGCTAGCTCAGGCACACAGTGAGAAAAACAAGGCCGTATATGCCTTCCAACAACAGATCGAGCTGGTAAACAGGTTAGGAGCTGAGTTGACCGAGGAGAAGAAAAAGCGCGAACGTCTGGGGCAAGAGTTCAGAAGCTCCCATGACATGCTGGAAGCCAAAAAGAAAGCGCTCGACGCAGCACACCGAGAGATATCCTCTTGCAATAAGACTTGGAATGCTACACTCACTAACAACAAGAAGAGGGAAGATAAACTGAAGCAGCAAATTTCCGACCTCGAAGAGAAGTTGAAGTCTAGCATCAAGAAGTGTGAGGAAGAAGTGATGACCCGGTATAGTGTCCAGCATGCACTGAACAAGGCAATCAAATCCAGAGATGAAGCAGTGTCTCAGAAGCGAAAGTTAGAAGATTGCTTCGGAGAAGCAACATGGGAAGAAACTGCTGAAGACGTACGCCGTGTTCTTAAGAGGAGAAACCAGCTTGTTGAAGGGCTGCTTGATCGACCAAGCCACCCGGAGACCAAGAAGTTGATAGAGGAGTACCAGACTTTTGGGAGGATTTGATCATTTCATGTAGTTACTTGTATGCTTTATTTGCATAGTGCTGACCATCACCAGGATTGTTGGTTGAGGTCATGCCTTCTTTGTATTTTCAGTGATATTGTACCCTGGGCTTATTGATTTTCCCTGCAATATATGAGGCTTTCTATGATTCAGCTCCGATATTCCTATTGTCAACACTGTCACTGCACCGGCACCTTCGCACTAGAACTGGGGGAATGAACTTCTCTAATGCACAGACACATTGCATTGCATTCATATTCATATTGCATTACAGGTAACCTTTGAATGGTGTCTTATCTCCTGCTCTGTATCAGGTACCTTAACAGGATTCCAGATCAACAGCCGCACCGCTATTCTACACGCTCCAATTGTCGAAAAGTCATGGACCAAATGCAGAACGAGATGCAAGATGTGCGCGAGAAGCTCGCCCTCTTCATGCAGACCATGGAAGTTATAGCAAAAGGGCAGGAGAACTTGCAGGCCATGGTCCAGCCTCTGTTGGCTCGCAACGCTGGTCATGGTAATGAAGATCATCAGTCTGTCCGGGTTGATACTGCTCATGGAGACGGCACTCCCACGCCAGTGGCTCCGCCCGTAGTCAATATACCTGCTGCTAATGTCAACAACGCTACCGCTGCTGTGAACGGTAACGTCGGAGGTGGGAATGAGACTGCTGTCCATAATGCTGGGCTGGGGGATGTCAATTTGGGAGATAATCTAGGAGGTAATGGCTTTGTCAATACTGGATTCGGATTCAATGATCAGGGATTCGATAACACTGGCAAGTATGGCTTTAATGCTCAAGGCTTTGGGCAAGATGGTTATGGTATGGTCAATCAGAGTTACGGAGGCTTTGGAAACGGAAACGGTACTGGATTTATGGCTTGTGGTCCTGCTGGAGGTGTTCAAGGGTACGGCAACAGAGGCCGAGGTCCGGGAATGAATCAGATCAGAGCTGGACGTAATAATGCGTACGATGGGTACGGGGCTGGAAATGGTATGTGGCAAGAAGATCAACAGGACGATGCCTTCTCCGGAGGAGGTTTTGAAGGGCCGATGGATGATTCCCAAAAGATTAGAATGCTGGAAGAGCAGATGAAGGGAGTCTTAAATCAGAGTGCTGTGGGATTGGACATGGCAACCATGGGCTTGGTACCTGGCTTGAGGGTGCCAATTAAATTCAAAGCTCCTGCGTTTGATAAGTATAAAGGAGACACATGTCCGAAAGTGCATGTACGAGCTTATTACAGAAAGATGTCTGCATACTCCACTGATGAAAGAATGCTAATGCATTTCTTTCAGGATAGTCTGTCGGGCCCTTCCCTAGAGTGGTACATGGGGTTGGAGCCAACTGATATCAAGACTTGGAAGCAATTAGCGGAGGCATTTGTCGCCCATTACAAGTATAACAGCGACCTGGCGCCCAATCGGGTCCAGTTGGTCGGGCTTTCGCAGAAGAAGGGGGAGAGTTTTAAGGAGTACGCGCAAAGGTGGCGCGATATGGCTGCCAGGGTCCGTCCTCCTGTGGAAGATAAAGAAATGAATGATATGTTTGTTGGCACATTCACAGGGCTGTTTCATGATATGCTATTTCATACGTCTCTGGCCAGTTTTTCAGACCTGATTCTGATGGGGGAAAAGATTGAGCGTAATATTAAGCAAGGAAAGTTCCAAGTCGAGGAATCAACTGCATCTGGCAGTAATAGGAAAGCTTATGGTGGGCGCCGTCAGGGCGAGGCAAGCGCGGTATTTGGAGGCCGAGGCCGAGGCCGAGGCAGGGGACGAGGTCAATATCGTCAACCGCAGCAGGTGTCGAGTGTTACTATTCCCTATCAGCAACAACCAATCCAGCAACAACAACCGGTTCAGCAGCAGCAGCCTCAGCAGGGGGCACAGCCAGCTCAGCGAAGATTCCAGGGCAGTAAACCGAGAAGAGTGTTTGAGAAGCCTCCCTCAACCTATGCTGATTTATTGCAGACATTGTTGGGATTGAATCTGGTAGAGAAAAGAACTCTGGCGCCGATAACGGGAGCTCCCCCGTTCAGCTACGATGCAAGCAGGCACTGTGAGTTTCATTCTGGGGCCCCGGGTCACGATATAGAAGGTTGCCATGCTTTTAAGCACGTTGTGCAGGATCTTTTGGACAACAAGACTATCAATTTCGGAACGGCAGGTCCGAATATAGTCCAGAAACCCATGCCTAATCATGGGGCTAACGTCGTTCTGATTGAGGAAGGTCTGAATCTTATTATGAATGTTGAAGATTTAAAGACGCCGCTGAGCGAAATAAAGAGCCAACTGTTACAAGGAGGTGTTTACCCAGGATGTAATGAGTATTGCTTAGACTGTTGGGCCCTAGCTGGGGGGTGTGAGGATTTGAAGAAAGGCATTCAGGCCTTAATTGATGAAGGCATATTACAGTTTGATCGAGCGGCAACTGATGGGCCTGCAGGGGCAGTAGTGGATAATCGGAGTGATGTGGCCACGGTAACGATTCCTCGGAAGACGATCACTATTGCAGCACCAGCTCAGCGCCCACCGATTACCATAACTAAGGCCGGGCCAATCCCGTACGAGAACACGAGAGCAGTCCCATGGTCATATGGGCTAGAGGTGTATTGTGATGGGATAAAGATTGATGTTAACAAGCAGCCAGCGGAGATTGTGGATAATGTTGTTGGCTCAGGAGGCATGACGAGGAGTGGCAGGATCTTTATATCTCCTGAAGTGGAGGCTGAAAGGCTAGCGAAAGGAAAAGGGAAAGCAGTTGAAAATGTTCCGGTACAAGCAAATGAAAAAGAAGCAGCATCGAAGGATGTAGAAGAGTTCATGCGCTTGATTCGGAAAAGTGATTATAAGATTGTGGAGCATCTGCAGCAGACACCGTCCAAAATATCTATCTTGTCATTGCTCTTATGTTCGGAAGCTCACAGGAATGCTTTGTTGAAAGTCCTGGACACTTCTTTTGTACCACAGGATGTCTCCGTAAATCAGCTAGAAGGAGTATTGGCGCATGTGAATGCAGGCCACAACTTGGGCTTTACCGATTTTGACTTGACTCCGAAAGGGAGGGATCATAATATGGCATTACACGTATCTGTTGAGTGCAG
The DNA here is from genome assembly GCA_963859935.3 of Lathyrus sativus. Classification (NCBI taxonomy): domain Eukaryota; kingdom Viridiplantae; phylum Streptophyta; class Magnoliopsida; order Fabales; family Fabaceae; genus Lathyrus; species Lathyrus sativus. The sequence continues at coordinate 339,120,725 of OZ012737.1, forward strand.
AGGATCAGTAATGTCGCACGTATTGGTTGACACCGGATCATCTTTGAATGTGCTGCCTAAGAAGGCGATGATGAAGCTGGATGTTCGAGGGATTTTGTGTACTCCCAGTGATTTGGTAGTCAGAGCATTTGACGGCACGCGGAGAACAGTTTTCGGATCGATCACCTTGCCTCTGCAAGTGGGGCCGGAAGTGTTCGCAATGGAGTTTTATATCATGGATATACAGCCTGCGTACAGCTGCCTGCTGGGAAGACCCTGGATTCATGGGGCAGGGGCAGTCACGTCTACCCTGCATCAGAAGTTAAAATATATGGTCGAGGACAGCGTAGTCACCGTGTGCGGAGAAGAAGACATCCTGGTCAGCCATCTATCTTCATTTAAATATGTGGAAGTCGACGGGGAGATCCACGAGACGCCATGCCAGGCATTCGAAGGTTTGCGCATCAAGGACAAGGGTCCCGGGCCGAGCAAAGTGCCAGAGATAGCTGTCTCATCGTATAAAGAAGCTCAAGCGCTAGTGGAAGCAGGAGAAGCCAAAGGCTGGGGCAAAGTGCTGGACATTCCTGTGAAAATGGACCGGTTCGGACTGGGGTACCGACCGTCGTCATCAACTCCTTCCGTGGGGGCCCCCCATATCAGAAAGTCAATCACCATCTCTGCCAGTGGAGTATGTCATGAAACTGTCAATGCTGCTTCAGAGTCTGATGAAGGGGACAGCGACTGTGATATGGATGCCTGGATTCAGCCAAGCACGCCAGGACAAGGACTGTGCAACTGGTCTATTCAGGAGCTTGTTCCTGTGACTTTTAAACAGTAATGCTTTGCTTTATTAATTGTTGAATAATCTGATGTCTTGCCCGGGGCATCAGGATTTGCTTAGGGCTGTGTTGTTATAAACATTGCGTGTTAATCATTAAATAAATGGCGTTTTTTCATGTGCAAATACCGTAATCCCTGTCTCTCTTGTTTTATATTTTTCAATAAAATGGCAATGTGGTTATTCGCTTTATACGCATTTTGAAGCACTTAACCATTCCTTTTGCAGGATAACATTTTCAGATGACATCCTTGAACCACCTATGACTCGTCCCGACTTCGAGCACCCGGTGTTTCAGACTGAAGAAGAGGTTGTCGAAGATAGCGACGTTCCTGAAGAACTGTCTTGGTTAGTGAAGCAAGAGGAGAGGGCCATTCTGCCTCACGACGAGGTCATCGAAATTATCAATTTGGGGTCGGAAGGGGTTGAGAAGAATATTCGTATCGGAGCCGCACTGCAGAGTGATATCAAGCGAAGACTGGTTGAAATGCTCCGAGAGTATAATGATGTATTCGCTTGGTCATATGAAGATATGCCAGGGCTCGATACAGATATGGTTGTGCATCGCCTGCCACTGAAAGAAGATTGCCCGCCGGTCAAGCAAAAGCTTCGCAGAACTCGACCAGATATGGCAATGAAGATCAAAGAGGAGGTTCAGTAACAGTGGGACGCTGGTTTCCTGGCTGTGACGAAATATCCTTCATGGGTTGCCAACATCGTACCAGTGCCAAAGAAAGATGGCAAGGTTCGAATGTGCGTGGATTATAGAGATTTGAATAAAGCAAGCCCAAAAGACGATTTTCCACTTCCTCACATTGACGTGTTAGTTGATAATACTGCTCAGTACTCTGTATTCTCCTTCATGGATGGCTTTTCAGGCTATAATCAAATTAAAATGGCGCCAGAGGATATGGAGAAGACTACTTTTATAACGCCTTGGGGAACATTTTGCTACAAAGTGATGCCCTTTGGTTTGAAAAATGCTGGGGCAACATATCAACGTGCTATGACGACTCTCTTCCATGACATGATGCATAAAGAGATCGAAGTTTATGTTGACGATATGATTGCCAAATCCCAGACGGAGGAAGAGCATCTGGTGAATCTGTTGAAGTTATTTAAAAGACTTAGGAAGTTCAGGCTGAGGCTGAACCCTAACAAATGCACCTTCGGGGTGAGATCGGGTAAACTGCTGGGGTTTATCGTAAGCGAAAGAGGAATAGAGGTCGATCCTGCTAAAATAAAAGCAATTCAAGAAATGCCGACGCCTAAAACAGAGAAAGAGGTGCGCGGGTTTTTAGGGAGATTGAACTACATCGCTCGGTTCATATCTCACCTAACGGCCACGTGTGAACCATTATTCAAGCTGTTGAAGAAAGATCAAGCTGTAACGTGGAACGAAAATTGTCAAAAGGCGTTCGATAAAATAAAGAAGTATCTGCAGGAGCCTCCTATTTTGATACCCCCAGTGGCAGGGAGACCCTTGATCATGTATTTGACGGTTCTTGAGGGAAGCATGGGTTGTGTTCTTGGTCAACACGACGAGACGGGGAGAAAAGAGCATGCAATCTATTACTTGAGTAAGAAATTTACAGACTGTGAATCTCGATACTCAATGCTGGAGAAAACTTGTTGCGCGCTAGCCTGGACCGCCAAGCGTTTGAGGCAGTACATGCTGAATCATACAACCATGCTCATCTCGAAGATGGATCCTATCAAATATATATTCGAAAAGCAGGCGTTGTCAGGTAGAATTGCCCGTTGGCAGATGGTCTTGACTGAATACGACATTCAATACGTCTCGCAAAAGGCTATAAAGGGGAGTGTGCTATCTGAGTATCTGGCGGAGCAGCCTATTGAAGAGTACCAATCGATGAGGTTTGATTTTCCTGACGAGGATATCATGTACCTAAAGATGAAGGATTGTGAAGAGCCTTTGCCAGACGAGGGACCAGAGGTGGGATCCCAGTGGAAGATGATATTTGACGGAGCTGTGAATGCTTACGGTAGCGGAATAGGGGCAATCATCACTACGCCGCACGGGTCGCACATCCCGTTTACTGCCCGATTGACCTTTGCCGTTACTAACAATGAGGCCGAATACGAAGCTTGTATAATGGGGCTCGAAGAAGCCATTGATTTGCGAATCAAACATCTAGACGTATACGGAGACTCAGCTCTGGTGGTGAATCAGATCAAAGGGGAATGGGAGACACGTCAGCCTAATTTGATACATTATATGAATTATGCAAGGAGATTGTTGCCTTTCTTTGACAAAGTTGAATTGCATCATGTGCCGCGGGCAGAAAATCAAATGGCTGATGCCCTTGCCACTTTGTCTTCCATGTACAAGGTCAACTTCTGGAACGAAGCTCCCCAAATCACTATCTCTCGGTTGGACAGGCCGGCTTATGTATTTGCTATTGATGAAGCGTCTGATGACAAACCGTGGTATTTCGATATCCTTAATTTCCTGAAGAATAAAGAGTATCCGGCTGGGACATCCAGTCAAGATCAGAAGACTCTCAGGAGATTAGCGGGCAATTTCTACTTGAATCCAGATGGCGTCTTGTACAGAAGAAACCACGATTTGGTGTTGTTGCGTTGTGTAGACGAGAAAGAGGCAAAGCTTCTCATGGAGGAAATTCACGAAGGTACCTTTGGTACGCATGCTGGTGGACATGCTATGACGAGAAAACTGCTGAGGGCAGGTTACTTTTGGCTGACGATGGAAACTGATTGTTTCAAGTTCGCAAGGAAGTGCCACAAGTGCCAAATCTATGCTGACAAAATACATGTGCCTCCGAGTCCTCTAAATGTGATGTCATCTCCATGGCCATTCTCGATGTGGGGAATCGATATGATTGGAAAGATTGAGCCGACAGCTTCTAACGGGCATCGGTTCATCCTGGTAGCAATCGATTATTTCACCAAGTGGGTGGAAGCGGCGTCTTACGCGAACGTAACGAAGCAAGTGGTGGCTAGATTCATCAAGAGAGATATCATTTGCCGATATGGGATCCCCGAGCGGATAGTCACGGATAATGGTTCAAATCTGAACAACAAAATGATGAAGGAGCTCTGTCAGAATTTCAAGATTGAACATCACAACTCCTCCCCTTACCGACCCAAGATGAATGGCGCTGTCGAGGCGGCCAATAAAAATATTAAGAAGATTGTTCAGAAAATGGTGGTGACTTATAAGGATTGGCATGAAATGCTACCTTTCGCTTTGCACGGTTACCGTACGACGGTACGCACATCAACCGGGGCAACTCCGTTCTCGTTGGTATACGGAATGGAGGCGGTACTACCATTGGAGGTTGAGATCCCTTCTCTGAGGGTGTTGCGAGACGTTCAGCTGGACGAGGCAGAATGGGTAACGAATAGATTGAACCAACTGAGTTTGATGGATGAGAAGAGGCTAGCTTCTCTGGCATACGGTCGTTTGTACCAAAGACGAATGAAGAAAGCGTACGACAAGAAGATACTTCCGCGAAGCTTTCAGACGGGCGACCTTGTGCTGAAAAGGATTCTCCCGCCGCAAGCAGATCACAGGGGCAAGTGGACCCCCAACTACGAAGGGCCATACGTTGTCAGTAAAGTCTTTTCAGGAGGAGCGTTGTTGTTGTCCACCATGGACGGAGAAGACTTTGCGTCACCTGTGAATTCAGACGCAGTTAAAAAATACTTTGCTTAAAATAGACCCGCTGGACAGAAAAAGAGAGTCCAGGCAAAAATGGGGCATCCTGGCGAACCAAAAACAGAATGAAAGGTTCGGGAAAAATTAGGGATATATTGAAAAAATGTACACCCGCGAAGTCGAAAACCTACACTGGGCGGCTTCGGCAAAAAAGGGTATCCCGGTGAACTGAAAACCCGCAAAGGGCGGTTCACGCAAAAGTTAGGGATTTGAAAAGCAAATGACTGCGGTCCGAATTTGACAATTCAATGAGCATCAAGGCGGGAGAATATATTTGAGGAGCCAGTTATCAGATACAATCTCTTCAAAAGTGGGGATACCGGGAAAGCGTTAGAGTCGGATGAGTCATAGGGGGATCAGTTCGTGGTGTTCATCTGCATCCCGTTGCCGACATGTGTACAAAATTTAATTTGTCAAAATATTCATGCTTCTTGTGCATACTTATGTATTTGCTTTGCGTAGCTTCCTCATTTCAGGAGTTACATCCCGTGTACAAAAACTCCGCCCATTCAGGGGCCCAATCAATGAAAATATGTTATTCAGAACTTGGCTCTGTTCTTTACTGTTTTGTGCATGATTAACGCCTAAGTTTGATGAAACTAGCATGGGTATAACGTCGCTGGCCCTTGCCAACAATTGTTAAAGCTTTGAATTAACTGGGTGTAACGTCACTAACCTGAATTGATTTGATTGCATAGGCTTGTCGTGCCTTGTTTGTGTTGTTGCAGGTTTCATAACCATACGAAGAAGGTGATCGAAAGGTTGCGATACCGAAAGATTTAATCCCCACGCAGGGCATGCATGTTCTTCCTGAAGAAGGATAGAATTCCCCAGCTAGCCGTAGCTCATCCAAAGAACGTGCTCCAGAAAAGTTGTTCGTCCTCAATGGAGTTTGGCGATTCCTAGATCGTAAGGCTGTGTTCAGACAGGTTCATCTTTCCCCGCAGGGTCATGCGCTCTCCCCCAGCGGAATCAGTGGATTTTCCCCTAGAGAATCATCCCATCCCCAGCGGAGTTCTCTTTTCAGCAAGTGTTCGTTCCTTCCAGTGGAATTCGAAGATTATGACTCTCCCAAGTAGAGTTGATGGTGGTACCTGTCATTTATTTTGTCAGGGATACTGTGTGATATCAGTTCACGTTCCAGCAGAGAGTCCGATCGTACTGTGCACATCTGTTATTCCCCAGCAGGGGGTTACCTCAATAGGATGTGCGGTTTGAGTTCCTAATTTCCCAGCTGAGTCGATTTCACCCTTCCAGCATTTATTTTGTGGGAATAATTCTGTAGCATCTGGCTATCCCCGGCGGAGTCGGCATTATCCTTCCAGCATTTATTTTGCTGAAGCAGTTTCTGTACTCTAGCAGTTCAGGTGGAGAGAGCTCTTGCTCAAACGAACAATCAAACACTCAAGATCTCGGCATGAGATATTCAATGATAATGGCAGTTTCGGCAGTATTCCCCCACAAAGTCTGCAGGATAAGTTTCTCTTTGTCCCCAAGCAGAGTTACTTATGTCCCCGCCAGAGTTTTTGTTGAAGTTTCTCTAGTCCGATCAGCGGATTGTTTCCTGCAAAGTTGTTGTTACGTCAACATTAAAAGGGTTTCCATGAATCAGAATTTCAGAGGCCACCGCCGGTTATCAGAACAGGCGTTCGATAGTTTGGGTTCCAGACATCCCCAGTAGAGTTCATCTCAAAGTCGCTGTCACGTCAGTGCTAAGAGGTTTGTGGGTGAGGATCATTGGAGAACTAAGTCCTGACGTGGACAATTTATTCCTATATTGACGGGATTTCTTCAGAAGTGGGCGTCCTAACGTGGACAGGTTTATTTCCTTGGATTGGCGAGTTGTGTTAGTCCTAACGTGGGCAGATTCGGTTTCTCGAAATTAGTGGAATGGGAGGTCATGACGTTGACGAAAGTGAGTACTCTTCGTGTTGGTGTCCTGACGCGGACAGGTTAGGCAAGGATGTGAGTCCTTACGTGGACAAGTCTTATTTCCTCAGCAGGTTGAAGACGCCTGAGTCCTAACGTGGACAAATCAAGACGATATCAGTGTCCTGACGTGGACAAATCAAAGAAATTATTATTCCTAACGGGGAGAAGTGGGTCCTAACGTGGACGATGTAGTCCTTGCGCGGACATATCAGAAGAGTTTATTCCTTACGTGGAAAGATCAGAGTCCTTGCGTGGACATATCAAGAGCATCCCTTACGTGGAAGAAGAAGGTTTCCTTACGTGGGAAGACGAGTTTATTCCTTACGTGGAAAGAGTTTAGTCCTGACGCGGACATATCAAGATTGATTCCTGACGTGGAAAGGAATGGATTATTCCTGACGTGGAAGAAATTGGGTTCCTCACGTGGACAGATTCAAGAAAAGTTGATTCCTGACGTGGAAGAATGATGCACCCTTACGTGGAAAGTGGAGTCCTGACGGGGACAGGTTCAGAATCAAAGTTGAATTCCTTACGTGGAAAGATTGGAGTCCTGGCGCGGACATGTCAAGTGGTATTGGAGTCCTTACGTGGACAGATTGATATAGCTCTTCTTATGTGGAAAGAAGATTGCTTCCTGACGTGGAAAGACGAAAGGGTTAGTCCTGACGTGGACAGATACAGAAGAAATGATTCCTAACGTGGACGGGTGTTACTCCTAACGTGGACGATGTTATTCCTAACGTGGATAGGTGTTACTCCTAGCGTGGAAGAGAGTATTCCTAAAATGGACGATTCAGTTTATGGAAATGCAGACGAATTATCCCCAGCGGAGTTGCCGAGATTTTTCTGGGTTAACAGCAAATGGAGTCCTAACGTGGACAGGTTCTAGTTGAGAGTTCTTTGTATTGATGACAGGCAGAGTCCTAACGTGGACAAGCAAGCAATCTGTTATGACAGAATCATCTTCAGAACGATGAAGACAATCCCCAACACAGTCGCACGAGATCAGTGGGTTGCCGTAACAGTCAGATTCAGCTGATGAATGTCGTTCCTCAAGCAGGAGCGCAATTTAGTTTTGCGGTTGGCAAATTTCTGGTTTCACTAGTATTCAACCGTCTCGTACCGCGAATGGCTGAAGGCTCCGGGCTCTTCACCCAATCGGGTCCAAGTCGCTTGAATAGGGGCAGCTGTTGCACCCTAAAATTTGCCCAACCTCATTCACTTGGTTTATGTTTCATTATCATTAGCATTTGCATATAGAGTCATGTACATAGTCTAATCATCTGCATAGCATAAGCATAGCAAGTCATTCAACAGGGGACCAATCATTATTCTCATCTCTAGAAGCCTATCAAGAGGTCATTATCCCAATTCAATCTTATTCAAGTCATCAGGAAAGAATTTGAAAGCAAAGAGTTCAGCAGATCAAGCCTTGAGTCCATCTCCTAGCTGAGGGTATCTGAGGGTCAACAAAAGGGTTGTGAGCTGTGAGTTGAAGGCATGGAGAGTATCTAGACATTATGAGAGACTTAGAAAGTCATTTGGAGAAGGAGACAAGTCATTAATGAGAGCACAAGAGCTATAGCTGAAGGCAGTCAACTAGGGTTTCATCTGGGTCAACCCTAGGTCAATTGACTGATTTAAGAGGGCATTCAAGTCTAGTGGAGAGATGTGGGGTTCATCATTTGACATATAAAGAAGGATATGGAGATATGCCAAGGAGAATTCAAGAGGAATCAAGGAGAAGAGGAGTTTCTAAATTAGGGTTTCTGTGTAAAATCCCCTAGTTTAGGTCAAATTTCCAAGCAAGATAAGTCAAAATGCTAGCTTCAAATGGCTTCTTGGCCAACATGAAACTTGTAGAGGATCTCAAGAGCTTTAATTTTAGTGGTGGAAGACATCAAGGAGATTTATAGAACTCAAGTTATGGTCCTTGCAAGTTACAGGTCATCTGAGGTATCTGAAATTTTGTCTGTGAAAGTGACTTGACTTCCAAGCTAGTTTTGCCCCTCAAGGAGATTTCAAATGAATTTCTGGTCAACATAAGAATTGTCCCTCATTGTCTTAGCTTTCTAGAATGGTATAGTATGCCTTCATATGATGTGGAGAACTCAACTTATGGTCTTGGCAAGCAAAGGGTATTTTGGGCATTTGTGAATTACAGGTCATTTTAACCTATGTCCAAAACTCATACAAGGAGGCCTCAAATGGAAAAACTTACAACATCAAACTTGCTCCAAATGAGATTTTAAGTCTAGAAAGAAGGTCAAAAATTGTTGGAAAAGCTCATAACATGAAGTTGCATGATTGGTCCAAATTTGAACTAAAATGGCTTATAATGTGAATAAAGTCAAGATGAAAAATGGTTTGGGAGATTTCTAAGTCCAAATGAAGACTTCCAATATATCATTTTGAATGGAAAAGACATTCTAAAGACAATGGTTCAAGCACTTTTTTGAGTTTAGTGGAAGATTTCAAAGTTATCTTTGGTTACTTGCATTTTAAGAAACACTTCAAAAATGGATCAAAGTTGGAAGGCAAGGGAATGTGTAAGATGGATCTAGAATGTTCATGTGAGCCCTATATATTCATGAAATGAAGATTGATCAAGGGTTGGCTTCATTTTTCACCAAGAATTTCACAAACTCTCTCATTCTTTCTCTTTGCAATTTCACTTCAATCTCTCAAATTCTTCACCAATCATCATCAAAATCAACTTCATTATACTGATTCATCATCATAGATCAGAATTCAATCAAGAACCAAGTGTAATCACTCCATTTTCGAGCACTTCCATCATCAACATCAAAATTGAAGTTTCCATTGGACAGCATAATTCAAGCCAAGTCTCATCCAAATATTGCAAACAGAATCAAGTACATCAAGAATTGATCAAGATCCAAGCCCTAGAAGCCTCAGATCCACGAGTCTCCATAGCTGTTTTCAAGATTTCACACCAGGTGCGTTTTCATTCAAACAGCTTGATTCAATTAGGTTAGCATGATTTTATTAGTTTAGATATAATGTAGGAGGTTAGTAGAGCAATTAGGATGAATTTGGAGTAGTTTGGTGATGTTTGTTAGCAGGTTGTAAAAACTGTTAGGAGGTAGAACTCGTGGCTTAGTGCATTAGAATGTTAGCTTGATAGATCAGGATGATAACCATTAGTTATAGATTAGATTAGGATAAGTATGATTGAGAATTGTGTTGGTGAGTTGCAGAGGATTTCCATGGTGACCAGAATTTGTTGTTATCGGGTTGAGTGATCTAGTGAATTTCAGATTGAACTAGTGCCATAGACGTGTAGAGGGAGAGATTCTGAACATTTTTCATGTTTATAGCGTGTCATTTCATGCATTGTAGAGTGAGAACAGATTGGTGGAATGGAACTCGTGCATGTGCATTCATGGAAGTATAAACCCTAATTCTCAGATTCAATGAAGAAGACACAATCGTGTCCATCCATTTTGTGCGAGACTTTTGACTTGAGGAGCAATCCTATGGCTCATATTCAATTCAGTTTTGGAGGGAGATGCGTTGGCCCTAAACGCACCGTTTCATTAATTGAAACGGGCGGGCCTCAGGTTGCTATGATATTCCCACCCCCCAGCTTTTAAGCCCAATCCATTTGCACGTGATTCTATTCCTTTTCTCACCCCCCTGCGCTGCTTTTATTGTTCATTGATGCTGAAGTGGTTCTGGGCCTAGTGTAAAGTGCTACGCGCACCCCCTGTCTGTTTGGCCCATCCTGATTTCAACTAGGGCGCCTGCTATTCATACCCCTCCCTCATTTTAATTCAATTTAATTTTGTTAATTCCACTTTAATTTTACCAACTTTAAAAAAATTCATATAATTCATAGAAAATCATTTTCACTTCATTCTTTTTACACTATTTTCTTTAGGATGTCTAGAAAATTCTCATAAAATAAAATTGCATTTTTATTTTTATTTCATATTTTTTCCATATTTTTCTAAATAAATGTCATTTTAATTAGTTTCATTTCATGCATGATTTTAGTAATTTTTGTTCTATTAAATGCTTTCATATTTTTTGTCCATTCTTTTTATGTTGCTTAGATTAGACATTGAACTTGTAGATTCAATTTAGTTCCCATTTTTAGGAATTAATTTTAGATGATTAATGTAGGCTTGAACAACTTGAACAAATTAGGGTTTTTAGGTGATGACTTAGGAAGTTTGATTTCATTTCCCTTAGGACTTAGGGTTTGACTAGTTTAGTTATGGGACTATAGGGGCTATGGGTAGTTATTAGATCCCCTTAGAAAAAGTCAGGATTCCCCTACTGCTATTAATACTGTCTGTATATCTGATTGTCTGGTGTGGTGTGCCCTCTGGGGATTATTGCTTGCTTGCTTGGGTATTGGGTTTGTCTGGGGACCTGGGAGAGCTGAAGACTTGAGAAGGTGAAGCCATTGGAGACCCAAAGATTGAAGATCAACTGCCAGAGTTGGAGAGGAGGTTCTTGCTAGCAGCTGCTGAGGAGACTAGGGTTTAGGAGCTAGGCAGAGCTCTAGATTAGAAAGCTTGTTTCTCAAACATGGAATGCCTTGTCTGCATCCATCCTTTCTCAATGATTCAAAGTCTCTTTCAAATATCCACCTCCTTCCTTTGGAAGGATCAGTGAATATATTTGAAAGATAGAACTTTTGAGAGGAGACTTTCTGTTTAATGTTAACAGTTGATGAACCACCCTTGGTAGGTAATCAACTGTCTAACATTCATTCACTTCACTCTTGTGACTGATCCCTCATCCTGGAGGTTTGAACTTGAAGAAAAGCCATTGCAGATAGAAGACTGATGATTAAAACCCTTGCCTGAAGGTCATGAAGATGGAGATTGATGCTTGTTGAAGCCTGTAGCTGAATGGAGATTACTTGAAGTCAGATGTTGATTCAGAGCTGCTGATGCTGTTTCTTTTTGCTGTATTTCATTTGCTGATGTATTGATTGGTTTTCTGGACTATATTGTTTGCTGTTTACCCTGCTGGGTTGAAAGTGAAGCCTGTTCACTTTTGCCTATTGTTTTCTAGGTTCGAGGTTGAGTGGGACTCCCTTGCCTCGCTTGTACTGTTGCATCCATGCATTTTACTGCTTTATTATATCTGATATTGTTTCTGTTGCTGCCTATCCCGTAGGATCTCTGTTTCTCTCTATGCAAGAGAGGAGCATGATAGACACTAGGTCTTAACCCATGCATGATAACATTAGGTTAGTTTGTTTCCCTTCGCAACCGTAGGTTAGAGTTCTGTCTCTTTCTTTCTCAAAACAAACAGAAAAACACATAAAGATTTCAAACACAATAAAAGACACTTCTTCCGTAAAAGAATGTAAACTCATCAAAACGTCATTTTTGTCCGCTGGGACTGTTAATCAGAAAACCCTTTTTCAGAAGGAATAAAATCAATCAAGGCAAGCTTGTGTCGTACGTGGCCCGAACTACGTTTGCTCTGATCTTTCATGCCGTGTGAAAGTACGTAGGCATAGGATGCGATATCCTAGCGAGCAACCTTCCCCTCCTTTCCCGTAGGTAGGCGAACTACGTTGACTCTGATTTCTCGTTCCGGACGGGAATACGTAGGCATAAAGTGCGATACTTTGCCGAGTCATTTTTATTTTCATTTTCTTTTCTTTTGACCCCTGACCTGTGGTTTAGATAGAATAACAATCCATACCTGAAAACAAGCGTGGATCCCGTCGAGTACGACGGACGTGAGGGGTGCTAATACCTTCCCCTTGCGTAACCGACTCCCGAATCCAGGTTTTGGTTGCGATGACCATACCTTTCCCGTGTTGTGCGAGGTTTACTCTGAGCATTTCCTTTCCCTCCCGTGGGATAAATAACGCACGGTGGCGACTCTTCTGTTCAGCCGGCGCCGATTTTCGCAGTAGCGACATACGCGTTTTCTGGGTAGATGCGAATATGATAATGCATGCAAATGCAAGTGTAGGTTCCGGCTGCTGGGAACAGCTCTGGTAAGCTTGCTTCAACCCGGATGCTGAGGACAAATACCACCTTGCTGGGGAAGGAACGGGTACCACCAAGTATTCCGGCAAAATAAATGCCAGGACATACAACAAACTCTGTCGGGGAGAGCTTTAAACCTTCAATTTCCACGGGGAGGAAAGAATAACACCTGCTGGGGAGAGAACACTCCGCTGGGGAAGAAACGACTCTCTCGGGGAATCTTAACCAACTCCGCTGGAAACAGAGAGTGATTCCGCTGGGGAAGAATGAACAACCCTACTGGGGATAATGAACTGTCTGGGCACAGTTTACAACTCTGGAATTATCATTCCACCGAAAACTAAACGACTCTGCTGAGGACGAATAATCCTTTTGGAGAAACACCACTGCCTGAATACAGCTTACAAACTTTAAAATTATCAAACTCTGCTGAGGGTAAACGACCCTGCCGGGGAAAGTGATCCTTCTTCAGTAAGGAACAGTGTCATCTCAGCTTCGGGGAATGAAGTGCGACCTGCGTGGGGATTCGCATCACATAATGATCAAGTCTTTTCGTCAAGAGCCTCTGGTTAGGACTACATGAATTCCATTCACCTTCTTGGAACTTTGCACCAAGGATACTAACATGCCCCAGTCTGAATTCTGGAATACTTCTTCTCGAAAGGAACCCTGGTCACGACACTATCTTGAAATAGCTTGCCCCTAAATCGGCACCAACCTCCTGATAAGGACTCTTCGATCTCTGTACCCTGACGGTTAGATCTGAACTGTTTCTGCACGTCAAACCCAAAATGATGTCCCAACAAGATCTTTTGTTCTTAGGGTGATCTGCCCCGGTCTTGCAATAATCTTTTGCCCCTGACTGACTGATTCGTGGAGCAGTGCCCAGAGCTGTGAGAGATCTGCCAACTCTCGACCTAAATGCCCCAGATTAACTAATTCTTGGATGGATGACTTTACTGGGGGATAACCGAACGTGCCAAGTATGATTGGACTTCTGCCGGGGATTGCTTACCCGTGCCAATGAAAATTGGACTTTTGCTGGGGAAAACAGATGGAGTCTTCCTCCGTACCGTTAAGGGTTGGATTTTGAGATGATGCACCAACATGGATTGGGCCTCACAGTGATTGCCAATATGGATTGGGCTTCAGGAATGGCGCGCCAATATGGATTGGGCTTCCCGAAAATTGCCAATAAGGATTGGGCTTTATATGGGTCATATACGCCTGACGCTGGACAATATCCTGTTTGAATTCATGGTTTCTAGTTGAAGGGTCAATGGACGGTAACACGATTTCCCGACATTCGTCTCAAACTTGAAGATTGGTTGAATCTGCTCAAGTAGCTCTGAGTAACTCTGATAACACGGAGAAGAACAATTCTTTCGCCTCTATTATGCCCCGGCTCGTGGGACCTCTGTGGGATAATCCTTAAAAGGAAATCTTAAAATCTGTACCCGGATGGTTTGATATGAACTGCCCCAGCATTCTGAACTTCAGCGAGATACTTCGAATGCCTCTCGAATAAAGAATAACCTCTGCGCTCTTAGGATGGCATGCCCCTGTCTGCAATGACTTTGCCTTAATCTGGTTCTTGGAAAAACCCACTCTGAACCGAAAGCACCTTGCTACAATACGACCTTGCGATGGCTTACCCCGGTGTTTGTACGACAAAAGGATTCAACCCCAATTAAACAATCATCCACATAGTTGGTTTCACTATCTCTGAAGTGATTTGCCCCTGAACGAGCGTTAAGCGACTTAACCTGCCTTGATCAAACATAGCATTCTGGATGACTGCCCTGATTGGCTCTCGAGAAGATTCGCTTATGATCAACTGCTTCTCAAATAAACTGCGCCGTAATCAACCGACGCTTCGGGACTGGTCCTCAGACCGACTGATTCTGAACTCACTGAAAGTCAATGCCCCAGATTTACAGGGTTTCACAACATACACCATTCTGATCCAGACTGTTGAATTATTCACTCCTATTCGATTGTTCCCTGATAGAATTTCTTTCCTGTCAACTACTAACCTGCAAATAAAATTGTTCATTCCCGAATGGTAATTTTAATGCAGTGTTCATGCAAATTATGAAAAAAATTGTGTTGTCGCTCGTTTACGTGTCATGATTGTGAGTGACGAATGAACCAAAGTTCAACCGTAGTGCTTATGTGATCAGTGAAAAATGCAACAAGGACATGACTAGAAAATCAAGAGGGAGTCAGGTTACTCAACCTTATCGTAATGTGCTTTCAGAATAAACCTTGCCTCAATTAGGTCTTTTAAGGGTTGTATCGTGGTCGGGTTCACGGTTCGTGAAACAAAGGATATTTGGCTCAAATTATGATTTGTACCTGTTGCACCCTAAAATTTGACCAACCGGGTCTCGTATCTGGCTCGATGTTTCGATGCATTCTCGCATTCGCATCTGCATATCGCATACAGTGCATATTTTCATTTGTTTTGATTTTATCGGGATCACAGCTCTCGTCTTGCGTCTCAGGTGGTTTTTATCAGTTTAGATAGGTAGAATCGTATTTTTGGGATATTTCGATGCCCATCTATTTTACCGGCTATTTCGATGCGCTCTCGTGGTTTTATTTGCCGTTCGGTGCTATTTTTGTCCCTTCAGGAATTATTGTGATTTTTTAAGAATTTATTAGCTATTTTTAGATTTTTTATAGCTTTTAAATCATTTTTAGGATAATATAGAGTAATATAGTTTTGTTCTTTTATAATAGTTTTTTAGAATTTTAAATGGAATAAATAAATAGCATTTTCTTTTTAGAATATTAGGGTTTTAATAGAAAAATATTTTTAATATAGATTTTTCATTTTAATAAATGGATAGATTTTTCTTTTAATAGTTTTTAATAGATATTATATTTTTAATAGTTTTTAGAATATAATAAATAGATTTAAATCATTTTTTAGGATTTAATAGAATATTAATGGTTTTTTTCCATTTTAGAATATTAGATATTAAATAGTTTTTTTTATCATTTTTCTTAATAGAATAAATAGATTTTTCTTTTATTAATAATAGATTTTCTTAATAGAAAATTAATAGGTTTTTGAATATTAGATTTAATTAGAGGTTATATTAGGTTAATTGAATAGTTTAAAACTTAATTAGCTTTAGGTTAATCAGAATTTTAATGCTTTAATTTGCTGTTAATTAGCCATTTATTTCATTAATCCATTTCATTCAGGTTTTTGGGGTTTTTTTTATTTCATTTTCGTTTGGGCCAGTACTGCTATAGAGCTCCAAATTCGGAGGCCCAAGTTATGCAGAATTTTTCCAGCAAGTTCCAGAATTTTCCAGAAATGTCCAGAAAGTCTCAGTCCTATAAATATGGTCAGCGCCACGTGTTGGAAAGAGAGGACCCCACGTTTTCCTTCAGAATCACGCCACATCACAAACAGCCTCTCTCTCACTGCCACGCCAGGCACACGTGGAAGCCATGCACCAAGCTCCACCACTACCGGTGCCACGCGTCTAAGGCTGAAGCCCCTCCGGTTGCATGGCCGGCGGCCATGCAACCACCCCAACTTCCATCGCCGGCCACCGCAACAACCCGCCGGAAGCCAAAAAATCCCAGAATCCGATCAAACCTTCATCTTCCTCCTTTAATCTTCATCATTGGAAAACTCAACAAAATCCATCTCCCACCGCCAATCTTCATCTTCTCCGGTCACAATCTCATTCAACCTTCATCATCGTTCAACAAATCCCCAGAATCTTCAACATCAGCAAACTCCAAACAAGTTTCCAGATCCAAACCTTCCAACTTCATCATCATCATCATATTCCTCCTCGAGATCAAATCTCCAGAACTTCATCAGAAAGGATGAATGTTCATCAGAATCACCAGAAACGTCGTCAATCTTCAAGACACTCCAGGATCTTCATCAGACAAGTCTCCAGAAAAAATCTCCAGAACGCCTACTTCAAGAACATGCGCGTACTGATCTTCATCCATCAAGAATCCGCCTCTCCGGAATTAAATTTTTCCAGCGATTTTCATTACCATCATCAAGATTCACCCCAATGTTCATCCGTTTCTTCGTGTTATTCAGTGAAGGCTTTCCAGAAACTACAAAGAATCATCGAACTGCGTCAACAGTTGAATAAACCTTCAAAGAATTTCATCATCCACACGCAAGATCTTCCACCAGAAATGTCAAGATCGTCTCCAGAAAATCTTCCAGGGCGCATCAAATCTTCTTCCGCTTCGTCGTTAAGGTTAAGTAGAGGGAGTTGAGAGAGGTTTGAGTGGAAGTGGAAGGTTGAAAGAGGATATGAGAAATGAAGAAGATTGAGAGATAGAAGAGGATCTGAGCGGAGAGAGTTGAGGGTGAAGATGGAGGTGGACGGCGGCGGTTGAGATGAGGGAGGAGTTTAGGGTTTCAGAAGGTGAAGGGAGGAAGGAAGAGACCGGGTTAGGATTTGGGCCAAAGCCCAACAACATTTTTTTGGAGCCACCTCCCCTAGTTTTTTTTTCCTGCTGTGGACGGGCTGGGCCCAATACGAGTTCCCTGCTGGCAACACACCCCGTTTCACCACATACACCCCCTCTGTTTCCTGTGTCACTGATTGGGCTGGGCCCAATCTCATTTGTTTTTTCTTATTTTTTCTGTATCACCCCCTGTAATCCAGTGTACCCCCCTGTTTTTCTTTTCTTTATTTTTTTCATTTTGCTTAATTTTTCAGAAAGAAAAAATATAAAGAAAATAACATTGTGAAAAAAAAGAGAAAAGAAGAAAAAGAAAAATATTGATGAAAAGTGAAAAAGTATATTCAAAAAAATAGTAGAAAAATAAATATTGAAAAAGAATTTGAAAAAAGGAAAAAGAAAAAGAAATATTGAAAAATAATAAAAAAGGAAAATATGAAAAAAATATATAGAAAAATACAGAAAAAATATGAAAAAATATTTTGAAAGAAAAAAAGGAGAAAATGATTGGAAAAGGATAAAAAAATATTAGTATAGACTTAATATTTTTTTAGAGTGCATTTTCTTTTAGGATATATTTCCATAGAGTTTATTTTACACCTTTTTAGAGGTAGTTTAGAATGTCCACTTGTTAGGGGACTTTTCCATTCGATTTTTTCAGGGTAGGATAGGATAGCATTTCCTAGGAGATTATTTTTCAGTATTCACCCATTGTAATCATTTTTCAGAATATTAATAAAACGAGATTTGAGCTGTGGTCCTGAAGTAGCCGAACTACAGCTGCTCTGATTCCTCGTACCAGACGAGGATATGTAGGCATAGGATGCGATATCCTAGCGAGCACACTAACAACTGACTTTCTGTTCTCTCGCTGCTGTGCGATCGAGACTTTCCCGCTGACGACTGATTAGTTACCCTTTTTCTCTCTTGCCCGAGTGCATTTGAGACCAAACCATAGTTTTACCCATAGGTTCCCGTACCTTTGAAACCAGTTGATTTTCTCACTGCTGTGTGAGAATACCCTGTTTAGCCGTAGTTAGCCTGAACTACGTAAAGCTCTGATCTTCCATGCAGTGTGGAAGTACGTAGGCATAAGACGCGAAGTCTTGGCGAGCCAATTTTTCCCGTAGTCCCGTACTACGTTGACTCTGACTTTCTCTCTTGAGAATACGTAGGCATAGAGTGAGACGCTCTATCGAGTCAATTCCCTTCCGTTTTGATTTAGCAGCCGTAGATAGATTGTTTTGCATCCTTTAGACAACCCAAGCAAGCGTGGATCCCGTCGAGTACGACGGACGTGAGGGGTGCTAATACCTTCCCCTTGTGTAACCGACTCCCGAATCCAGGTTTTGGTTGCGACGACCATACCTTTCCCGTGTTGTGCGAGGTTTACTCTGGGCGTTTCCTTTCCCTCTCGTGGGATAAATAACGCACGGTGGCGACTTTTCTGTTCAACCGGCGCCGATTTTCGCAGTAGCGACAGTTGGCGACTCTGCTGGGGATCCAACGTCCCCTGGCTGCTAAGGACTGCGATAGTCCTTATGCATTTGGGATCCAACGTCCCTTAAGAGAGTCAATCCTAGCGCTTGTTTGCTTGTCTATCGGGGCTTATTTATCGATATTATCTGTTGCTGTTAGGGTGTTACGGGTGTTCTATAATTGAGTGAGAAGCCGGACCTGGGCTTGAGTGCACCTTAGACTTAGAGTAGAAATTAGTGGGCGCCCGCATGCTTTGCCTGCCTTGGTGTCCCGCGAAATCTACACTCAGACGAGGTTCTTCTGGTTGGCCTCTTGACCCACCCTTTGGGTGGCTTGGGTTGCTGGTTAGTTGGATTGTCGACTCTGGGAACCGATCATTTGGAAGTTAGCTAAGTGAGGCCTCTTCAAGACTTGATGATGCCACTCCTTCTGGGAATCGTATCGTCAGTTTTGAAAGTCTGTGACGCTGACGACCGCATAGGATGTCGTACCTTGTCAGATATAGGTCCATACCTGTGAGTGGGGGGGGGGGGGTTTCTTGCAGGAAACTTGACTTCCAACCTACCCGTTATTTTGGTCTCCTCTTCAGAGCAAGCGTACTCCGTCAGCAGCGCAACAGTATTAAGAGATTGTGTGGGGGGCTGTGATCCCTTGTTTGTTGCATTGCATTGCATTTGCATAAACAATGTTGCATCATATTGCATATCATCTTCCAGTTAGCCAGAGCTCTTATCCAGCCGCTGTTTGAATTCAGAAGGTGATTACCCGGAGTTTGGATTGAGCAGCTGTTGATTGTCAGAAGACCGGCCTAGGGGTTGAGTAGATTTGAGCAGAATCGAGCATTGAAGTCAGCTGAAGACTATTGGTAGCCATGTCTGAAGGCAATTTCCAGTTTCCTAACGCCTTGACAGGGTTCACTATGACGTCCAACCCTCTGTATGATTCTATGGAAGACTTTCCTCAAGTGAACAACGTTACTGCCGACCAAGTTGTACAGCCTTCTGTTGAGGATCGAGATCGACATGAGCAGTTTGTTGCCCAGAATGAACATCCTCCTCCTGTTAACAATCAAGGTGTTGCTCTCCCTGTGATGAATTATCGAAGAGATAATCCCGATAGTCAGGACCGCAGATCCAAGAGCTCTTGAAAAGGATAGAAGACTCCGAGCGTTGGAAGAGGGAATGAAAGCTGTGAAAGTCAAAGATGCTGTCAACCTGGATGCTGTAGGCATGTGTTTGGTTCCTGACCTGATGTTGCCTTATAATTTCAAAGTGCCGAAATTTGAGAAGTACACGGGAGATAGCTGTCCGAAGCTGCATTTGATGATGTTCTGCCAAAGAATGACTGCGTTTGCGCGAGATGACAAATTAATGATTCATTGCTTTCAAGATAATCTAACTGGGGCATCTTTGAGGTGGCATATGCGGTTAGAGAGAAATCAGATTCAGTCATGGATGGATTTAGCCAGAGCTTTTCTGAAGCAGTACGATTATAACCTAGACATAGCTCCCCATCGCATGCGACTGCAAGAATTGTCTCAAGAGGACGAGGAACCTTTCAGGAAGTATGTTCAGAGATGGAGAGAATTTGCTGCCAGAGTAAAGCCGTCGTTCCTAGACCGAGAGTTAATGAGCATGTTTGTACACTCCCTGGAGAGCCCGTACCTTGAAAGAATGCTTGGAGTTACGTCAAACAGTCAGGTTAGTGAAGCTGAATCTCCTTGTGACTATCAGAGTGAAGAAGGAGTTGAGATCAATGCAGTCATTTCCTCGAAGCGAATCAGTGAATTTTGTTGGTTCTTCATCTTACCAGAGATCAGTATCTCCTGTGGCTTGTTATACTGAATAGACAGCCGTGCCTGGGGCACCATATCAGGAATCTTATGTCGCTTCCCTTGCAAATCAGCGAACTCGCGGCCGAGATTATCAGAGTCAGCGTCAGAATCAGATTAGGCCTCGCAACAATTTGGAACGAAGGAAAGCTCCTTCTCGCCCAGTGCCTATGTTGTATAGCCCGCTGTCACCATCTTCGATCCAGAGTTATTTGGTGGAGCCGAAAGCTCTCAAGCCCGTGCCAGAACCTTACCCTCCTGGGTACAATCCCCACGTTCAGTGTGGTTACCATGGTGGCTCTCCAGGGCATGCAACTGAAGATTGTAAAAGCATTTCAGGCGAAGGTACAACCGTTGATCGACCAAGGGTGCATTTCCTTTCCAGAAGGAGTTTTGTTTGTTCATGCCAACCTCTCAGCTGTCTAAGCTCGTAGATTCAGAGGGTCCTTCTCAAAAAGCCAGTGGTCCAGACCGGCAGGCGCCCTCAGCATTGGCAGTCCTCAGACTTTATATCATTTGCATTTGTAGTTTCTTTTCTGTTAGTTATTACTTGCTGTTAAATATTGATTGTTTCGAATGGTGATATTAATAAGGTGACTATGCATGTTTCTGAATTAATCATGTCGCTGTCGCTCATTTACTGCGTTGCACTGACACTTGCATTTTTATTCACTCCACTTTATCACTGTGACTAGCAAAGATTGGAGGGAGGATGACGAAAATAAACTCATAACCGATGATCGTATGCTTTCAGATAAGACCGTACCGATGACGTACAAGGCATTGTTTCAAATCCCCTAAACACCGGAGAGATAAGGAAGAGAATCCCTTGTTAACCACTTCGAGCCGAGAAGTAGGAGTTTCTTTCGGATTTTTAAACCCTCACATCTTAACCCGGGGCAGGGTAGTTGTCAGTTAGCTTGACCGAGCATTCAAGTCTTACAGAGGCGTGTTGTCTTTTGAGGACCGATATCAGTTTACGCCTCTCAAGAGGTCGTAATTCGTCAACCACAGTGGTTAAACCTCACCAATCAGGAGTAAGGCAGTTACAATCCCTTCGGAGCAATCAAGACAACCAGTGTCACACGACTTTGTTTCAAAAGGAAGCAAAAAGAAAGCCCGCTAAGTAAAAAGAAAAAGAAAAAGCTGGAAGGCTAATACTTAGGCAAAAATTAGGGCATCCCGCTGGACTTCAAAAGAAATCGAAAAGAACTCAAAAGGATTCAGTCCAGGAAAAAATTAGGGAATCAAAAGAACGAAAAGAAATGATATCAAAAGAAGAATCCTCGAACAAGGACAAGGTCGTGTGGATACAGACACCGAAAACGAAAAAGGGGTAACTGTCACTCCGAAAACCTTATGAGTTTTCCTTAGCCATGGTCCTTACTATTCAACATACCTCTCGAAGAGGCAAGCGCTTGTGCCAGGTTAACTGAACCTTAGGATTGGAGATCATCACGTAGAAGGGGTGGGTACAAAACATAATTTGAGCCAAATATCCTTTGTTTCACGAACCGTGAACCCGACCACGATACAACCCTTAAAAGACCTAATTGAGGCAAGGTTTATTCTGAAGGTGCATTACGGTAAGGTTGAGTAACCTGACTCCCTCTTGATTCGCTAGTCATATCTTTGCTGTATTTTTTTCACTGATCACATAAGCACTACGTTTGAACTTTGGTTCATTCGTCACTCACAATCATGACACATAAATGAGTGACAGCACATAATTTTCAAAATCTGCATAAACATTGCATTAAGATTACCATTCGTGAACAGACGATTTTTACTTGCAGGTTAGTAGTTGACAGGAAAGAAATTCCAACAGGGAATAATCGAACAGGATTGAATAATTCAACAGTCTGGATCAGAATGGTGTATGGTGTGAAACCCTGTGAATCTGGGGCATTGACTTCCAGAGAGTTCGGAATCAATTAGTCTGAGGAAAAGTCCCGAAGCATCAATGGATCATGGAGAAGTTGATCAGAAGCGAATCTTCTCGAGAGCCAATCAGGGGAAGCTATCCAGAATGATATGTTTGATCAGGGCAGGTTGAGTCGCTCGAACGCTCGTTCAGGGGCAAGTCGCGATGTTGGTAGTTGTTGAATCGAGGAAAACACCGGGGTAAGCCACCGCAAGGTCGTATTGTAGCAAGGTGCTTTCGGTTCAGAGTGAGTTTTTTCCGAGAACCAGATGGAGGCAAAGTCATTATAGACAGGGGCATGCCATCCCAAGAGTGCAGAGATTATTCTTTATTCGAGAGGCGTTCGATTCGAAGTATCTCGAGGAAGTTCAGAATGCTGGGGCAGTTCATATTAAACCGTCAGGATACAGATTTTCAGACTATCCCACAGAGTTTCCTGCAGGCCGGGGCATAGCAAAGGCGAAAGAGTTTTTCTTCTCAGTGTCATCAGAGTTGTCCAGAGCTACTTGAGCAGATCCAGCCAATCTTCAAGTTTGAGACGAATATCGGGAAATTGTAACCCTTCTACTAGAAGTTGTGAATTTGGATTGGATATTGTCCAGCATCAGGCGTGTATGACCCACCACAGATGTACAGAGGTCCAGCCTACTTGGCACACTCGTTTATCCCCCAGTAAAGTCGTACATTCGAGAATCAGTTAATCTGGGGCCATTAGGTCGAGATTTGGCAAATCTCTCGCGGTTATGGGCACTGCTCCACGAATCAGTCGATCAGGGGCAAAAGATTATCGCAAGACCGGGGCAGAACACCCTAAAAACAAAAGATGTTTTTGGGACATTCTTTTGCGGTTTGACGTGCAGAAGCAGTTCAGATCTAACCGTCAGGGTACAAAGATCATAGAGTCCTCATCAGGAGGTTGGTGCCGATTCAGGGGCAAGGTTGTGAGTAGCACTATGGCTAGCCTTTCTTTTCCAGACGAAATGCTCGGACTGGGGCATGTTGGTATTCGTGGGGCAAATTTCCGAGAAGGAATAGAGTTCATGTCGCCCTGACCAGAGGCTTTTTGGTGAAAGACTTGATCGTTATGTAAAGTGAATCCCCACGCAGGTCGCGCTTTTGAGATAACGATGTTCCCTACTGAAGAAGGATCGAATTCCCCAGCTAGTCGTAGCTTGTGCCAAGGGACATTCTCCAGCAAAGTCGTTTACCCTCAGCAGAGTTTGGCGATTCCTAGATCGAAGGCTGTATTCAGACAGTGCACCTCAAGCAGAGTTGGTTTAGCCGCGGAAGATTAATGTTTGCGAGCTATATTCAGACAGTTCACCTTTCCCCGCAGGGTCATTTACTCTCCCCTAGCAGAGTCAGTTGATTTTCCCAAGAGAATCATCCCATCCCCAGCGGAATTCTCTTCTCAGCAAGTGTTTTCATTCCTCCCAGTGGAACTCGAAGATTAAGGTTCTCCCCGGCAGAGTTGGTGTGGCGCATTGGCATTTATTTTGTCAGAATACCGTGTGATATCAGTTCATTCTCCAGCAGAAGTTCAATCATACCAAGCGCATCTGCTATTCTCCAGCAGAGTTATATTCCCCATCAGGGTATTACTTCAACGAGGTGTTTGGTTTAAGTTCCTAATTTCCCAGCTGAGTCGACTTCACTCTTCCAGCATTTATTTTGCTGGAATAATTCTGTAGCATCTGGCTATCCCCAGCGGAGTCGGCATTGTCTTCAGCATTTATTTTGCTGAAGCAGTTTCCTGTATCCCAGCAGTTCGAGTCTGCATTTGCATCGGCATATAGGGTCATATTTGCATTGGCATATAGTGTCATACTTGCATCCACCAAATAAAAACGCAGCGTTTCCATGTCAAAATGGAGCGGTGCATCATTGTCAAGCGCATGCATTTTGAAACATAAACCCGGATGGCTAACCTTTTGTTTCAAGTATTGTTTCTCTTGCAGGTAGAGAGAGCCCTCGCTCAGGTGAATCGATAACATTCGAAGTTTCGGCACGAAACATTCAACGAAGTGTCAGCTGTGGCACTACTCCCCACAGAGTCAGCAGGATAAGTTTCTCTTTGTCCCTAAGCAGAGTTACTTATTTCCCCGCCAGGGTTTCTTGTTGAAGTTTCTCTAGTCCGACCAGTGGATTGTTTCCCTCAAAGTTGTTGTTACGTCAGCATTAACAGGTTTCATGAACCAGCATTTCAGAGGTCACCGCCAGTTATCAGAGCAGGCATCCAGTAGTTTGGTTTTCAAATATCCCCAGTAGAGTCAGCCTCAAAGTTGCTGTAACGTCAGTGATGAGAAGTTTGCGGACCAACGGAAAGACGAGTCCTAACGTGGGCAATTTCTTGACGGGTTTTCTTCATGCTAGAAAAGTGGAGTCCTAACGTGGACAGTTTTATTTTATGGGCTGATGGGAGGTGCTAGTCCTAACGTGGACGGGTTCGATTTCTCAGAATTGATGGAATGTGGAGTCCTAACGTGGACATTTCTTCCAGGTGGCGATATGTGTTAGTCCTAACATGGACAGCTTCGAGTTCTCGGTATTGATTGAGTGTGGAGTCCTGACGTGGACAAAAGTTGGTTACTCTTCGTGCTGGTGTCCTGACGTGGACCATTCATTTCAGCAAATAGCTTTATTCGTAATGGTGAAAGGGGTGTCCTGACGTGGACAAGTTTGCAGTTCTTTGTGATGACAAGATGCGAGAGTCCTGACGTGGACAATTTTATCCTTCTTCGGGCTGATGGCAAAGTGTGAGTCCTGACGTGGACGGAGTTTTATTTCCCCAGCAAGTCGAAGGCGCGCAAGTCCTGACGCGGACAAATTTATTTCTTCAGCGGGTTGAGATATGAGTTCTAACGTGGACGGAGTTTTATTTCCCCAGCAAGTCGAAGGCGCGCAAGTCCTGACGCGGACAAATTTATTTCTTCAGCGGGTTGAGATATGGGTCCTAACGTGGACAAATTTTATTTCCTCAGCGAGTCAAGAGGTGAGTCCTTACGTGGACAAATCAAGACGAAATGTGAGTCCTGACGTGGACAAGGTTATTCCTTACGTGGAAAGAGAAGCTTCAGTTCCTTACGTGGAAAAGCAAGTTCAGTCCTGACGTGGACAGACGCAGAAAAGACGAGTTGGTTTCCTTACGTGGAAAGATTGTGATTCCTTACGTGGAATGAAGATTGGAGTCCTTACGTGGACAGATCAAGAGAAGTTGTTTCCTTACGTGGAAAAGTTTAGTCCTGACGCGGACAGATCAAAGAAGTTATTCCTTACGTGGAAAAGAAGTTGTATTCCTAACGTGGAAAGAAGTTGATTCCTTACGTGGAAAGAGAAGTCGTTTCCTTACGTGGAAAAGTTTAGTCCTGACGTGGACAGATCAAAGTTTGATTCCTAACGTGGAAAGATTAGAGTCCTTACGTGGACATATCAAGAGCATTCCTTACGTGGAAGAAAAATGGTTTCCTTACGTGGAAAGACGAGTTTATTCCTAACGTGGAAAGATGGTGATTTCTAACGTAGAAAGAAGATGGTTTCCTTACGTGGAAAGAGATTGATTCCTTACGTGGAAAGTTTAGTCCTGACGCGGACAGATTGAGAAAAAAAGTTTGATTCCTTACGTGGAACGAAAGTTATTCCTTACGTGGAAAGTGTGGTCCTGACGCGGACAGATCCAGAAGAACGTCATTCCTTACGTGGAAAGATGGAGTCCTTACGTGGACCGATCAAGACGAGTTGGTTTCCTTACGGGGAAAGATGTGATTCCTTACGTGGAAAGATGGAGTCCTTACGTGGACCGATCAAGACGAGTTGGTTTCCTTACGTGGAAAGATGTGATTCCTTACGTGGAACAAGTTGGAGTCCTTACGTGGACGAATCAAAATGTGTTTCCTTACGTGGAAAGATAGCATTCCTGACGTGGAAAGATTGATTCCTTACGTGGAAAGATTGAGTCCTTACGTGGACATATCAAGATGGGAGTCCTTACGTGGACAAATCAGAAAGAGTGGCTTCCTTACGTGGAAAGATGTGATTCCTTACGTGGAAAGGTGAGTCCTAACGTGGACGGTGTTATTCCTAACGTGGAACGGTTATTCCTTACGTGGAAGGGTGAGTCCTAACGTGAACGAAGTATTCATAACCCAGAGAATTTAGTCCTGACGTGGACAGATTCAGACGAAGTCTTAGTCCTAACGTGGACAGTGTTATTCCTTACGAGGATGGTGTTATTCCTAACGTGGAAGAGTTTATTCCTAACATGGACGATTTATTTCTGATGAGAAGGCAGACGAGCCATCCCCAGCAAAGTTGTCGAAGTTTTCCGAATTGACGAGGCAGGCGTCCTGACGTGGACAATGTTCTATCTCCGCGATGATAAAATCTTTTTCAGGATGATGAGAAGAATCCCCAGCACGGTCGCGCGAGATTAGTGGGTTGCCGAAACAGTTAAATTCAGTTGGTGAAGGTCATTCCCCAAGCAGTGGTGCAGTTTATTTCTGCGGTTGGCAAATTTCAGGGTTCCATTTGTATTCAACCACCTTCTACCTTTGAATGATCAAAGGCTGGGCGCTCTTCAACCATTCAGGTCCAAGCTGCTTGAATAGGGGCAACTGTTGCACCCTAAAATTTGACCAACCGGGTCTCGTATCTGGCTCGATGTTTCGACGCATTCTCGCATTCGCATCTGCATATCGCATACAGTGCATATTTTCATTTGTTTTGATTTTATCGGGATCACAGCTCTCGTCTTGCGTCTCAGGTGGTTTTTATCAGTTTAGATAGGTAGAATCGTATTTTTGGGATATTTCGATGCCCATCTATTTTACCGGCTATTTCGATGCGCTCTCGTGGTTTTATTTGCCGTTCGGTGCTATTTTTGTCCCTTCAGGAATTATTGTGATTTTTTAAGAATTTATTAGCTATTTTTAGATTTTTTATAGCTTTTAAATCATTTTTAGGATAATATAGAGTAATATAGTTTTGTTCTTTTATAATAGTTTTTTAGAATTTTAAATGGAATAAATAGCATTTTCTTTTTAGAATATTAGGGTTTTAATAGAAAAATATTTTTAATATAGATTTTTCATTTTAATAAATGGATAGATTTTTCTTTTAATAGTTTTTAATAGATATTATATTTTTAATAGTTTTTAGAATATAATAAATAGATTTAAATCATTTTTTAGGATTTAATAGAATATTAATGGTTTTTTTCCATTTTAGAATATTAGATATTAAATAGTTTTTTTTATCATTTTTCTTAATAGAATAAATAGATTTTTCTTTTATTAATAATAGATTTTCTTAATAGAAAATTAATAGGTTTTTGAATATTAGATTTAATTAGAGGTTATATTAGGTTAATTGAATAGTTTAAAACTTAATTAGCTTTAGGTTAATCAGAATTTTAATGCTTTAGTTTGCTGTTAATTAGCCATTTATTTCATTAATCCATTTCATTCAGGTTTTTGGGGTTTTTTTTATTTCATTTTCGTTTGGGCCAGTACTGCTATAGAGGTCCAAATTCGGAGGCCCAAGTTATGCAGAATTTTTCCAGCAAGTTCCAGAATTTTCCAGAAATGTCCAGAATGTTAGACTAAGGCACGGATCTAGAAGGGGGGGGTTGAATAGATCCCTTTTAAAAATTTGAGTGGCGCTACCAATAAAATTGGTTTTCAAAATTGTTTTCAAATGCGGAAGCGGCCTTGGAAAATATAGTCTAAAACGAACAACTATTGGAGAGCCGGATATGCGTCAAGCAGATGAATTTAAGACGATAACGGATAGTAAATCACTACACACTTTTATGCAACACTCAGATGTGATTCACTCGTACTATTTCCTTATTCCAATGATCAAAAATTACACCAAAACTAGCAGCAAAATTAAGGCAATTTTAGTTCAGCACTTTTGTCGAACAGTTGGTGTGCACAAAAATTACACCAAAACTAGCAGCAAAATTAAGGCAATTTTAGTTCAGCACTTTTGTCGAACAGTTGGTGTGCACAAATACCTTAAATGATATTTGTGTTGAATGAGTGATTGAAAAAGCCTTAGTACAGTATTTCTATTGTACTTAGTAGTTAAAAAACAGTGTTTCACCAACTCACTCAATCAATACTACAATTTGACAAAATCACTTATTCTAGAATCACTTAATTTTTAAGCTGTAATTGAAAATGCAGAAAATAAAGGAACACAAGATTTGATGAGGCAGTTCCCCCAGTCGTCCTCGCGTTGGGGTACGTCTGCCCTCAATTCTACAATGAGAATTGAGATATGTATTGAATAGATATCACCTGTTTGGTAGAACAGTTATACACAAGAATCGATAGACAATTGATACAAACAATCTTAATGTTGCTGATAATTTCTACCACTTCTTGCCCCTTGATTCAAGATGAATCAAGTCCTCCAATTTGATGTGAATGACCTCCGATTGCAGCCACCTTATTGACAACTCTTCCGTTGATCAAACCTTCGGCACGGCTGATCTTAGACACACCCAAATTGAACCCGGAACGTCTTCAACCTTTCAACGCCCTAGCTACTAGATTGATCAACCTTCCGCTAATCAATCACCTTCGCACTCGCTTGATTGTTGAACCGACGATTCCGTAACAAAAGCCTTCAAAACCTGTAGTCTTGATAGGTAAAACCTCAAAGGTTTTCTCCCAAGAAACACCTGCACCAGCTTCCACTCGAACCGGATCTTCAATCACGCGTTCGAACCTTATCACCGTCGAGCAAACCACAAACCGCAGCAAAAAAATTGATTATCTGTAATTTGAGGATTTGTGAGTTGATTGAACGATGAAGATGAAGAACACTGATGCACCTCTTTCACGTTTCTTGACCTGAACACTTTCTCACAATGCTTTCAAAAATGTTCTCTGTTAAAATTGAAAAGACAGCTATTTATAGTAATACAAAACAGACAGTTGACAGATCAATGAAACATAGCAGAATTTCTGTTTCTGCGCGCGAACGGTCGACCATAGGGTCGGCGTGCGCTGAGCCGTGTGACACTCAAACTGTTATGCGCCGAGTCAGCGGTCGACGCATGATCTTCATGCGCTGAGCCGTGAGATTCTTAAACCTGCATGCGCCAAGTTAACGGTCGACGCATGACCTTCATGCGCTGACCCGTGTGAACTGAATGAAACTGTGTGCTGACGGTATGGTCGGCTCATGGTTCAAAAATCTGCAAAAACATAAATATGTTTGTTGTTTCGTGCATCTTGTCACGACCAAACATTAGACACATATATTGCCAATTAAATATGATGATTTAAAAGGATATAGGAAGGATGTAATATGTTAAGTATTGCATGACGATTCTGATTCATCTGAGGTTGTACTTTGTCATCATCGTAAGTATGCATGACGACTCCGATTCATCCGAGGTTGTACTTTGTCATCATCGAAACTTGAGAACGTATGTTGTGAGACAGTTTTCCCTCACATTCTCCCCCTTTTTGATGATGACAAACCTGTGCGAAGCTTGGTGAACACAACATGCGATATCTTTAACATAGTAGTAAGCTCCCCCTTTCTTTTACAGTCATAGCTGTTGTGGTCTACAATCTACTTGACCTTCATGCGCTGACCCGTGTGAACTGAATGAAACTGTGTGCTGACGGTATGGTCGGCTCATGGTTCAAAAATCTGCAAAAACATAAATATGTTTGTTGTTTCGTGCATCTTGTCACGACCAAACATTAGACACATATATTGCCAATTAAATATGATGATTTAAAAGGATATAGGAAGGATGTAATATGTTAAGTATTGCATGACGATTCTGATTCATCTGAGGTTGTACTTTGTCATCATCGTAAGTATGCATGACGACTCCGATTCATCCGAGGTTGTACTTTGTCATCATCGAAACTTGAGAACGTATGTTGTGAGACAGTTTTCCCTCACATTCTCCCCCTTTTTGATGATGACAAACCTGTGCGAAGCTTGGTGAACACAACATGCGATATCTTTAACATAGTAGTAAGCTCCCCCTTTCTTTTACAGTCATAGCTGTTGTGGTCTACAATCTACTTGTCTTTTCTCCCCCTTTGACAACATCAAAAAGAGATGGAGAAAGGTAAAGTTTTGGCATATTAACAATTAACAAAATACTCAACAGGTTATAAGTAATCATATACCAATATCCACACAAAATATTGACAATGAGCAAAATATTGAAAATAGATTAAACCAGATTAAGGACACATAAGTCATAACATTTTATAGGAATCAAGACTGTAAAACAAACATTAGTGTGCACTTAGGAGAGATAAAACAGAACATGATAACAAAAACAACATGGAGAATGAGCAAATGCAAAAACAAATGACTAATATCCTTGTCCCTTGCCCATATCAAAGGAAGACGGATAACGATATGGATCAGCCATATCAGTGAGGTAATCCACTGCTTGATTCAGGCGATTGATGCTGCGAGAGACGACTGTTTCTTGGTATCCATGGGCAGTTGTGAAAGCTGCAAATCTTTCATTCATTCTTGTTGAAAAAGAGTTGAACTGTTCAGATTTGGTGTGTAGCTCAGTTCGGATGCACAAATGTAGATTTGCACTTAATGTCACATATCAAGCCATATTTGATGCCTACCTAAAATGCCACAAAACAATTTGCATCCAAACAGTTTATCATACAAAAAAAAGTTTCATACATATGCAACATAGGTCAAACGATACAATTGTTGATCATGAGAGTTATTAGAGAGAGATAGAGAGAGAAATGGAACAATATCACCTTAATGCCGGAGTAGCTTGATAAACAACATACTTGTACTTGCAAAAACGTCAATTTGTTAGAAGTACAAAAGTATGGTTTTAAATGAAATAAGATAGAGTAAGCAATTTATGACTCCCGCTCTGAAATGTCGAGAATGCCAAGTTCTCGGCGGATATGAAAGAAAGGTTCCGTTGCTAGCGGCTTTGTGAAAATGTCCGCTAGTTGGTTTTTAGTGTCAACGTGTTCAAATACAACATCACCTTTCTCAACATGGTCCCTAAGAAAATGGTGTCGAATTTCTATATGTTTAGTGCGAGAGTGTAATACGGGATTTTTGGTAAGGTTAATAGCGCTAGTGTTGTCACATAGGATAGGAATACGTTCAAGTTTAAGATTGAAATCTAGTAGTTGTTGCTTAATCCACAGAATTTGAGCACAACAACTACCAGCGGCAACGTATTCCGCCTCGGCCGTTGATAAAGCAACTGAAACTTGTTTCTTGCTATGCCAACTAACCAAGGAGTTTGAAAACAAATGACATGTACCACTAGTGCTTTTCCTATCCGATTTGCACCCGGCAAAGTCGGAATCGGAGTAACCTACCAACGAGCAATCACTACCCTTAGAATACCACAATCCATACTTCGGGGTACCTGACAGGTATCGAAGAATTCGTTTAACAGCTTTTAGGTGGGATTCTTTGGGACATGATTGGTATCGTGCACACATGCACACACTAAACATAATATCAGGACGTGACGCAGTAAGATAGAGAAGTGAACCAATCATACCTCTATATCGTTTTACCTCTACGTCCTTGCCATTTTCATCTTTATCCAAATTTACGCATGTAGGCATTGGGGTGTCTATGGCCTTGGATTTTGCCATGTCAAATCTCTTGATCAAGTCCAAACAATATTTTGTTTGGCTCACGAATGTCCCTTCTTGGAGTTGTTTAATTTGCAGGCCGAGGAAGTATGTGAGCTCCCCCATCATACTCATCTCGAATTCGCCCTGCATGAGGTCAGAAAACTCTCTCACGAGATTCATGTTAGTGGATCCAAATATAATATCGTCAACATAGATTTGCACCAAAATCAAGTGCTTTCCTTGACGTTTAATGAAGAGTGTAGTGTCAACCTTTCCTCGTGAGTACCCCTGATTAAGTAAAAACTTACTTAGTCGCTCATACCAAGCTCTAGGAGCTTGTTTGAGACCATATAAAGCTCTTTTTAACTTGTAAACATGTTCAGGGTATTCATGAGATTCAAAACCGGGAGGTTGAGACACATATACTTCTTCATTTATGTGACCGTTAAGGAACGCACTTTTAACATCCATTTGAAATAACTTAAAATCCTTTGCACATGCAAAGGCGAGTAAAAGGCGTATAGCCTCGAGTCGGGCAACCGGCGCATAAGTTTCCTCATAGTCGATGCCTTCCTCTTGGTTATACCCTTGAGCGACCAATCTCGCTTTATTACGGGTTATTACCCCGTTTTCGTCCAACTTGTTCCTAAACACCCATCGGGTGCCGATTACTCGATGGCCTCGCGGAGGAGGGACAAGGTCCCATACCTCGTTTCTTTTAAACTGATTTAGTTCCTCTTGCATCGATAAAAACCAGTGCTCATCGAGTAGGGCCTCTTTGGGGTTTTTAGGCTCTATTTGTGAAACGAAAGCGAAGTGATAACAAAAGTTACTTAGCTTAGATCGAGTGGTGACTCCCTTTGTGATGTCTCCGAGAATATTGTCAATTGGATGATCTTTACACGACTTCCAAGCTTGAGGGAGATCATCGTTTGTAGGCGGATGAGCTTCCTCAGTTACCTCATGGTGTGCATCCTTATCCTCCTCAATTTTGACTCTATCGGGTTGATCAATCCCCGTTTCGCCACCTTTGAGTATGTCTTCTGTGGATGTACCTGCACCATGAACAACACTATCCTTTCCGACATTTCTCGGATAGGACTCATCAAACGTAACGTGCACAGACTCTTCAACAGCTAGTAATCTTTTATTATAAATCCTATATGCTTTACTTGATTGCGAGTACCCTAGAAAAATGCCTTCATCGGCTTTTGAATCAAACTTGCCCAAGTTTTCCTTTCCATTGTTTAATACAAAGCACTTGCATCCAAAAACATGAAGGTGAGAAACATTAGGCTTTCGCCCTTTTAAAAGTTCATACGGAGTTTTGTTTAGAATGGGGCGGATGAGTACCCTATTCAAAACATAACATGCCGTACTAATGGCGTCGGCCCAAAAGTATTTTGGTAAACCACTATCATTAATCATTGTTCTTCCCAATTCTTCTAAAATTCTGTTTTTACGCTCCACAACCCCATTTTGTTGAGGAGTTCGTGGAGCCGAGAAGTTATGATCGATGCCATGGTTACCGCAATATTCTTCAAATAAATGATTTTCAAATTCACCTCCGTGGTCACTTCTTATTGACACAATGTTTGTATTTAACTTATTTTGGGAGAGCTTGGCAAATCTCTCAAAAGCGGCAAACGTGTCACTTTTACTCACTAAGAAGATGGTCCAACAGAACCTAGAAAAGTCGTCCACTATTACGAATCCGTAATAGTTTCCTCCTAGACTTTTGATCCTAGACGGCCCAAACAAGTCCATATGAAGTAGTTCAAGAGGTCTCGTTGTTGAAATAATCTTTTTGGATTTAAAGGAGATCCTCGTTTGTTTTCCTTTTTGACAAGCATCACAAAGGTGATCCTTGGTGAACTTAATTTTGGGAAGTCCTAATACTAGATCTTTTGAGACAATCTTATTGAGTAAGTCAAAGTTGACATGCGCTAAGCGCCTATGCCATAGCCATGAGTCTTCACTCATAGATATGAGACATTGATCGCTTGTTGGGGATACCACATTCAAGTCAAGCATATACACATTGTTTACTCTAAAACCAATAAACACATTCTTCTTATCACTTTCATGCACAATTTTGCAGCAATCTTTTGAAAAGGAAACATTGTAACCTTTGTCGCATAATTGGCTAATGCTAAGGAGATTATGTTTAAGGTTTTCGACAAGCAACACATCGGAAATTGTAGTAGAGGAGGGATTACCTATACTACCTTTACCTAGTATCGCTCCGCGGTTGTTATCACCGTATGTTACATACCCTTTCTTCTTAGCCACGAAGTCTATGAATAAGGATATGTCTCCAGACATGTGCCTTGAGCACCCACTATCAAGAACCCATCTTCTCTCGGTGGACTCGACACATTTCACCTGTTTCTTTTTCTTTTTCTGATTTGCGGAGAGACATAGATTCACGGACTCTTCTTCATCACTAGAGCTTTCATTAGAGGAGGAAGAATCACTGTCGCTTTCCCATGCGATGTACGCCCTCCTAGGCTTTGATGCTCTCTTATGTGACTTCGATTGTTCCATTTCTTTTCCCTTGTTGTTCATTGGACAGTCCGGTTTGTAGTGACCGGGCTTTCCACATTTATAGCACGTTCCTCTAGTCTTTTTGCCTTTTTGATTGTCATCTTTGGAGAACCTTGATTGCCTTCGGAAATTTACCAGGTTCTTCTCCGAATGTTGGATGCCGTTCTTTCTCACGTACCGGTTATACCGTTTAACGAACAGCCCCATGTCCTCATTTATGTCTTCTTCTTCGTCGTCGCTTGAAGAATAATCACTTTGCTCTTTTGCTTTAGACTTCGAGGAAGAAGCCTTAAGAGCTATTGACTTCTTTTCACTCATCTTTACTTTGTCCTTCTTTTCTTTCCTTTCATGTTGGTCAAGACTCAAGAGTACCTGTTCATGCTCTTGTAGTTTGCCAAACAATGTAGTCAGGTCTAATACCGTAAGATCATTTGCCTCTTTGATGGCGGTCACTTTCGGCTGCCATTCCCTGCTAAGACATCTCAAAACTTTATTAGTAGCAAGATCATTGGAAATAGGTCTTCCTAGTGAATGTAATCTGTTTA
This sequence comes from Lathyrus sativus, assembly GCA_963859935.3. Classification (NCBI taxonomy): domain Eukaryota; kingdom Viridiplantae; phylum Streptophyta; class Magnoliopsida; order Fabales; family Fabaceae; genus Lathyrus; species Lathyrus sativus. The sequence continues at coordinate 339,155,574 of OZ012737.1, forward strand.
TGAGATGAGTAAATCTCTTTTGCATGTCAGCAATGGTTTCCCCTTGCTCCATGAAAAAAAGATCAAACTCTTGTATAAGAGTGTTGATTCGAGCCAACTTAACATCGTTTGTCCCCTCATGGGCAATTTGTAGTGCATCCCACATAGTCTTAGCCGTAGGGCAATGGGATACACGGTAGTATTCATCTACACCTAATGAGGAGATTAGAATGTTCTTAGCTTTCCAATCGTAATTATACTTTCGCTCATCGTCGTCGGTCCATTGTGCTTCGGGCTTTGGCACAACTTCGTTATTCTCATTTGTCATGGTTATTTCAATCGGACCATTGAGAATAACGTTCCATATCTTTCTATCTATGGAATTAATGTGCACCCGCATACAGTCTTTCCAATAGCTATAATTTTCACCGTTAAAAACGGGAGCTCTATTGTACGCCCCTTTTGGTTCGTTAGCCATTATTCTATCAATGTTGTATTTGAAGCACCGGAGAACCAGAGCTCTTGATACCACTTGTTAGACTAAGGCACGGATCTAGAAGGGGGGGGTTGAATAGATCCCTTTTAAAAATTTGAGTGGCGCTACCAATAAAATTGGTTTTCAAAATTGTTTTCAAATGCGGAAGCGGCCTTGGAAAATATAGTCTAAAACGAACAACTATTGGAGAGCCGGATATGCGTCAAGCAGATGAATTTAAGACGATAACGGATAGTAAATCACTACACACTTTTATGCAACACTCAGATGTGATTCACTCGTACTATTTCCTTATTCCAATGATCAAAAATTACACCAAAACTAGCAGCAAAATTAAGGCAATTTTAGTTCAGCACTTTTGTCGAACAGTTGGTGTGCACAAAAATTACACCAAAACTAGCAGCAAAATTAAGGCAATTTTAGTTCAGCACTTTTGTCGAACAGTTGGTGTGCACAAATACCTTAAATGATATTTGTGTTGAATGAGTGATTGAAAAAGCCTTAGTACAGTATTTCTATTGTACTTAGTAGTTAAAAAACAGTGTTTCACCAACTCACTCAATCAATACTACAATTTGACAAAATCACTTATTCTAGAATCACTTAATTTTTAAGCTGTAATTGAAAATGCAGAAAATAAAGGAACACAAGATTTGATGAGGCAGTTCCCCCAGTCGTCCTCGCGTTGGGGTACGTCTGCCCTCAATTCTACAATGAGAATTGAGATATGTATTGAATAGATATCACCTGTTTGGTAGAACAGTTATACACAAGAATCGATAGACAATTGATACAAACAATCTTAATGTTGCTGATAATTTCTACCACTTCTTGCCCCTTGATTCAAGATGAATCAAGTCCTCCAATTTGATGTGAATGACCTCCGATTGCAGCCACCTTATTGACAACTCTTCCGTTGATCAAACCTTCGGCACGGCTGATCTTAGACACACCCAAATTGAACCCGGAACGTCTTCAACCTTTCAACGCCCTAGCTACTAGATTGATCAACCTTCCGCTAATCAATCACCTTCGCACTCGCTTGATTGTTGAACCGACGATTCCGTAACAAAAGCCTTCAAAACCTGTAGTCTTGATAGGTAAAACCTCAAAGGTTTTCTCCCAAGAAACACCTGCACCAGCTTCCACTCGAACCGGATCTTCAATCACGCGTTCGAACCTTATCACCGTCGAGCAAACCACAAACCGCAGCAAAAAAATTGATTATCTGTAATTTGAGGATTTGTGAGTTGATTGAACGATGAAGATGAAGAACACTGATGCACCTCTTTCACGTTTCTTGACCTGAACACTTTCTCACAATGCTTTCAAAAATGTTCTCTGTTAAAATTGAAAAGACAGCTATTTATAGTAATACAAAACAGACAGTTGACAGATCAATGAAACATAGCAGAATTTCTGTTTCTGCGCGCGAACGGTCGACCATAGGGTCGGCGTGCGCTGAGCCGTGTGACACTCAAACTGTTATGCGCCGAGTCAGCGGTCGACGCATGATCTTCATGCGCTGAGCCGTGAGATTCTTAAACCTGCATGCGCCAAGTTAACGGTCGACGCATGACCTTCATGCGCTGACCCGTGTGAACTGAATGAAACTGTGTGCTGACGGTATGGTCGGCTCATGGTTCAAAAATCTGCAAAAACATAAATATGTTTGTTGTTTCGTGCATCTTGTCACGACCAAACATTAGACACATATATTGCCAATTAAATATGATGATTTAAAAGGATATAGGAAGGATGTAATATGTTAAGTATTGCATGACGATTCTGATTCATCTGAGGTTGTACTTTGTCATCATCGTAAGTATGCATGACGACTCCGATTCATCCGAGGTTGTACTTTGTCATCATCGAAACTTGAGAACGTATGTTGTGAGACAGTTTTCCCTCACACAGAAAGTCTCAGTCCTATAAATATGGAGAGCGCCACGTGTTGGAAAGAGAGGACCCCACGTTTTCCTTCAGAATCACGCCACATCACAAACAGCCTCTCTCTCACTGCCACGCCAGGCACACGTGGAAGCCATGCACCAAGCTCCACCACTACCGGTGCCACGCGTCTAAGGCTGAAGCCCCTCTGGTTGCATGGTCGGCGGCCATGCAACCACCCCAACTTCCATCGCCGGCCACCGCAACAACCCGCCGGAAGCCAAAAAATCCCAGAATCCGATCAAACCTTCATCTTCCTCCTTTAATCTTCATCGTCGGAAAACTCAACAAAATCCATCTCCCACCGCCAATCTTCATCTTCTCCGGTCACAATCTCATTCAACCTTCATCATCGTTCAACAAATCCCCAGAATCTTCAACATCAGCAAACTCCAAACAAGTTTCCAGATCCAAACCTTCCAACTTCATCATCATCATCATATTCCTCCTCGAGATCAAATCTCCAGAACTTCATCAGAAAGGATGAATGTTCATCAGAATCACCAGAAACGTCGTCAATCTTCAAGACACTCCAGGATCTTCATCAGACAAGTCTCCAGAAAAAATCTCCAGAACGCCTACTTCAAGAACATGCGCGTACTGATCTTCATCCATCAAGAATCCGCCTCTCCGGAATCAAATTTTTCCAGCGATTTTCATTACCATCATCAAGATTCACCCCAATGTTCATCCGTTTCTTCGTGTTCTTCAGTGAAGGCTTTCCAGAAACTACAAAGAATCATCGAACTGCGTCAACAGTTGAATAAACCTTCAAAGAATTTCATCATCCACACGCAAGATCTTCCACCAGAAATGTCAAGATCGTCTCCAGAAAATCTTCCAGGGCGCATCAAATCTTCTTCCGCTTCGTCGTGAAGGTTAAGTAGAGGGAGTTGAGAGAGGTTTGAGTGTAAGTGGAAGGTTGAAAGAGGATATGAGAAATGAAGAAGATTGAGAGATAGAAGAGGATCTGAGCGGAGAGAGTTGAGGGTGAAGATGGAGGTGGACGGCGGCGGTTGAGATGAGGGAGGAGTTTAGGGTTTCAGAAGGTGAAGGGAGGAAGGAAGAGACCGGGTTAGGATTTGGGCCAAAGCCCAACAGCATTTTTTTGGAGCCACCTCCCCTAGTTTTTTTTTCCTGCTGTGGACGGGCTGGGCCCAATACGAGTTCCCTGCTGGCAACACACCCCGTTTCACCACATACACCCCCCTCCGTTTCCTGTGTCACTGATTGGGCTGGGCCCAATCTTATTTGTTTTTTCTTATTTTTTTTGTATCACCCCCTGTAATCCAGTGTACCCCCCTGTTTTTCTTTTCTTTATTTTTTTCATTTTGCTTAATTTTTCAGAAAGAAAAAATATAAAGAAAATAACATTGTGAAAAAAAGAGAAAAGAAGAAAAAGAAAAATATTGATGAAAAGTGAAAAAGTATATTCAAAAAAATAGTAGAAAAAGAAATATTGAAAAAGAATTTGAAAAAAGGAAAAAGAAAAAGAAATATTGAAAAATAATAAAAAAGGAAAATATGAAAAAAATATATAGAAAAATACAGAAAAAATATGAAAAAATATTTTGAAAGAAAAAAAGGAGAAAATGATTGGAAAAGGATAAAAAAATATTAGTATAGACTTAATATTTTTTTAGAGTGCATTTTCTTTTAGGATATATTTCCATAGAGTTCATTTTACACCTTTTTAGAGGTAGTTTAGAATGTCCACTTGTTAGGGGACTTTTCCATTCGATTTTTTCAGGGTAGGATAGGATAGTATTTCCTAGGAGATTATTTTTCAGTATTCACCCATTGTAATCATTTTTCAGAATATTAATAAAACGAGATTTGAGCTGTGGTCCCGAAGTAGCCGAACTACAGCTGCTCTGATTCCTCGTACCAGACGAGGATATGTAGGCATAGGATGCGATATCCTAGCGAGCACACTAACAACTGACTTTCTGTTCTCTCGCTGCTGTGCGATCGAGACTTTCCCGCTGACGACTGATTAGTTACCCTTTTTCTCTCTTGCCCGAGTGCATTTGAGACCAAACCATAGTTTTACCCATAGGTTCCCGTACCTTTGAAACCAGTTGATTTTCTCACTGCTGTGTGAGAATACCCTGTTTAGCCGTAGTTAGCCTGAACTACGTAAAGCTCTGATCTTCCATGCAGTGTGGAAGTACGTAGGCATAAGACGCGAAGTCTTGGCGAGCCAATTTTCCCCGTAGTCCCGAACTACGTTGACTCTGACTTTCTCTCTTGAGAATACGTAGGCATAGAGTGCGACGCTCTATCGAGTCAATTCCCTTCCGTTTAGATTTAGCAGCCGTAGATAGATTGTTTTGCATCCTTTAGACAACCCAAGCAAGCGTGGATCCCGTCGAGTACGACGGACGTGAGGGGTGCCAATACCTTCCCCTTGCGTAACCGATTCCCGAATCCAGGTTTTGGTTGCGACGACCATACCTTTCCCGTGTTGTGCGAGGTTTACTCTGGGCGTTTCCTTTCCCTCCCGTGGGATAAATAACGCACGGTGGCGACTCTTCTGTTCAGCCGGCGCCGATTTTCGCAGTAGCGACAGTACCCACCCCTTCTACGTGATGATCTCCGATCCTAGAGTTCAGTTAACTTGGCTCGAGCGCTCGCCTCTTCGAGAGGTATATTGAATGGTAAGAACCGCGGTTAAAGAATTCACAAGGTTTTTCGGAGTGACAATTACTCCTTTCCCGTTTTCGGTGTCTGTATCCACACAACTTTGTCCTTGTTCGAGGATTTTTCTTTTTATATCCTTTCTTTTTCATTCTTTTGATTCCCTAATTTTTGCCTGGACTGACTCCTTTTGAGTTCTTTTCGATTTTTCTTTTGACGTCCAGCGGGATGCCCTAATTTTTGCCTAAGTATTAGCTTTCCAGCTTTTCCTTGTTCTTTTTACTTAGCGGGCTCTCTTATTCTTTCTTTTTCTTTTGGAACAAAGTCGTGTGACACTGATTGTCTTGATTACTCCGAAAGGATTGTAACTGTCTCACTCCTGATTGGTGAGGTTTAACCATTGTGGTTGACGAGGCACGACCTCTTGAGAGGTATAAACTGATTGGTCCTCGAAAGGTAACACTCGTCTGTAAGACTTGAACACCTGGTCAAGCTAACTGACAACTATCCTGCCCCGGGTTAAGATGTGAGGGTTTAAAAGTCCGAAAAACTTCTACTTCCTGGCTCGAAGTGGGTAACAAGGGATTAACTCCTTATATCTCCAGTGTTTAGGGGATTTGAAACAATGCCTTGTACGTCATCGACAAGGTTTTATCTGAAAGCATACGATCATCGGTTATGAGTATTCAGTTTCGTCATCCTCCCTCTAGTCTTTGCTAATCATAGTGACAAAGTGGAGTAAATAAAATGCAAGTGTCAGTGCAATGCAGTAAATGAGCGACAACGACATGATTAATTCAGAAAAATGCATAGTCACTTTATCAATATTACCATTCGAAACAAACAATTTTAACAGCAAGTAGTAACTAACAGAAAAGAAACTACAAATGCAAATGATAACAGCCTGAGGACTGCCAATGCTGAGGGTGTCGGCCTGTCTGGACCACTGGCTTCTCGAAAATAAACCCTCGGAACCTGCGAGCTCAGACAGCTGAGAGGTAGGCGTGAACAGACAGAACTCCTTCTGGAAAGGAAATGCACTCTTGGTCGATTGACTGCTGTACTGTCACCTAAAGAGCTTTGTAATCTTCAGTTGAATGCCCCGGGGATCCGCCATGGTAACCACACTGAACGTGGGGATTGTACCCAGGAGGGTAAGACTCTGGCACAGGCTAAAGGGCTTTTAGGTTCCATCAAAGAACTCTGGATCAAAGATGGCAGCAACTGGCTATACGGCATAGGCACTGGGTGGGAAGGAGCATTCCTCCGTTCCAAGTTGTTACGAGGTCTGTTCTGATTCTGGTGCTGATTCTGATAACCTCGGCCACGAGTCTGCTGATTTGCAAGAGGAGCGACATAAAGTTCTGAATATGGTGCCCCGGGCACAGTTGTCTGTCCAAAATAACGAGACACATAAGATGAAGAACAAACAAATTTCATTGATTCACCTCGAGGATACTCAACATCTGGCATGATGGCATTGATCACAACTCCTTCTTCAGTTTGGTAGGTGCCAAGAGACTCAGTTTCACTAGCCTGACTGCTTGAGACATTCTGAATTCTTCCAATTTTCCCGCTACGCTCAATGCGTTCTCCTGCCCTTACCAATTCAGAGAAAGTTGGCGCATTTCCAAGCATTCTTTTTGGAGTATGGGCTCTCCAGGGAGTTTACAAACATGCCCATTATCTCTCGGTCTAAGAGCGGCGGCTTCACTCTGGCAGCAAATTCTCTCCATCTCTGAACATACCTCCTGAAAGTCCATTGTTCCTTCGAGACAACTCTTGCAACTGCATGCGGCTAGGAACCATGTCTAGGTTGTAATCGTACTGCTTCAGAAAAGCTCTGGCTAAATCCATCCATGATCGAATCTGATTACTCTCTACCTGCATATACCCACTCAGAGATGCCCCAGTCAGACTATCCTGAAAGCAGTGAATCCTCAACTTGTCGTCTTGCACAAACGAAGTCATTCTTCGGCAGAACGTCACCCAATGTTGCTTCGGACAGCTATCTCTTTTGTACTTCTCAAATCTCGGCGCTTTGAACTTAGGAGGTAGCACCAGGCCAGGAACCAAACACATGTCTGCAGCATTCAGGTTAACAGCATCCTTGACTTTCAAGGCTTTCACCCCTTCTTCCAACACTCGGAGCCATCTATCATACTCAAGAGTTCTTGGGTCTTCATTCCTGACCACCGGGACCTGTCTTCAGATATTCGCCACAGGGAAAACAACACCTTGACTGTCGATAAGAGAAACTCGTTCAGTGCGGACAACAAACTGCTCATGTCGATCTCGGTCCCTAACAGGAGGTTGCACAAACTGGTCTGCAGCAAGGTGGTTCACTTGCAGAAATTCTGCCTCGGAAGTAGAACCATACAAAGGATTGGATGTCACAGTGAACCCTATCAACAAACCGGAAGTTGCTCTCTGACATAGCTACCAACAACCTTCAACTGACTTCACTGCTCAATTCTGCCCCCAATCTATCTCAACCCCCTGGTCGTCTTCTACCAATCAACACTTGCTCAGACCAATCACCGAAGAATCACCCTCAGAATCAAAGCAACGGCTGGATAAGAGCTCTGGCTAGCTGGAGAATGATATGCAATATGATGCAAACATGTTTATGCAAATGTAATGCAATATGCAGCAAATACGGAATCACAGCCCCCACAATCTCTGAATACTGCTGCGCTGCTGACTGAGTACGTTCGCTCTGACGAGAAGACCAAAATACCAGGTTGTCTGGAAGTCAAGTTTCCTGCAAAAACCCTCCCACTCACGGGTATGGACCTAAACTGACACAAGTTCGGCATCCTATGCGGTCATCAGCGTTACAGACATTCAAGACTGATGATACGATACCCAGAAGGTGTGGCATCATCACGTCTTGAAGAGGCCCTTCTCAGCCAACTTCCAATTGATAGGTTCCCGGAGTCGACAATCCTCGGGTCAGACAACTTGTCGAGCCCTAAGGGCTAGGCAAGAAGCATCAAAGAGAATCTCGTCCGAGTGAGATTTCGCGGCTAGCTGGTGCGAGCTAAGCAAGCAGGCTAACCACTACTCTCCCTCTAAATCTATATGTGTACTCAAGCCTGTGTTTGGCTTATCTCTCAACAGATTACCCCCTACCCACAGCAGCAATGATAATATAAGGCTGGTAATAACATTGCGGAAAGTAAAGACAGAATAGTAAATCTATACAACACCCCTGACGGGAAAACAAGCGCTAGGATTGACTCGCATAGAGGATCAATTTCCCCAGCAGAGTCGCCAGCTGTCGCTATTGCAAAAATCGGCACCGGCTGAACAGAAGAGTCGCCACTGTGCGTTATTTATCCCAACGGAGGGAAAGGAAACGCTCGAAGTAAACCTACCGCAAAGACGGGAAAGGAATGGTCATCGCAACCAAATCCTGGATTCGGGAGTCGATTACATAAGGGGAAGGTATTAGCACCCTCACGTCCGTCGTACTCGACGGGATCCACGCTTGTTTTCTAGTACGGATTGTTATTCTATCTATTCTACAGGTCTAGGGTTAAAAGAAAATAAACTGACTCGGCAAAGTATCGCACTTTATGCCTACGTATTCCCGTCTGGAACGAGAAATCAGAGTCAACGTAGTTCGCCTACCTACGGGAAAGGAGGGGAAGGTTGCTCGCTAGGATATCGCATCCTATGCCTACGTACTTTCATACGGCATGAAAGATCAGAGCAAACGTAGTTCGGGCTACGGAAGACACAAGCTTGTCTGACTGTTTTTTATTACCTTCAAAAAGGGTTTTTCTTGATTAAGAGTCCAAGCGGACAAAAGTGACACTTTGATGTTTGTTTTGAATCTTTTACGAAAGAAATGTTTTTTTAGTGTGTTTGCAATCTCTGACGCACTAGAGACTATGATTTGAGAGTGACTACGTCGTATGTCACCCTAAGGGTAACACACTAAGCGATCAGATTACTGAAGAGTGACCCTCCAACAACCTTTTCTCAAATAGCTTAAGGCTCGTAACGTACGACATCGATTAACCTTATTACTGTATTTTTGAAGTGTTTTGAGATGAGAAGAGAAAGAAGCTCTAAAAAAACCTAGGGTTTGAAATGGGAATAAAAACTACCCTAATGTTGTCATGCATGGATGAGAGCCTAATGTCTGTCATATTTCTCTCTTGCGCAGAGAGAAACAGAGATCCTAAGGGATAGACGGAAAAGAAACAGCATATACAGTAAAGCAGTAAAATGCATGAATGCAGCAGTACAAGCGAGGCAAGGGAGTCCACTCAACCTCGAACCTGGAAAACAATAGGTGAAGTGAAACGGCTTCACTTCAAACCTAAGGGGAAAATTAACAAACAATACAACAAAGAAAATAAAACCCCAAAAACCCAGCTCTGACAGCACACCAGCTACTACAGCAGCAGCTCTGAAAAACATCCAACTCTGACAGTTGATTAACAGTAAACAGTAAAATCTTCAAGTGAACCACAATGCCAAACTCCAATGATACCCAAGCTACAACAAGCTTCCATCCCCAAGAAATCACCAAGCTCAAGCAAGCACAGAATCTCAAACAGTTGACAGCATCAGACAGCAAATAGCTCCAAACAGCAATAAACCCTAGCTTCAACAGCTGCACAGTTTTGATATGAATAACCTTCATCTTTGTCAATCTTTGATCTTCATCTCTATCTTCAATGGCTTCTTTCTTCAAGGCAAGCTCCCCTAGATGATAGTCACTTAACAAGATGAGTTGAATGTTAAACAGTTCGTTGACTACCAAAGGAAGCCTGCAAACAGTTTAACATTAAAGAAGAGTGGTTCTCTCAAAGTTTTACCTCTAAGGTAAGGCCACTTATCCTTCCAAAGGAGGGAGGTGAATACCATAGAGGGACTTTATGTCATAGAGAGGAATGGAAGCACATGAAGTTATCCATGTTTGTACCAAACAATTCAGTCTATTCTAAGGATCTGCTTATTCCTATTATTCCCTATGTCTTCAAAACATCTTCAATCCAAGCAATCTTCATGTACAAAGCTTTGATTATTATCCTCAATCTTCTCCTTTGATTATTCATGCTCCCATAAGCTCAAGCCAAGCCCCATACCCCAAATAAAAGCCCAAAAACCCCAAGCAAGCAGATATAAACCCCAAGTGGGAACACCAAACAAACACTCCATTTGTAAAATATACTAAAAATAGCAATATAGTGTTTAAAATTCTAAGATTAATTCTAAGGGGATTTCTACACCTACCCTACATACCCTATATGTCCCAGAACATAATTCATGCTAAAAAACCCCAAAATAAAATGTTATAATGCACCTATGTTGAGTTTAACCCTAATACTATCACCCTAATGTTCTCTAATCAAAACTAATCAAAATTAATCCACAAAAATATGGAATAAATCTCTAAGGGAACCTATACTTCTAATCTAATCAGCCCAACAAGAATCAACTCAAAATTATTCACCAATTGATCACAAGAAAATTTACAAAACATGTATCCAATGTACAAAATTACAGAAATTGATAAAATGAGAAAAATCACATTAAATTGAAAAATGGGTAAAAACGAAATTTATTATTTTTATAAAATCACAAATAAATCCAAGATTATGGAGGTATTTTTGAAATATTTTTCTGATTAATTTTGGATTTATTATGATTTATTTTGTAAGCCATGTGCAAATGTGAAATAAAAAGAAAATTCAATTAAGATAATAAAGCAGGGGGGCGCCAACAACAATTATTCTACTTCAGAACTACATTGGGCTCAGGAGGGGGGTGCTGGTAGCACGCGCTGGGCCCAGTCTACTAATTCAGAAAAAACACCACAAAACAATAAATCGGGGGGGGGGGGTGCAGATAGCGAGAAATTCGCTTTGTTATCTATGTTAGGCCCCAAACGGGGGTGCGAGCAGCAAATCTGCTAGGCCCATCAAAACAACACAAAGGGGATAGGGGGTGTTAACAGTAAACATGGGATGATGGTCAGCAAACTCAACTGGGCCTAATGCCCGAGCCCACTCATCCTCAGCAATGACCCTAAACAAAACTTCCCCTACCCTTCCTCTCCACTACCACTGTTCATCTCCTCTCCATCGAAACCCTAGCGCCGCTACCACACTCCATCTCTCTCACCGAAACTCTCTCTCTGAAACTCTCTCCATTTCCCAAACCTTTGCTCACAAAAAACTCACAGACTAAACCCTCCATATTCTACCAACACTAATCTAGCTATCTAACAACAACTACCATCGTCAGAAGGAGAAGGTGAATCAAACCTGGAAACAAGACGAAGATTGGTGATGAAGATCACTCTAGAGGTTTTGAAGCTTGGCGAAGTATCCAAAGGGTTCAACGGGTCCACCTCTGGCGAAGCTTGTTTGATGCTTGAAGGTTCACGGCGGCGATGAAGCTTATGTGATGAACGGATAGATCTGACTGGGCGATATTCTGGAAGAACTTTTTGGAGATGAAGAACGATGCAAGTTGTTAAACGAAAGGAGGATAATCTGCGTTTGGATCTTGACGTGGAAGAAGAATCTGTTGAATGTGGTGAAATTCTGAAGGTGTTGATGATCGTTCTTGAAACGAAGATCCAGATCGTGGAGGCAAATCATTGGAGCTACCTTCCGAGTTCTATTGCATGTCTTGATGAACACCAATCGTGAATGAAGGTTCTCTGGAAACGAAGAATTCGTATGAGGATCTGGCTATTGATGATTCAGCCGAAGCTTGATGTAGTTGTTCACAATGATGAAGAATGTTAAACGAAGATCTGGATAATCTATGAAGTTCTTGGCGCAATGAATCCTGGCAATTATTGATGAAGAACACGAAGTTGTTCTTGGTGATCTGGAAAAATGCAGATTCAGACGAACTTTCCGGTGAACTCAACATTTCCGGCGACGGTTAAGGGTGTTACGGCGGCCGGCGGTGACGGTTAGGGTGGTCACCGGGGGCTTTGCATGGCCGGCGGTGAGAACTCCGGCGAAGGATGTAGCGGGGACAAGTGTCCCACTTGCATGCAGAGGGAGAGTGAGAAGGGTACACGTGGGTGCTAGGTGGCGGGCTCAGAGAGTGTGCGAGAGTGAGGTGGCTAAGAGGAGAAACGCACGCATGGCATTCTCTTTATAGGACATGTGGCAGTGCGAAAATGGACCTGGGACATGGGCTTTGGACTGGATACTTGGCCCAATAAGACTAAATCCTGATTAAACTCTAAAAAACAAAATTAACACTGAAAATTAAAATCTAATTAATCCTAAACGAAAATTAAAAATAAAACCTAATTAAATCTATTAAAAAAAAAAGAAAAAAAGAAAAACTATTTAAAAAAACCTAATTAAATCTGAAAAATCAAATAAAAATCTAAAAAACAATTAATCCTATTTTTTTAACAAAACTATTCTATTAATTTTGAAAAATCAATTAAAACTTAATAAAATCTAAAAAACATTAAATTCTATTTTTTTAACAAAACTATTCTATTAAATTTGAAAAATCAATTAAAACTTAATAAAATCTAAAAAACATTAAATTCTATTTTTAAAATCTATTCTATTAAAGAAAAATGATATCTAGTTATATCTATTTTTTTTTTTTAAAAAAAACTATTAAAAGAAAATTGATATCTAAAAAAATTAAAAATCTATTAAATCTCTAAAAAAAAAGAAAAGAAAATTTATTTAAAACTCTAAAAAATATTAAAAAAATCTATTAAATTCTATAAACCAAATATTAACCTATTTACTATCTAAAAAAACAAATAACCCTATAAAAAAATCTATTAAATGCATTAAAAATCTAGAAAAATAAAAGGAAAATCCTAAAAAATACCAGGAGGCCGATTAAATCGATTATAAAACGATTGCACAACCATAACGAAACCCGGGCCCCGAGATGGCCTGAAAACACAGGGAACGAGCACCAATTCTCAAAATACGCTTATTCAAACCGGCCTGAACTGCTTGAAACGCCAGAGGCTGCAATCCCGATAAAATCAACCTGACTGAGAAAATGCAATGCATGCAGTATGCGAATGCGAATGCAAAATGCATCGAAACATAAGCCAGATATGGGAACCGGTTGGTCAAATTTTGGGGTGCAACAGTATGCTATTGTGAAAAGTGAAAAAATCTGTCTTGGCAAGACTTGTGGCAGCAGGTGATTTTTCAAAACAGTGAGTTTTAAACCAATATAACAATATACACACATCCTAAATATGTCAAGGAACATGATCATTCACTGAAAACAAGTTCATAACAGCTGGAGCAGAATCATGATATGTTGTTTGAAATATGGAACAGTTTTGGTGCATTAATGTAGCAGCAGGGGGTATTCATGACAGTTGGAAAATTTTACTAGCACACACAAGTTTCAAATCAATAGGGCAGTGATTCCGTGCACATAAATCAAGTATAAACTCCATGAAACAGAATATGATGTGTGTGGTATCATGATCTTTTGGAAAATGCAGGTGAAAGCAATGGTGAGGCAGTTTGAACACTTAAGGAGATTTTGAGCATATTGGCACCACATACACCCTTAAAATAAGTAAACAAGTAAGTCCACAATCTTAAAAACAAACAACAAACTGATCCAAACAGAAGTGGTATGTAAAACCACATTTGACAGCAAAAATCAACCAACTCTCACAACAGTCCTTATGACCAAGCTCATGTTTCTCATGCTCAAACAAATCAAATAGGCAAGCAAGTTTTATTAACCAATGATTTGAGGTACCAAATAGCAAGCTCAAACAAATCAACACATAATTCATGGTAGCGATGACACCAAAGTAACATAATAGCTAAAGCAAGAGCCACATTGATTCAAACATGATCAAGGGCAGGGGGTTCCTATGAATAACTTACAAGTTATCCAAAATCACTAATGAACTAGGTTTGACAGGCCTAGGGCAAACTCAATCATATCTCCATGTTGGATTCTCAAAAACTACCATATAAACCAAAACTTCAAAAACAAGTTAAGCATGATATCTAAATACAATCTTTGTAACACAACACCAATATATCATTGACAAATGAAAATACATTAACACAAGCAAGTAACATAACCACCAAAACCTAAGCTCTTGACTAAGAACTAGTATGGGACAAAAATGGTATATTTCATAATAATCACCTCAAAAAATGATAAACATGACAATGTATGATAAATGAAGATTTTAAACATCACATACCTCTTGTAGACAAGTCTTGAGCAAGCTAAGAAGCTTAGAAACCCAGAGATCCTCTTCTTTGGCAAGGAATTGAAGCTTACTTCCTCTTGAAGTAACAAACCACTTTTCAAGACAGTTGGAGTTAATGGTCTTCCAGCTGGTTTTTTAATGCCTTAGACAGTTATAATATGATGTATGAGAGGTGTGTGGATGGTTAGATCAACAAGGGAAGGCTTGTACCAAGATTTGGCAAGTTTTGAGGGTTGTGGTCAAACTTTCTTAGTGTGAAAGTTGACTTTTGGCAATTTGATAGTTTTTGAAGATTTAAAGGTATGGACACCTTCTATATGACATATTGAGATTGTAGGTGTGGTTTTTAGAGGTTTGGAAAGGGTGGAACTGGTCTTGAGCAGATTTTTGCTCAAGACAGTTTTTGTGAAAATGGAGGTTTTGAAGATTTGGAGATTTCTTGATGAGTGAGAGGAGAATGAGAGCTGTGGTGTTATGCTATTGCTCTGGTGTGTTTGAAGATGAAGGTAAGGCCTATATTTATAGTGCAAGGAGGAATGAGGGCAGACCTTGATTATTTCAATTTTGGAGGGAGTTTTGGAAGAAAATCCTTCCAAATCTTGTGGCAGCCATTTTCACATCAGCTCCAAGGCTCTATGCAAGCCAATAGCAGTTGGAAAGATGGGCTGAGGTGATTGGAGAAGGTCTATGCTGATAGGGAGCTATTGCTGCCATAATGTTGGAGAAAAGTTTCTCTTTCCTCTTTTAAAATGATTATTTTATTTGCAACTTGCTATCAACTTGTTTGGCTCATCATTTCAACCTCTCTTCTGATTTTCTTTTCATCTAAGCCTCTCATTATCAACTTGCAACATGATCCAAGGGTTAAGAATGGTAAATGTTGTGAAAATCTGATTTTGAGAAGTTTGGCCAAAGTGATTTCAAGTGTGACAGACCCAACTTCCATGTACCATAACTCTTAGCTCACAAATCCTCTTGAGGAGTTCTTGTACTTTTTAGAAATCCATCATGTAGCTCTAAAACTTTCATGTTTATCAAAACTTCCAATTTTATGTGCATCTTGGTTGAAAAACCCCTTGAAGTTGATTGAAAAAATGGTTTGTATGGCCAGAATTTGTGAAATTTCACTAAGTCCTTTACTCTTGAAAAATGATTTTTGCTATAACTCCCATTTCATGCATTTATGAATGTGGACCACTGTGGGACTTTTGTAGGGTTTGTCAAGACCTTTCAAATAAGCTTAGAACCACTTCAATTGGATGTGTGGTTGAGGAGTTATGGTTTTGCCCCTTTCGAAACCCTAATTCCCGATTTTTGTAATTACTTCTCAACCCTTGATCCAATGGTCATGAAATTTTATGGGGATGTGTAATATTATATAAGAAACATTTTTCATTCACACCTTGAAGTCAAATTCCTTTTTGCCTGAGAGTTGACTTTTCGGTCAACTTTTCGATCGATCGGTGTCTACCGAGTCGCCCGTTGGTGATCCGGACATCCTGAGGACTTGAAACTCTTTGGATGGAATTTACTAAGACATAGGAGCATAATGGACCTTTATCCCACCATTGAAATACTCTTTGAATCAAAAGTCAAACTATAGTTGACTTTTTCTAATCGAAAACCCTAATCGGGTGTCTCAAATTGCACTGTTCTCAAACCCCGGGTGACCACCTCAAATTGCACCCATTCTTGGTCCAATGTATCATCCTTAATCTTGTTTGAAGTTGGATCAATCCAAAACATTGATTGAATAAACCCTCGAAGTTTTCGATTTTTGACGGTACGGAACCCTGATTCATCTGCATCTTAACAAAGATAAATTGAAAATGGGTTAAGGTTAGTTAATCAAGCAAATATGATCCTACAATGATGATGAGGATCTAAGGGGTCAAAATTTGGATTGCAACACAATTGATTCAGAAAAGGACTCTAGCTCCTTTGACAGGTCCTCCCCCACCCAGCTATGAAGCAAATGCTCGTTGCGAGTTTCACTCTGGGGCGCCTGGTCACTCTATTGATGATTGCAAGTCTTTTAAACATAAGCTACAAGATCTCATTGACAGCAAAACAATAAGTTTTTCGCATGATGCACCTAACGTTGTGCAAAACCCTATGCTAAACCATGGGCAGGCTAGGGTTGGTGCTATTTTGATGGAGGAGACTTTAGACTTGATAATGATGTGAATGAACTGAAAACACCATTAAAGTTTGTGAAAGACAAATTGCTGGGAGGAGGTGTACTCCGAGGATGCAATGAGGATTGTGTTGATTGTTTAAGTCATCCTGAGGGATGCGTTGATTTGAGAAGGTGCATCCAAAGAATGATAGATGAGGGGACGTTGCAGTTTGAACGGACTGCAGAAAAGAAACCTGTTGAGGTAGAAGATGAAGAGAGGGATGAGGTCACTACGATCTCGATCCCATATAATACTATAACTATCTCAGCGCCTCCTAGGCCAGCAACAATTACTATCACCAAAGCGGGACCTGTGCCATATGAAAGCACCAAAGCTATTCCGTGGAACTACGGAGCTGAGGTGTATTGTAATGGTCAAAAGATAGACTTAAAGAGTTTTCCTGTGGAGTCAGCAGAGAATGTTGTGGGAGCAGGAGCGATCACCCGAAGCGGCAAGGTCTTTTCATCGCCCAAAGTGGTGGCTGAAAAAGCAGATAAGGGGAAAGGTAAGATGGTAATAGAAGAAACTTCCCAATCAGGCGAGAGGGAGTCTTTGGAGAATGATGTGGAGGAAGTCATGAGGCTGATACGCAAAAGCGACTACAAGATAGTCGACCACTTACAGCAGACACCTTCCAAAATTTCAATATTATCATTGTTGTTGAGTTCCGAAGCACACAGGAATGCATTGATGAAAGTGTTGAGTCCCGCTTTCGTGCCTCAAGAAATATCGGTGAATCAACTTGAAGGGTTTGTTAGGCATGTAAACGCGGGAAATGGTCTTGGATTTACAGATTTAGACTTAACGCCAAGAGGCAGAAACCACAATTGTGCGCTGCACATTTTTGTTGAATGTAGAGGAGTGGTTATGTCTCATGTCCTTGTTGACACAGGGTCATCTTTGAATGTGCTGCCCAAGAAGGAACTTATGAAGCTAGATACTCGGGGCATTACCTATACAACAAGTGACTTAGTTGTACGTGCTTTCGACGGTACCCGGAGGTCTGTCTTCGGTTTGCTGACTTTGCCTATCCAAGTGGGCCCAGAAGTTTTTGACGCTATATTTTACATCATGGACATTCAGCCTACTTATAGGTGTTTGTTGGGCAGACCATGGATCCACTCGGCTGGGGCTATTACATTAACTCTGCATCAGAAGCTGAAATATATGGTTGATGTTAGTGTTGTGACAGTGTGTGGAGAAGAGGACATAATGGTTAGCCACCTGTCTTCTTTCAAGTATGTCGAAGTAGACGGGGAAATTCATGAGACCCTGTGTCAAGCTTTTGAAATTGTTTAATTGAAGGAGAAGTCTCCGGTGGTGAGAAAAGAGCCTGAGGTGGCTATGTCTTCTTTCAAAGAAGCGCAGGCTGTGGTGCAAGCTGGTTCAGCCCAAGGCTAGGGGCAGGTGATTAATATACCTCAGAAGCAAGACAAGTTCGGTTTGGGGTATCGCCTATCGTCTTCACAAAGCACGCCGAAGTTCAAGGGGCCGATCAGGTTTACTAGCAGGGGTGTTTTTTTTGAGCAGATTAAGGCTATTTCTAATGATGAAGCTGGAGACAGTGACTGTGATATGGATGCTTGGATCAAGCCATGCACTCCATGACAGCGTCTATGCAACTGGTCCATTGAGGAATTTGTCCAAGTGACCAATGAACAGTAATGCTTTGTTTTTTTTAATTATTGTACAACCCTATGTTCTACCCGGAGCATAGTGGTTTGTTATTTCAGGGCTTGTTTGTTTATGTTTGAATATTGTTTCATCTATTAATCAAAGGGCGTTTTTCCATTCAAATGTTGAGATCTCTGTTTTTCTTGTTTTTATTTTTAACAATAAAATGGCAATGTGTCTGTTTGCATATCATTTGAAGCACTTAACCATTTTTATTGCAGGACTCACATCATTGCAGATGACACCAATCAAGAATCTTCTATGACTCGCTTTGACTTTGATAACCCAGTATTCCAAGCTGGAGAAGAGATTGATGAGGATGAAGACTTTCCCGAAGAGCTAGCTAGACTCTTGAGACAAGAAGAGAAGATAATTCTGCCTCATCAAGAAGAGATTGAGGTCTTCAACTTAGGTTCTGAAGAGGTTGTCAGAAATGTCAGAATAGGGGCTGCATTGCAAGATGACATCAAGCAAAGGCTGATCGAGATGCTTCGAGAGTATAGTGACATCTTTGCTTGGTCTTACAAAGATATGCCTGGGCTTGACACTGACATTGTGGTTCATCGCTTACCACTTCGGGAAGAATGTACACCCGTCAAGCAGAAGCTTAGAAGGACGAGACCAGACATGGCTGTAAAAATCAAACAAGAAGTCCAAAAGCAGTTGGACGCAGGATTTTTAGCCATGACAACTTACCCTCCATGGGTCGCCAACATCGTGCCGGTACCAAAGAAGGACGGTAAGGTAAGGATGTGCGTTGATTATAGAGATTTGAATAAGGCGAGCCCAAAGGATGATTTCCCGCTCCCTCACATTAACGTATTGGTCGACAATACGGCTCAATTCTCGGTGTTTTCCTCATGGATAGCTTCTCCGGTTATAATTAGATAAAAATGGCACTGAAAGACATGGAGAAAACAACATTCATTACACCGTGGGGAACATTTTTCTATAAGGTGATGTCGTTTGGGTTGAAAAATGCAGGGGCAACTTATCAGCGGGCAATGGTGACTTTGTTTCATGATATGATTCATCATGAGATCGAGGTCTATGTTGATGACATGATTGCGAAGTCCCAAATGGAGGAAGAGCATCTCGTCAACTTATTGAAGCTGTTTGAGAGGTTGAGGAAGTTCAAATTGAGGTTAAATCCAAATAAGTGCACTTTTGGAGTTCGGTCCGGAAAGTTATTGGGGTTTATCGTCAGTAGAAAAGGAATCGAGGTAGATCCTGCAAAAATAAGAGCTATTCAAGAAATGCCAGCACTGAAGACTGAAAAACAAGTTCGTGGCTTCTTAGGGAGGTTGAACTACATCTCTCGGTTCATATCTCATCTAACAGCCACGTGTGAACCAATGTTTAAACTGTTAAAGAAAGACTAGGCGGTTGTCTGGAATGAAAATTGTCAAAAAGTGTTCGATAAAATAAAAGAGTATTTGCAAGAGCCTTCGATACTGATACCCCCAGTTGTTGGAAGACCATTAATCATGTATTTAACGGTTCTTGAGAATAGTATGGGTTGTGTTCTCGGTCAACACGAAGAGACAGGAAGAAAAGAGCATGCGATTTATTATCTGAGTAAAAAGTTCACAGATTGTGAGTCCCGTTACTCGATGCTTGAAAAAACATGACTCGCTTGGGCGGCCAAACGTTTAAGACAGTACATGCTCAATCATACAACCATGCTAATTTCAAAGATGGATCCGATTAAATATGTCTTCAAAAAGCAGGCGCTTTCAGGAAGGATTGCCAGATGGCAAATGGTACTGACAGAGTATGACATCCAGTATGTTTCCCAGAAAGCCATTAAAGGGAGTGTTCTGTCAGAATACCTTGCTGAACAGCCAATTGATGATTACCAACCAATGAGATTTGAATTTCCTGATGAGGACATTATGTACTTGAAAGCGAAGGATTGTGAAAAGCCATTACATACTAAAGGTACGGAGAAAGGTTCTGAATGGCAGATGATATTCGATGGCGCAGTTAATTCATATGGTAGTGGAATTGGGGCAATTATCACGACTCCTCATGGAACTCATATCTCCTTCACTGCCAGATTAACTTTTCCTTGCACCAACAATGAAGCCGAGTACGAAGCATGCATCATGGGTCTGGAAGAAGCTATTGATCTGAGGATCAAGAATCTCGATGTATATGGCGATTCAGCGTTAGTCGTTAATCAGATCGAAGGAGAATGGGAAACTCGTCAGCCCAATCAGATCCCTTACAAGGATTATGCAAGAAGACTGTTACCATTTTTCGATCGTATAGACTTCCACCATGTGCCAAGAGCGGAGAATCAAATGGCAAACGCTTTGGCTACGCTGTCTTCAATGTATAAGGTCAATTTTTGGAATGAAGCTCCAAGGATTGTTATCTCGCGCCTCGACATGCCCACTTTCTTATTTGTCATTGAGGGAGCTTCCGATGATAAGTTGTGGTTCCATGACATCCATAATTTCCTTAAGAACCAAGAGTATCCGCCAGGGGCATCAACCCAGGATAAGAAAACTCTTAGGAGATTGTCTGGTAACTTTTACCTCAATCCAGATGGTTTTCTCTATAGAAGGAATCATGATCTAGTGCTACTCAGGTGTGTGGACGAAAAAGAAGCGAGCTTGCTTATGGAAGAGGTCCACAAGGGTACTTTTGGCATACGTGTCGGCGGACATGCCATGACTCAGAAGATACTACGGGCTGGGTATTTTTGGCTAACAATGGAGTCGAATTGTTTCAAATTCGCAAAGAGATGCCATAAATGCCAGATTTATGCTGATAAGATTCGTGCACCGCTGTGCCCGTTGAACGTTATGTCATCCCCTTTGCCGTTCTCCATGTGGGCATTGATATGATTGGAAAGATCGAGCACACTGCTTCTAATAGACACCATTTTATCTTGGCAGCTATCGATTACTTCACCGAGTGGGTGGAGGCAGCCTCGTACGCTAATGTGACCAAACAAGTGGTAGCAAGATTCATAAAGAAGGACATCATCTGCAGATGTAGAATTCCCGAGCGAATCATTACTGATAATGGTTTGAATATGAACAATAAGATGATGAAGGAGTTATGCCAGAATTTCAAGATTGAACATCACAACTCATCGCCCTATCGGCCAAAGATGAATGGCGTTGTCAAAGCGGCCAACAAGAATATCAAGAAGATAGTGCAAAAGATGGTTGTCACTTACAAAGATTGGCATGAGATGTTTCCCTTTGCTCTTCACGGTTATCGTACGACGGTACGCACATCAACCGGGGCAACTCCTTTCTCGCTAGTGTATGGTATGGAAGCTGTCCTACCCCTAGAAGTCGAGATTCCTTCCTTAAGAGTTTTGGTTGACGTAAAGCTCGATGAGGCATAATGGATCAGGAACATATTGAATCAGCTTAGCCTGATGGATGAGAAGAGGCTAGCATCTATCGCATACGGTCGGTTGTATCAGAGCCGAATGAAGAAAGCATACGATAAGAAGGTGCGCCCTCGAAGCTTTCAGACGGGCGATCTTGTGCTGAAAAAGATTCTCCCACCACACTCAGATCACAGGGGCAAATAGACTCCCAATTACGAAGGTCCATATATTGTACGAAAGGTTTTCTCTGGAGGAGCCTTAGTATTATCCACCTGGACGGTGAGGATTTTGCATCCCTTGTGAACGCAGACGCAGTTAAAAAATACTTTGCTTAAAAGAGACCCGCTGGACACAAAAAGAAAATTCCAGGCAAAAATGGGGCATCCCGGCGAACCATAAAAAAGGGAAAATAGGTTCGGGAAAAAATTAGGGATAAAAATGAAAAGATTGTAAACCCGCAAAGTTGAAAACCTGTAAAGGCGACTTTGGCAAAAATGGGTATCCCGGTGAATCGAAAACCCGAAAGGGCGGTTCAGGCAAAAGTTAGGGATTGAGAAGCAAATGACTGCGGTTTGCGTATATTTTAATTGCTTAGTGGATTGGGAGAACCTGAGGGCCGTTTATCCGAATCAATATCTTCTGAAGATATAGCATCGAGAAAGTTTCAGGGTCAGTCGAGTCATAGAGGAATCAGCTCATGGTGTTTGTCTGCGCCATATTGCCGACATTGCTATACTTTTTGTTTAAATGTACACTTTTGTATTTGCTTTTATGCATACTTGTAGTTTTGCGCAGCTTCCTCTTTTCAGGAGTTGCATCTGTTGTAAAACTTTGCCTATTTACATGCCATTTATCAATAAACATATACTATTCAGTACTTGTCTGTGTGCTTTATTTTAGCTTTTACTGTTTTGTTTGTGAAAAACGCCCGATGTTTTTGATGAACTTGCATACATAAACTTGTGGGCCTTGGCCAATAATTGCTAAAACTTTGATATTAATTGAACAATGTCACGGATGATGACCGAGATAGCCCTGTTGTATAGGATGTCTTGTCTGTTTGTCTTTTGCAGGTGAGGTTGCATCTCTATCCCAGTAGAGTTATGTGCAGTGTATTAGCATGTCCCTGGCAGTTTGCTGGTGCGCTTTTAATCCTCCGCAGAGTAAGAGTATATGCTTATTCCCTAGCGAGTCGAGATTCGGGCGTATCCCCACGGAGTAGGCGCAGAGTTTTTTCCAGTAGTGGTCTGGTATTCTTCGCTCTCCATCAGCTTGATCGTAGATACTCAGCTTTCAGCAGCGCGGACCGAGGTCTCCGGCAGAGTTGAATTCCCCTGTAGTGCCATTTATCCCCTAGCAGGAAAGGTGTAATCTCAGTGTTGGTCATCTTTTCTCAGTTAAGTCTTTGTTCCCCAAGAGAATTGTATCTTGGAAGGCCGTTCAGGGCATTGTTATTTCCTATCAGGTCAGTTGGGCTGTCTAGCCTGGATGTTTTAAGCACTCGGTGAGTTGTCTGTTCCCCAGAAAGTTGTATTCCGGAGAGTCAGCCCGGGCATTTTCCTCAGCAAGTGGTGATCTGCATCCTAAGTTGAGTTTGGATTTCCCGTTCTTGTATGAACTTTGTTCCCAGTAGAGGAGCCCTTCAAGGCTTTTTCGCTTGAGTGTAAGTCCAATCGTTATTAGCATGGGTAAGACGTTCCCTGCAAGGTTGTTTACTGTTCCTGACAGGATGGTTTCTGTTTCTCTAGCATTTATTTTGTTGTTTCAGTTCTGTTGCACCTGCATGCATGCATATCATCTACCCAAACGCGTAGAATTCCCATCTTGTATGGGGCATTACGCCATTTTCAAACATTTGCATATGAAACATAGACCAGGTTGTTACCTCTTTGTTTGCAGGAATGTATCCGACAGATGATTGATTAATATAGTTGTGCCCGTATGGTATCCAGACCATGGCAAGTTGAAGAGTATCTTCGCTCGAATGGTATCCAGACCATAATATTTATATGTCAGCCTGCATGGTATCCAGACCCCGTCTTGCGTTTCTCCCCAGTAGTGTCATCGAACTTCGGTTGATGGTAGCCCTATATGGTATCCAGAACATGGCGAGTTAAACATCTTTGTGTATGTGGTATCCAGACCATAGCAAGTTATTAAGCTTCTGATAGCTCACATGGTATCTAGACCTCGGCTTTTGTTTTTCACGACAGTTGGTTATCTTCGCCTATGTGGTATCCAGACCATGGCAGTTACCGATATGTCTTGATCCGTTGAGTATTCAGACTCTGGTCAAATTCCCTTGTGATGTCCAAATCGCAACAAGTGTATTTGTGTTCTTTTTGCCTTATGGTATCCAGACCATGGCTTATGCTCGTGTTATTATGCTTTCTCCGTTGAGTATCCAGACTCCGGTAAAGTCAGTTGGGTATCCAGACCCTGATGAATTTCTTGTTTGTACTTTCTCCGTTGAGTATCCAGACTCCGGTAAAGTCAGTTGGATATCCAAACCCTGATGAATCCTGTTTGTACTTTCTCCGTAGAGTATCCAGATTCCGGTAAAGGCAGTTATGGTATCCAGACCACAACTCATATTGTTTCCCAGCAACGTCATTTGACTTGAACTCGTAGGATATCCAGATCCTGATGAATATATTTCTATTGCATTGAGCATCCAGACTCCAACTATTGAGTATCCAGACTCAGATCGATTATTGAGTATCCAGACTCAGAACTATTAATCGAGTATCCAGACTCAGGTTTATTGCATAGAGCATCCAGGCTCTAAATTGCACCGAGCATCCAGGCTCCAATTTTTAAGTATCCAGACTCAGGTTCATTACCGAGCATCCAGGCTCCGATTTTTGAGTATCCAGACTCAGATTCATTATCGAGCATCCAGGCTCCGATTATTGAGTATCCAGACTTATATTTTTTATCGAGCATCCAGGCTCCAGTTATTGAGTATCCAGACTCAGATTTTTTAACCGAGTATCCAGACTCAAGTTATTTGCATAGAGCATCCAGGCTCCGAATTGCATTAAGCATCCAGGCTCCAGTTATTGAGTATCCAGACTCAGATTTATCAATCGAGTATCCAGACTCAGGTTATTTTCATAGAGCATCCAGGCTCCAGATTGCATTGAGCATCCAGGCTCCAATTATTGAGTATCCAGACTCAGATTTATTAACCGAGTATCCAGACTCATGTTACTTGCATAGAGCATCCAGGCTCCAGTTATTGAGTATCCAGACTCAGATTTATTATCGAGCATCCAGGCTCCAATTATTGAGTATCCAGACTCAGATTCTTTACCGAGTATCCAGGCTCCGATCATTTTGAGCATCCAGGCTCCAGTTTGTTTCTTTGAGCATCCAGGCTCCAGTTTGTTTCTTTGAGCATCCAGACTCCGATCACTTCGAGCATCCAGGTTTCGATTTCTATGGAGTACCCAGACTCCGGTAATTTGGATTGTTACTTTTTGCCAATATGGTATCCAGACCATGGCGCCGCTTTTGACGTTTGTATTCTTTTTCCCCAACTGAGTGTTTTTGAGATTAGTACAGCTATATTCATATTTTCTGCGGTTGGCAAATTTCTGGGTTCTTTGGTATTCAACCGTCTTTTACCTTGATTGCGTGAAAGTCGTTCTCTTTTCAGGTCCAAGTCGCTTGAATAGGGGCAGCTATTGTACCCCAAAATTTGCCCAACCTTTTCTTGCCTTGGTTTATGTTTCATTTCATTTTGTTCTAGCATTGGCATTGCATAGCATGTTTCATTGAACAGGGGATCAAGAGGTTGTGCATATCAAGAGAAGGCTTCTCAGAGTGTGGAGCCTAAGCAAGGGGTGTTACTCAAGTTCAAATGGTCATCAGGTCATCTTGAAGTAGTCAATAGTCTTGTGAAAGGATGGATGGATGTATGTGGGTCAGTTTCTAACTTGGAGGCTAGTTGAAGAACATCAGAGGGTTGTGAATTCATAATTATAGATATAAGATGTTTATAGAGCTCATTGAGTGCTTTGAGAGCCATTTGGAGCTTATTCAAGTTGTTGTGTGACGTGGAAGAAGCCACAATCAAGAATGTTGCATCTAGGGTTTTCATCTGGTAAATCCTCAGTTAACTGTGAAATTGAAGGAGGTTATAACTCAATTCCAAGTCTCTATGGTCATGAGATGTTGTGTTGAGATGTCTAATATATGATTTCAAAATCAATTCATCAAGAATCAAGAGTGTGAGAAGTTACTAAATTAGGGTTCTCAGGGTAAAATCCCCTGTTTAGTGCCTAACTTCAAGACCACCTATCTCATGATACAAGTCTCATCTCAACTTTTGACCAACATGGAACTTTTAGATCATGCTCTTAGCTTTCTTTTGAGTACTAGAAGTCCTTGATTGAATTTATAGAACTCAAGTTATGATGCATACAAGTTACAGGTCATCAGATGAATGCGATTTTGGTCAACAAACGTCAACCAACTTCCAAGCCATTTTTGACCTAGACGTTTGTTTCTCCTCAACTTTTGGCCAACATCAAAGTTGTAGAGCATGGTCTTAGCTTTCTAAAGATTACTAGAAGTCATTCATCTGATTTGTAGAACTCAAGTTATGAGGCTTGCAAGTCAAGGGTATTTTGGGAAAGTGAGATTATAGGTCATAAAATTATAGGTGCATTTCACCAACTTGCACACTTCAAATGTAAATATTTTCAACATGAAACTTGCTCCAAATAGGGACATTTGCATTAATAAATCATCTCTTGTCATGGTTGGAGCTTGGAGTGAAGGATTGGTGTTTGAATTTTTCATGAAAGAAGCTTAAAATGAAAAAATTGGAATTAATTCATTTGGAATTATTTCAAGGCAAATTTATGCATATTTTGAGTGCAAATGATGTTTTAAATACAATGCCAATTTTAAATTTGCAATTTGAGGTCATTTGGTTGGTTATTTTCATGGTTTCTTCACCATGAAGTAACAAATGGGAAATCCACCATAGAATCAAAACAAGGACCAATTGTTGGCCCTTTGATCAACTCAGGCCATGTGCAATTGATTTGGAACAAAATTGAGGCTGGTGCAGTGGGTAGAACACGAGCATGGCAAGTAAAAAAGTTAAAAAAATTGAATTAGCAATTGCGCTTTTAGGCATGAATTAAGGCTCCATTTTCATCTGAACCCAATACATAAAAGGTTAGGAAGCTTCCAAAACCCTCAGAGCTCAGATTGATGGTGAAATTGCAGAAATAGCAACTTGAAAAAGGGAGAGAAAAGTGAGATTCGCTTTTGGAGTTTTGGCCATTATCAAGTGAAATTGAGCACACTAAAAGCTTCATTCAAGTGTTTGGAACGATTCTGGGTGGTTTGCTTGAAGGTTCAACCAAAGACAAGACTCAGTGGAGGTGCTCCACTAGGTAATCTTGAAATCACCATATCTCTCTATTTATGCTATGATTCTATGCCATTTTTGCATATTTGAGACATAGGAATCATGTAGACCATTAATAAGTAAAACGAACTGGCATTTGAGTTGATTTCTGTTTGGAGCACAAAACTTGTTGTTTGCATGTTGGCCTATTCTTGAGGTTTTAGAGTAAATGGATTGTGGATTTGAACTCTACATGAAATGTAGATGAATTCTGGACACTTTTGTTGGTTGATTTTGAGTTTTACAGTTTGTGCACATTTTCTATTTGTCTTCGATTTTCTTTGTGTGTTGCTCAAACATGAAAACCAAGGTTGGATTTGAGTTCCTCGTGATGAGAGGATGAATTTGGACTATTAGTTTTTCATTTTTGGTGGAGTTTTGATACCTGTGCATTTCTGGTTACTGTTCACGGTGGCTAGGCGGCCGGAGAAGATGACCGGAAGGGATCTCCGGCCACCCTCTGATTTCCATGGTTTTGTTGACTTCTCGTTGGAGAAGATAACCCACACACCACACGATTGGATTAATTTTGGTTTGGACGTTTGAGATTAAGACCCACGGTGTATCCCCTTTGACCACACGCACTCAATCACGTTTAAATCCTTCATTAATGCGCTGACACGTTTTTGTCCACTTGATTTGATTACTAGTTAATCAGTCAGTCTTGGTTGCATCCCACGCTAGTCATTATGTTGACTAGTTGCACTGGATAATGTTTGAACCCTAATTTTCTTTTGTGCGCCTTTGGCCTCAGCTGCTAGTGGCACCCCCCCTCTTGGCCCAATCTCATTTTCAACTGGATTTCTTTGCTATTTAAACCGCCTCTTTATTTATTTTATTTTTATTTTCATTTTATTTTTGTTTATTATCTGTTTGCATTTAAATCATTTTTAATTACTTCCAATTATCCAAACAAATCACAAAAATACTTTTTAGACACTTTGAGATGTCTTTTAATTTTGGAAAATTTTTATTTTATTTTTTGATTTATTTTTCAATTAAAATTGGATTTAAATATTGGAAGTGTATTAATTGATTTAAATTGTGACATTGTTTGATCTTTTATTTGTTTCTCTCATTTCTTTTGGGTCCAATGACTAAAATTAAATCCTCATATCCATGATGAGTTGATTAAATTTTGAGGACCATTTCGCCCCTGGTTGGTTGACTTTAGGGTTGAATTTGGTGGATTTTCTTTTGACCCTCGATTCTCCCATTTCAAAGTGGTACATCTTGAATATTATTTTCTTTTGATGGTGCTTTGAGGGGATATTGGCTTTGTGCTTTTGGCTTCTGTTTGCCAACTTGTTTAGCTTTCTTGTGCATTTTATTTGGTAATTTTTGACCCTTTTTCCTGATTTTGAGATGACTTGCAAGTCAAGTCATTTCCTAAGGTGGCTCATACAAGTGCATGACCTAGTTTGAATTGGAAATGACCTTTGTGGATCCATTCAACTCTCAACTCTTCTTGTTTTACAAATTAGACATGTTTTCAGGTCAAAATTATGTTCATTGCTTGTTGATTGATGCATTGCGTTGTAGGCTTTCCACTTGTGCTTTAAGTGTTGAATGTGTGTAAGACTTTGGTCTTTCTCCTTGCCTCTTCTTGCATTTATTTGTTGTGTTTGTGATGTTTATCTTGAGAACTCTCTTATTTCATCTTCTCTTCTGTCCTATGACTTTGGAATGTCTCTTAAGGTAGCTTGGTACCTTCCCCTTGCGTAACCGACTCCCGAACCTAGGACTTGGTTGCGATGACCTCGTCTTTTCCCGTTTTCGTCAGGTTTTTTTCGATCATTTCCTTTCCTTTCTTTGGGATAAATAACGATAGGTGGCGAATTTGTTAGTCATTGCCGGCCTCTGTTTTTTGCAGTAGCGACAATTACCAAGAGAATTGAAGAAGTGATTTGCAAAACCCTGATTATTCCAATTGAAAAAGTCAATTATAGTTTGACTTTTGGTCTAAATGGGTTTCCAAACCTTGAACCATGGTCCATAATGTTTCTATGACTTATTTAAGTTCCCCCAAGAAGTTTTAATGGTTCAAGAACCCCAGACCACCAACGATCGATCCTGAAGATATCAATTGTTCGGTTCGGCTATCTAGAAAGTCAACTCTTTGACTTTTAGGGTTTTGACCCCAAATTGAAGCAATCAAAGTTTCCAACATTATTTTATGCCTATATAGTGATTTTGGTGAACATTTATTCAAGAAATGATGGATAACTTGTGAATCAAGAAATTAGGGTTTATGAAAAACCCTAATTGCAAGCAAATTTAGATTGGTCATAACTCTCAAACCACACATTAAAATTGAATGGTCCAAAGATGGTTGGAACGCTCTTTAGAAGTACTAAAAATGTGTCATATGGGGTTGAGGTCCAAAAATGAAATGATTTGGATTTATGAGCTCATCAAGTTATGAAGGATTTCCACACTTAGAAAAATTCCATGTTTCTTGGCTTGTAAGTCAGCTTTTGCAATAATTTTCATGACGGTTTTTGACAGAGTTCCCTTTGGAATCTAAACTTTGGTCAAATATGAAAGTTGTAGGTCATATTTGGGGATATTCAAAAAGTACAAGGGAAATTTCTCAACCTTCGTGGTTAGGGAGAATCGAAGAGGATAAGTTAGGCGTTTTTCATGTCACAAAACCAAATCCAGCACTTACATTTTGATGCATAAACCATTCAAACCACTACTAATCACTTGCTTAAATCATTCCTTGATGCTTAGGGACTTAGTTGAGGAGATTAAATTGCATTGTCACGAGCCAAAATCAGATTTGGGTTGTTTTGAAATGCTTATTCTTGCAAGTAAAGGCAAGTGGCAAGGAGAGAGAAACATTATGCAAATTCTGCCACAACTCAGCTACCACATGAGCATCTCTCTTCCTTCACCTCATGTCAACTATTTACAGGATATTGATGATGATGAAACACATAGATAAGTGGCTCATGCTCAGAAAAGAGATCTCAAGATAGATTTGCTCATTTTTGCCTCCAAGAAGGGCAAACTTGGCAAATTTTCAAAATTTGCCCATGCCCCTCACCCTTTAGGCTTGCTTACAAATAAAGTACATTTCTCACATTAAAACTACACCAGAATCAACTAGAAACAAAGTTGAATCTCTCTCATTCCTCAAACCACAACCCTTTTGCAAGTAGTAGAAGTTTGTCCCTTTGTGAAGAAATTATGCTTCTGCACAAACTCTTCCAAAACTCTTTCCAATCATCAAACCACAAAGAAAATCACTCTAACAAATCGCATAACATGTTTTAGAGGTGTTAAAACCCTTACAACAATCAAAACCTGCTAGAATAGAAAGTGAACTCTCTTACCTTTGATTTTTGACTTTTCTGCACTTTCAAGGCTAACTCACTGCATAGACCATTTCCAATCCTTCCAACACTGCAAACACATTCCATATAAGTTGTTTGAACTATCCAAATCATTACCGAAGTTCTGAAACACCATTTCCTAGAGATTCAGTTTGAAACTCTTGGTGATTTCTTGCAAAAGGAAGCCATTTTGTCAAGGCAGTGTGGTGGAGGGAGTTTTGATCATTTGGAGCATATTGGAGCTATTTGGATCATCATCCATCAACTGGATTTCTTGCTTGGAGTTTTGACTTGAAAAATCTACAAGAGGTGAGCGTTACAACTTGCTACTTTTAAGATTATGCTATGTTTTGAGGTACACTGAGTTTGAACATGCTAGACATCATTTATAGGTCATGTTTGAACTTTTTTTTGGGCACAAACTTGTGTATTCATGATTGTCCACTTGTCTTGGCTTCTTGGCTTGCTTTTCATGTCATTTCCCCTTAGGCATATGTGATTGGTGCTTATATACATTATTTATAGGTCATATACGTTGTGTTTGATCACTTGGTTGATGCTAAGTTCGTTCATTTCTGACTGTCACATGGTTCTTGCATTAACTTGTCATTTTTGCCACTTAACATGCCATTTGTTGATTGAGCTTGTCTATTGATATGTAATGCTTGTAAGCCCTCTTTATATGTCACATAACATGTGTTTGAATCATTGCTTGCTGCTTAAAACATGTGTGTTGGACAATCACATTGCTTTTGCACATTACTTGCCATTTTTAATGATGTCTTCGAGTTTTTCTCATAGTGCATGATCTGACTAAACCACCATCACCATTGGATTCCTTGTGAAAAATACACAATTTGATTTTTTTCCACTCAATTTCATTATGTTTTGAGAAATTGATGGTCCTTATTACAAATCTTCCTAGCCTAGGTTCTTGCCTTGCCTTGCCTTGCTTTTGCCCTAGTGGCCCTAGTTTTGAACCTAGTTTTCAAATGTGCCTAACTTCTTTGATTTTTATCATTTTTATGCCACTCTTTTTTCATTTTGCTCCTTATTACGTCTAGTTTCTATGTGCCAGGAAATAATTCAAGAATTTATATTTTTGAAACACTTTGGTCCACTTGAATGACATGACCTTTTTTAGGGTTTTCTTTGGTTTTCATGAACTTTCTTGATATGATACTTGATTTTTTCCTGTAAGATTGATCTTGTGTGAATCATTGTTGAATGTCTAAATTGTTTAGATGTTTGAAAACACTTGGTTCTTTTCTTTACCATGATCTTATTTTCCTTTGTGAATGCATGAATGTGAAAAGTGTGCTTTGAATTTCCTTTTTGAACCATTACTTGCTTCTTGATGTTGTAACCTCATGAACATGATCTCTCACCCTCATATTACTTGTTTATGTGTCTTGTTAGAACCATAACATGTTTAGGTTTGTTCATTTCCTTGGTTGTTACCATGAATCTTGTTCATTTCTCCATTTGTGAAGTTTATATCCATGCTTGAACTGTTGTTAATTTTCTTACCTATCCATGATTGATTGTCATTAACATGTCTTGAATATGTTTAAATGTTGTTACACTTCTTCATTTGGATTTATATTCTACATATCAAGTCTACACATCATCAAGAGGTTCATATCTTACAAAGAGCAAGTGCTATTTGAGGTTGTTACCAAGAGAATTGAAGAAGTGATTTGCAAAACCCTGATTAGGATTCCAATTGAAAAAGTCAACTGTAGTTTGACTTTTGGTTTAAATGGGTTTCCAAACCTTGAACCATGGTCCATAATATTTTTATGACTTATTTAAGTCCCCCCAAGGAGTTTGAATGGTTCAAGAACCCCCGAGCACCAACGATCGATCCTGAAGATTTCAACTGTTCGGTTCAGCTATCTAGAAAGTCAACTCTTTGACTTTCAGGGTTTTGACCCCAAATTGAAGCAATCAAAGTTTCCAACATTATTTTATGCCTATATAGTGAGTTTGGTGAATATGTATTCAAGAAATGATGGATAAATTGTGAATCAAGAAATTAGGGTTTATGAAAAACCCTAATTGCAAGCTAATTTAGATTGGTCATAACTCTCAAACCACACATTAAAATTGAATGGTCCAAAGATGGTTGGAAAGCTCTTTAGAAGTACTAAAAAAGTGTCATGTGGGGTTGAGGTCCAAAAATGCTTTGATTTGGATTTATGAGCTCATCAATTTGTGAAGGATTTCCACACTTAGAAAAATTCCATGTTTCTTGGCTTGTAAGGCAGCTTTTGCAACAATTTTCATGACGGGTTTTGACAGAGTTCTCTTTGGAATCTGAACTTTGGTCAAACATGAAAGTTGTAGGTCATATTTGGGGATATTCAAAAAGTACAAGGGAATTTTCTCAACCTTCGTGGTTACGGAGTATCGAAGAGGACAACTTAGGCATTTTTCATGTCACAAAACCAAATCCAGCACTTGCATTTTGATGCATAAAAAATTCAAACCTCTTCTAATAACTTGCTTAAATCATTCCTTGATGATTAGGGACTTAGTTGAGGAGATTAAATTGAATTGTCACGAGCCAAAACCAGATTTGGGTTGTTTTGAAATGCTTATTCTTGCAAGTACAAGCAAGTGGCAAGGAGAGAGAAACTTTATGCAAATTCTGCCACAACTCAGCTACCACATGAGCATCTCTCTTCCTTCACCTCATGTCAACTATTTAAAGGCTAATGAGGATGATGAAACACATAGATAAGTGGCTCATGCTCAGAAAAGAGATCTCAAGATAGATTTGCTCATTTTTGCCTCCAAGAAGGGCAAACTTGGCAAATTTGAAAAATCTGCCCAGGCCCCTCCCCCTTCAGGCTTGCTTACAAATAAAGTACATTTCTCACATTAAAACCACACAAGAATAAACTAGAAACAAAGTTGAATCTCTCTCATTCCTCAAATCACAACCCTTTTGCAAGTAGTAGAAGCTTGACCCTTTGTGAAGAAATTTTGCTTTTGCATAAACTCTTCCAAAACACTTTCCAATCATCAAACCACCAAGAAAATCACTCTAACACATCACATAACATGTTTTAGAGGTGTTAAAACTCTTACAATAATCAAACCTTCTAGAATAGAAAGTGAACTCTTTTACCTTTGATTTTTGACTTTTCTGCACTTTCAAAGCTAGCATAATGCATAGACCATTTCCAATCCTTCCAACACTTCAAACATACTCCATATAAGTTTTTTGAACTATCCAAATCTTTACCAAAGTTCTGTAACACCATTTTCTAGAGATTCAGTTTAAAACTCTTAGTGATTTCTTGCAAAAGGAAGCAATTCTGTCAAGGCAGTGTGGTGGAGGGAGTTTTGATCATTTGAAGCATATTGGAGCTATTTGGATCATCATCCATCAACTAGATTTCTTTCTTGGAGTTTTGACTTGAAAAATCTACAAGATGAGAGAGTTACAACATGATACTTTTAATATTATGCTATGTTTTGAGGTACACTGAGTTTGAACATGCTAGACATCATTTATAGGTCATGTTTGAACTTTTTCTTGCGCACAAACTTGTATATTCATGACTGTCCACTTGTCTTGGCTTCTTGGCTTGCTTTTCATGTCATTTCCATATGCAACTTTATGTTTCTACTTAGGCATATGTGATTGGTGCTTATAGACATTATTTAAAGGTCATATACGTTGTGTTTTATCACTTGCTTGATGCTAAGTTCGTCCATTTCTGACTGTCACATGGTTCTTGCATAAACTTTTCATTTTTGCCCCTTAACATGCCATTTGTTGATTGAGCTTGTCTATTGATATGTAATGCTTGTAAGCACTCTCTATATTTCACATAAGATATGTTTGAATCATTGCTTGCTGCTTAAAATATGGGTATTGGACTGTCACATTGCTTTTGCACATAACTTGCCATTTTTAATGATGTATTCGAGTTTTCCACATAGTGCATGATCTGACCAAACCACCACCACCATTGGATTCCTTGTGAAAAATACACAATTTAATTTTTTTTCAACTCAATTTCATTATGTTTTGAGCAATTGATGGTCCTTATTACAAATATGCCTAGCCTAGGTTCTTGCCTTGCCTTGCCTTGCTTTTGCCCTAGTGGCCCTAGTTTTGAACCTAGTTTTCAAATGTGCATAACTCCTTTGATTTTTATCCTTTTAATGCCACTCTTTTTCATTTTGTTCCTTATTATGTCTAGTTTCAATGTGTGAGGAAAGAATTCAAGAATTGATAATTTTGAAACACTTTGGTCCACTTGAATGACATGGCCTTTTTTAGGGTTTTCTTCGGTTTTCATGAACTTTCTTGATATGATACTTGATTTTTTCCTGTAAGATTGATCTTGTGTGAATCATTGTTGAATGTATAAATTTTTTATATGTTTTTAAAACACTTGGCTCTTTGCTTTACCAAGATCGTAGTTTCCTTTGTGAATGCATGAACGTGAAAAGTGTGCTTTGAATTTCCTTTTTGAACCATTACTTGCTTCTTGATGTTGTAACCTCATGAACATGATTTCTCACCCTCATATTACTTGCTTATGTGTCTTGTTAGAACCATAACATGTTTATGTTTGTTCCTTTCCTTGGTTGTTACCATGAATCTTGTTCATTTCTCCATTTGTGAAGTTTATATCCATGCTTGAACTGTTGTTAATTTTCTTACCTATCCATTATTGATTGTCATCAACATGTCTCGAATATGTTTGAATGTTGTTACATTTCTTCATTTGGATTGATATTCTACATATCAAGTATACACATCATCAATGGGTTCATATCTTACCAAGAGAAAGTGCTATTTGAAGTTGTTACCAAGAGAATTGAAGAAGTGATGTGCAAAACCCTGATTAGGATTCCAATTGAAAAAGTCAACTGTAGTTTGACTTTTGGTCTAAATGGGTTTCCAAACCTTGAACCATGGTCCATAATGTTTCTATAACTTATTTAAGTACCCCCAAGAAGTTTGAATGGTTCAAGAACCCCAGAGCACCAACGACCGATCCTGAAAATTTCAACTGTTCTGTTCGTCTGTCTAGAAAGTCAACTCTTTGACTTTTAGGGTCTTGACCCCAAATTGAAGCAATCAAAGTTTCCAACATTATTTTATACCTATACAGTGAGTTTGGTGAATATTTATTCAAGAATTGATGGATAACTTGTAAATCAAGAAATTAGAGTTTATGAAAAACCCTAATTGCAAGCTAATTTAGATTGGTCATAACT
This sequence comes from Lathyrus sativus, assembly GCA_963859935.3. NCBI lineage: Eukaryota > Viridiplantae > Streptophyta > Magnoliopsida > Fabales > Fabaceae > Lathyrus > Lathyrus sativus. Next base: position 339,191,084 of record OZ012737.1, read on the forward strand.
CTCAAACCACACATTAAAATTGAATGGTCCAAAGATGGTTGGAAAGCTCTTTAGAAGTACTAAAAAAGTGTCATATGGGGTTGAGGTCCAGAAATACATAGATTTGAATTTATGAGCTCATCAAGTTGTGAAGGATTTCCACACTTAGAAAAATTCCATGTTTCTTGGCTTGTAAGTCAGCTTTTGCAACAATTTTCATGACGGTTTTTGATAGAGTTCCATTTGGAATATGAACTTTGGTCAAACATGAAGGTTTTAGGTCATATTTTGGGATATTAAAAAAGTACAAGGGAATTTTCTCAACCTTCGTGGTTAGGGAGAATCGAAGAGGACAAGTTAGGCATTTTTCATGTCACAAAACCAAATTCAGCACTTGCATTTTGATGCATAAACCATTCAAACCTCTTCTAATCACTTACTTAAATAATTCGTTGATGCTTTTGGGACTTTGTTGAGGAGATTAAATTGCATCTTCGCGAGACAAAACCAGATTTGGGTTGTTTTGAAATGTTTATTCTTGCAAGTACAAGCAAGTGGCAAGGATAGAGAAACTTTATGCAAATTCTGCCACAACTCAGCTAGCACATCAGCTTCTCTCTTCCTTCACCTCATGTCAACTATTTGCAGGCTACTTATGATGATGAAACACATAGATAAGTGGCTCATGCTTAGAAAAGAGATCTCAAGATAGATTTGCTCATTTTTTCCTGCAAGAAGGGCAAACTTGGCAAATTTGCAAAATTTGCCCATGCCCCTCACCCTTCAGGCTTGCTTACAAATAAAGTACATTTCTCACATTTAAACCACACCAGAATCAACTAGAAACAAAGTTGAATCTCTCTCATTCCTCAAATCACAACCCTTTTGCAAGTAGTAGAAGCTTGCCCCTTTGTGAAGAAATTCTACTTCTGCATAAACTCTTCCAAAACTCTTTCCAATCATCAAACCACCAAGAAAATCACTCTAACACATCACATAACATGTTTTAGAACCCTTATATCAATCAAAACCTGCTAGAACATAAAGTGAACTCTCTTACCTTTGATTTTTGACTTTTCTGCACTTTAAAAGCTAACTCATTGCATAGACCATTTCCAATCCTTCGAACACTTCAAACACACTCCATATAAGTTGTGTGAACTATCCAAATAATTACCAAAGTTCTGTAACACCATTTCCTAGAGATTCAGTTTGAAACTCTTGGTGATTTCTTGCAAAAGGAAGCCATTCTGTCAAGGCAGTGTGGTGGAGGGAGTTTTGATCATTTGGAGCATATTGGAGCTATTTGGATCATCATCCATCAACTAGATTTCTTGCTTGGAGTTTTGACTTGAAAAATCTACAAGAGATGAGCGTTCCAACTTGCTACTTTTAAGATTATGCTATGTTTTGAGGTACACTGAGTTTGAACATGCTAGACATCATTTATAGGTCATGTTTGAACTTTTTCTTGCGCACAAACTTGTGTATTCATGACTGTCCACTTGTCTTGGCTTCTAGGCTTGCTTTTCATTTCATTTCCATATGCAACTTTATGTTTCTACTTAGGAATATGTGATTGGTGCTTATAGACATTATTTATAGGTCATATAGTTGTGTTTTATCACTTGGTTTATGCTAAGTTCGTCCATTTATGACTGTCACATGGTTCTTGCATAAACTTGTCATTTTTGCCACTTAACATGCCATTTGTTGATTGAGCTTGTCTATTGATATGTGATGCTTGTAAGCACTCTCTATATGTCACATAAGATGTGTTTGAATCCTTGATTGCTGCTTAAAACATGTGTATTGGACTGTCACATTGCTTTTGCATATAACTTGCCATTTTTAATGATGTCTTCGAGTTTTCCACATAGTGCATGATCTGACCAAACCACCACCACCATTGGATTCCTTGTGAAAAATACACAATTTGATTTTTTTCCACTCAATTTCATTAAGTTTTGAGCAATTGATGGTCCTTATTACAAATCTGCCTAGCCTAGGTTCTTGCCTTGCCTTGCCTTGCTTTTGCCCTAGTGGCCCTAGTTTGAACCTAGTTTTCAAATGTGCATAAGTTCTTTGACTTTTATCATTTTTATGCCAATATTTTTTCATTTTTCTCCTTATTATGTCTAGTTTCAATGTGTGAGGAAAGAATTCAAGAATTTATATTTTGGAAACACTTTGGTCCACTTGAATGACATGGCCTTGTTTAGGGTTTTCTATGGTTTTCATGAACTTTCTTGATATGATACTTGATTTTTTCCTGTAAGATTGATCTTGTGTGAATCATTGTTGAATGTATAAATTGTTTATATGTTTGAAAACACTTGGCTCTTTGATTTACCATGATCTTATTTTCCTTTGTGAATGCATGAATGTGAAAAGTGTGCTTTGAATTTCCTTTTTGAACCATTACTTGTTTCTTGATGTTGTAACCTCATGAACATGATCTGTCACCCTCATATTACTTGTTCATGTGTCTTGTTAGAACCATTACATGTTTAGTTTTGTTCCTTTCCTTGGTTGTTCCCATGAATCTTGTTCATTTCTCCATTTGTGAAGTTTATATCCATGCTTGAACTGTTGTTAATTTTCTTACCTATCCATGATTGATTGTCATCAACATGTCTTGAATATGTTTGAATGTTATTACAGTTCTTCATTTGGATTGATATTCTACATATCAAGTCTACACATCATCAAGGGGTTCATATCTTACCAAGAGCAAGTGCTATTTGAAGTTGTTACCAAGAGAATTGAAGAAGTGATGTGCAAAACCCTGATTAGGATTCCAATTGAAAAAGTCAACTGTAGTTTGACTTTTGGTCTAAATGGGTTTCTAAACCTTGAACCATGATCCATAATGTTTCTATGACTTATTTAAGTCCCCCAAGAAGTTTGAATGGTTCAAGAATCCCAGAGCACCAACGATCGATCCTGAGGAGTTCAACTGTTCTGTTCGTCTGTCTAGAAAGTCAACTCTTTGACTTTTAGGGTTTTGACCCCAAATTGAAGCAATCAAAGTTTCCTACAGTATTTTATGCCTAGCTAGTGAGTTTGGTGAATATTTAATCAAGAATTGATGGATAACTTGTGAATCAAGAAAGTAGGGTTTATGAAAAACCCTAATTGCAAGCTAATTTAGATTGGTCATAACTCTCAAAGCACACATTAAAATTGAATGGTCCAAAGATGGTTGGAAAGCTCTTGAGAAGTACTAAAAAAAGTGTCATATGTTAGAACACAGATTGGTTCTTAATAATATCTCTTGGTTTTGATGATAACTGTTAGGAAATTTTATATTTAAGAATTATATACTCTAAAATTTGCTTGTGAGTTTTACTGTAGATTGAAATGAAATTAACTCTCTAAAAGCAAATTTGAATTGTATACAAGAAGTTATCTTGACTCTGAAGCGCCAGATGCATTCATTAGAAGATTCTGATTGCTGTTTACAGAAGATCATGAGCGTAGTCTCCAGAAGGCTCTGAAGCAAGAAGCTCCAGAAGATTCTGAAGCTAGTCAGAAGCATCTGAAGCAAAGAAGAATATTGTATGAAGAGTTTCTCAAAGCATAATTTCTACAGAAGTTTCTGAAAGTACTAAAGTTGCCAAGTACTGAAGTTCTGTGACAAATATGCTCTGATGCTCAACACGCTGAAAGCACACATGCTGCAAAAGACTCTGATACAGCAAAGTTCTGAACATCATTAGAAGACTCTGACTCAATCAGATTCTGAAGAACTTGCTGAAAACTGAAGAAGAAATATTCAAAGATTATATCCGTTGGAGTAAATCAAACGTCTCTTTCCTCATTTGTGCTAGACACAAGAACACAGACAAAAAGGATTTTTCTGTGCTATCTACTTCTAGGAAAGGTCACTTGATGTGAAGACAAAAAGGCTCAGACCTTTTTGGGACTCTCTTCTCAACGTTCAGCTTCCTTGGATCAGCTGCCTATAAAAGGAAGACTCCACCAAATTCTTCAGTTACACAATTTGCTGAAAAGAAATCATATTATTCAAAGCTCTCATTCTTTCATATTCTTCTTAGAATTTCTTGTACTTAAACTTAAGAGAAAAATCACTGTTGTGATAAAAGCTTTTTAGAAGCATTAATACTCTTGTATTTGATTTACATTGATTGTAAAGGTTTTCCTTAAGAGGATTCAGTTGGAATCAGTAGCTCTTGAGAAGACTAAGAACAGTTGTTCTTAGGTGTTACTATTGTAATCTGTTTGATTAAATAGTGGATTAAGTCCTTGTTGAGAAAGGCAAATCACTCTAGGAAGGGTGGACTGGAGTAGTTGATTTCAACGAACCAGGATAAAAATAATTGTGTTATTATTTTTTAAGTCTTAATCTTTCATACTTATTCAACCCCCCTTCTAAGTATTATCTCACCTTCAGTTGGCATCAGAGCTCTGGTTTTGTGTGTGCTACCACTTAACAGTGTCAGTAAAGATCCAGAGAGAAATACTTTGATATATATTTATTTGTTACAATGGCTGATAATTCAATATCCAATATTAACAATAAATATGAAGAAAGGGACAGGATCAGCACCAAACCCCTATGTTTGATGGGGAGAAATTTGACTACTGGAAAGACAGAATTGAGAGTTTTTTCCTAGGATATGATGCTGATCTATGGGATCTAGTCATAGATGGATATGTCCATCCCACAGATGGGAATGGCAAGAAGATTGACAGAAAATCTATGACAGATGCTCAGAAGAAAGATCTTAGAAATCATCACAAAGCCAGGACTATATTATTGAATGCAATTTCACATACTGAGTATGAAAAAATTACAAACAGGGAAACTGCTTTTGATATGTTTGAATCCCTAAAAATGACTCATGAGGGAAATTCTCAAGTTAAGGAGACAAAAGCTCTGGCTCTGATCCAGAAGTATGAGGCCTTCAAAATGGAAGACTCTGAATCTGTTGAAGCCATGTTCTCCAGATTTCAGATACTCACAGCTGGGCTGAAAGTTCTGGACAAAGGATACTCTACATCAGATCACGTAAAGAAAATCATCAGAAGTCTGCCTACTAGATGGAGACCAATGGTGACTGCCTTGAAGATGGCTAAAGATCTGAACAAGATCTGTCTAGAAGAACTCATTAGCTCACTAAGGAGCCATGAGATTGAGCTTGAGGAAGATGAACCTCAGAAGAAAGAAAAAGGTAAATCTGTTGCCTTAAAATCTAACAAAACTGCTAAAGCTTTGCTGGTTATTCAAGAAAGCTCTGAAGAATCTTCTTCTGAAGAAGAAGATGAAGTATCCATGCTGTCCAGAAGGATCAACAGACTCTGGAAGCACAAGGGAAAGAAGTTCAACAACTTCAGAAGATCTGATAATAGAAAGGAATCTTCTGGGCACAGAAGATCTGGCAAGAAAGAAGTTGTGTGCTATGAGTGCAAAGAACCTGGGACTACAAGAATGATTGCCCCAAACTTCAGAAAGAAAAACCCAAGAAGAAGTTTAACAAAAAGAAGAAGGTTCTGATGGCAACATGGGATGACTCAGATGAATCTGAATCATCTTCTGAATCAGAAGAAGAATGTGCTAATGTTGCACTGATGGCCAGCACAGAGGATCAAGAGGAAGGTACCTCAGGATATGAATCAGATTCTGAATCTGATGATGACGCAGAAGAGGTAATGGCTAAACTTACCAAAGAAGAACTTATAAAAGTTTTAACAGAAGTTCTTAAAAGTTATAACAATATCAAACTCAAATACAAGAAGCTGAAAAGCAATCTTGAATCTGAGATTGATCTTCTAAAGACAGAACTTGTTGAGTAAAAAGAAATTAATCTGAAAATCAAAAATGACTTTGAAATAACTCAACAAGAATCTGAATCTGAGACTAAGTCATGTGAAAACATTTTAGAAAAATATGACTCTAGCTTTCAGAGATTTCTTACTAAGAGCATAGACAGAAGCAAGATGGCTTATATGATCTATGGTGTTAGTGGAAACAACAGAAGAGGTATTGGATATGAATCTTCATCTGGAAGAAATCCAAAACCTGTTGACAAACTTTTCATCAAGAAGACACCTTTGTATTCTCAATTTAAATTTGGTCACTTAAATGACATTAAACACACAAGCTCTGAGAAGAATACTTATGTGTTTAAACCCAAGGCAAGTCAGAATAAACATTATGTTCAAAAACAGAAGTTTAGACAAACCTATAAACCAACTAACCCCAAAGGACCCAAGAAGATCTGGGTACCTAAAAACAAAATAATTCATGTTGCAGATGTTCTTAGCAGCAAGGTCAGGACGCCAATCATGGTACCTGGACTCTGGATGCTCACGACACATGACAGGAGAAAAGTCTATGTTCCAAAGCCTGGAACTTAGATCTGGAGGTGACGTGAAGTTTGGAGGGAACCAGAAGGGCAAGATCATTGGATCTGGCACTATTGGAAATGGTAAACTTCCCTCTATTACTAATGTTTTACTTGTTGAAGGGTTAAAGCATAACTTATTGTCCATAAGTCAATTAAGTGACAATGGTTATGATATTACCTTTAATCAAAAATGTTGTAAAGCTATTAGTCAAAAGGATGGCTCTATCCTATTTAGTGGTAAGAGGAAAAACAACATTTATAAAATAAATCTTTCAGAACTTAAAGTTCAAAATGTTAAATGCCTCTTGTCTGTTAATGAAGAGCAATGGGTCTGGCACAGAAGATTGGGCCATATTAATATGAGACGTATATCTCAGATTAATAAACATAATCTTGTCAGAGGACTCCCTAATCTGAAGTTCACTTCAGATGCTCTTTGTGAAGCATGCCAAAAAGGGAAGTTTTCAAAAACATCTTTCAAATCAAAAAATGTTGTTTCTACTTCTAAACCACTAGAATTACTTCATATTGATCTATTTGGACCAGTGAAAACTGCATCTATCAGAGGCAAGAAGTATGGATTAGTCATTGTTGATGACTTTAGTAGATGGACATGGGTAAAGTTCTTAAAACACAAGGATGAGTCACATTCTGTGTTCTTTGACTTCTGCAAGCAAGTCCAGAATGAAAAGAATTTCAAAATTATAAAAGTCAGAAGTGATCATGGTGGTGAATTTGAAAATAAATATTTTGAAAAATATTTTTCTGAAAATGGCATTGCTCATGATTTTTCCTGTCCTAGAACTCCACAACAGAATGGGGTTGTAGAGAGGAAAAACAGAACTTTGCAAGAAATGGCCAGAACCATGATCAATGAGACAAATCTGGCAAAACATTTTTGGGCAGGAGTAATCAACACAGCCTGTTACATTTAGAACAGAGTGTCTGTTAGACCTCTTCTGAAGAAGACTCCTTATGAACTGTGGAAGAACAAAAAGCCCAACATTTCTTATTTTCATCCTTTTGGATGTATTTGCTATATGTTAAACACTAAGGAAAATCTGAGCAAGTTTGATTCCAAAGCACAGAAGTGTTTCATGCTTGGATATTCTGAACGCTCTAAAGGCTACAGAGTATACAACACTGAGACACAGATTGTGGAACAATCCATTCATGTCAGATTTGATGATAAGCTTGGCTCTGAAAAGCCAAAGCAGTTTGATAACTCTGCAGATAGGGAAGTAGTCTTTATTGACTCTAAAGTTCCAGAAGCAGACAAAATTCAAGTGAAGGAACCAGAAGCAACTCCAGATGCTACTCCTTTAACTTCTCAGATGAATAATCTAAACATTTCTGAAGAGTCAACTATTAGAGGATCATCATCCATAATTAAAGCTTTTCATCCAGAGGATGTCATTATTGGAAAGAAGGATGATCCCATCAAAACAAGATCCTTTATAAGATCATCTGAAGCATCACTATTTGGACTAGTGTCAGAAATTGAACCATCTTCTGTAGATGAAGCTCTGCAAGACAATGATTGGATTATTGCCATGCAAGAAGAGCTAAATCAATTCAGCAGAAATGATGTATGGGATCTAGTTCAGAGACCTCAAGGATTCAATATAATTGGTACAAAATGGGTCTTCAGAAATAAGCTAAATGAGAAAGGAGAAGTTGAGAGGAACAAGGCAAGGCTGGTTGCTCAAGGGTACAGTCAGCAAGAAGGTATTGATTACATTGAGACATATGCTCCAGTGGCAAGGTTAGAATCTATACACCTTCTTATTTCCTTTACTGCACAAAATAACATCACTCTGTATCAGATGGATGTTAAAAGTGCCTTTCTTAATGGTATTATAGAAGAAGAAGTTTATGTCCACCAACCTCCTGGTTTTGAAAATGAAAAATTTCCAGATCATGTTTTCAAATTAAAGAAATCTCTATATGGTTTAAAACAAGCTCCCAGAGCTTGGTATGAGAGATTGAGCAATTTTCTTCTGGAGAAGAATTTCATCAGAGGCAAAGTGGATACAACACTCTTTTGTAAAACAATTAAGAAAGATCTTCTAATTTGCCAAATTTATGTAGATGATATTATTTTTGGATCAACAAATATTATGCTTGGAAAGGAGTTTGCTACATGTATGCAGGAAGAATTTGAAATGAGCGTGATGGGAGAACTCAGATTCTTTCTAAGAATCCAAGTTAATCAAACTCCAGAGTGCACCTACATACATCAGACAAAATATGTTAGAGAACTTCTGAAGAAATTCAACATGTCTGACAGCAAGCTGGCAAAGACTCCAATGCATCCTACTAGCTCACTTGGCAAGGAAGAGGTAAGTAAGAAAGTAGACCAGAAGCTCTACAGAGGTATGATTGGCTCTCTTCTTTATCTTACTGCTTCTAGACCTGACATATTGTTCAGTGTTTGCCTGTGTGCTAGATTCCAATCAGATCCTAGAGAATCACACTTGACAACTGTCAAGAGGATTCTAAGGTATCTGAAAGGTACTTCTAATGTGGGTTTGTGTTACAGAAAATCTGATGATTTCAAATTAGTTGAATTCTGTGATGCTGACTACGCTGGAGACAGAGTGGAAAGAAAAAGTACTTCTGGAAGTTGTCAATTTCTAGGAAGAAATCTAATCTCCTGGTACAGCAAGAAGCAACCCACAATTGCACTTTCAACCACAAAGGCTGAATACATTGCTGCTGCTGGATGTAGCACGCAGATGCTCTGGATGAAGAGTCAACTAGAAGATTATCAAATTTTTGAAAGTAACATTTCTATCTTTTGTGATAATACTTCTGCTATATGTTTGTCCAAGAATCCCATTTTACATTCTAAGGCAAAACATATAGAAATTAAGCATCATTTCATCAGAGACTATGTTCAGAAGGGAATCATAAATTTAGCCTTTGTTGATACAGATCATCAATGGGCAGATATTTTTACAAAACCCCTTGTTGAAGATAGATTCAAATTTATTCTGAAAAATATTGGTATGGATTTTTGTCCAGAATGATATTTATCAGAAGCAAATTTTTACAGATGCAAAAATGCTTAATGCTCTGAAGTATTTCTTCTGATTGTTTATTTTATTCTGATCAATATTTCTTTTGTGAATCTCTGAACTAACAATCTTTAGAAGATCTGAACGTTGGCTAACGTTTCATTTCTTAAGAGAATTCAGAACACATGCAAGTAAACACGTGTCACACCAAATTTGAAGAGGTGGCGTGTACATAACTGAAGAGACGTTTGAGGTGAAGTTTGAATAGTGAGAATCTTGATTTTTCCCCCCAAATTGTCAGAAGCAATTAATGTTTTGAAATGATTACTATTCTCTTCATTTAATGCTTGTTAAAACGTGCAATTTCTGACTGTTGATATGCCTAAGTGTTTTAGTATAAATACTTGACTTGTATTCACTTTCACACTTTTCACATTCTCAGAAATTACATGCGTTTTCATCTCCTCTTTTCTCTGCATAAAAACCCTATACCTAAGCGTTTGACAAAGCATTCTTCAATGGCAACTTCATCTTCAACTGCTGCTCAATTCCAATCTTCTATGGCTGCTGTAACTTCAGAAAACATGGGTGTTGCTCCATATTCTCCTCCCAAAAGAACTCTTCTAACTCCTGTTGATAAATTGGAAGTTCTATGTGAATCTATGGTAGAGTTTGACTCCCTTGCAGAAAATGGGTTTGAGTTTCATTCCATCATTGGAGCTCAAGGATGGGTTAAATATTTTGATAGGCTCTTTGGACCAGTTTACCCTCTCCTTGTGAAAGAATTCTGGATTCATGCATCAGTTTACCCCAAGTTCATCTTATCTTCTGTGCTGGGAAAAGAAATTATTATCACAGAAGATCTGATAAGAAAATTAATAGGATATGAAGAAACAGATGGTGTTTCCCACTTGCCAGCTGGGCGTGTGGACATGGATGAGGTATATGAAGAAGTAATGACTGCTGGTCAAGCTTCTAACAAATTCAAGGATCTGAAGCCTGACTACAAGATCTGGGCCAAGATCTTCATGGGATGCATCCACCATAGGAAGTCAACAAATTCTCCAGACTATGTCAATAATGAACAGCTGTATTTCATGTATTGCCTTAGTCAGAGCACCAAGGTAGATCTTCCATACATTCTATTTATGCATCTGTGGAACCATGTCAATGCATCTAGAGAATATGTGAAAGAGAAAGGACAGAAGATCAGAACTTGGATCCCCTTTGGAAGGTTGATCTCAGATCTTCTTACTGAAAATGGTTTGGTAACTGCTCTGTACGCTGCTGGAGTTACAGAGGAATTAGAATTTATAATGGGAAAGCCTCTGAATGCTAAAAGTCTTCTGAGACTCAAAATTGTTGATGAACTCACAACAGCTCCTAAGAAGCTGAATGTGTCAGAATTGAATAAGAGGGTTCCTGTAGATGACTTTCCTTTATTCTTTGCTGAAGAACCCAGACATATAGTGGTCATGTATATTGATGAATGCAAGAAGGAAGGAAAACCTGTTCCTGCTAATGTGATTCAGCTAGCTAGACAACCACTACCAGATGCAAGAGAAGAAGAAGCTCAACTCCAGAGGAAAAGGACTCAGCCTGTAAAAGAATCTGAACCTGCTCAGAAGAAGGTCAAGATTGCTGAGAAGCCAAAGAAGTTCTTGAAGAGAAAAGAATCTGAAGAAGCTGCTTCTGTACCTACCAAGAGGATCAAAATAAAAGGTACTAAATCTTCTGTATCTTCTGCAAAACTTGTTATTAATGATTCTAATGTTAAGTCTGTACCAAAACCACCTTCTACACAAACCACTTCTGTAACTTCTCCCAGCTCCATATCACCACAAAAACAATCACCTATTCCAACTCAAACTACAACACAAACAATTCCAACACCAACAGTTTCTATACCAAAATCCTCTCAACCTAAAATCCATATCAAACAGTTTGTTCCAAGAACACAACTCTCAGAATAACAACCATCAGAACATCTTCCACAACAATCTGTTCAACAACAATCATCTGAACAACCAGAGAAACAACAACAAGAATCTCAACCAGAAAAAGCCTCTGATAATCCACCATCAAATAATCCACCTACTGAACCCATTTCACCTGTTACTTCTGAACCTACAAAAGTAACTTCTGCTCCAGTTTCATCAGAACCAATAACTATTCCTTCTGATTCACCCATCTCAAAACAACCATCCAAACCTTCTGAAATTCCTTCAGAACCTACCAATACTTCTGAACCTCACATCCCTGAGACAGAAGTTCTTGATGTCACACCTTTAAAAACGGTGTTTCAGGTATCTTCTACCTCTTGTACACCAACCACATCCTCTAACTCCTCAGAATCAGAAATTCACCCAGATTTTCTAATCTCTCCATCTGAAAAATACTCTGAGATAAACCAACCTGAAACTACCATACCTTCAAAAACTCCCATTCCAGATCCTATTCCTCCACTTACACCATCATCTGAGATATTAATCCCCAATTCCAATCCAACATCTTCTATATCTTGTGCCCAAGTTTCTTCTCTATTTCATAATCTGTCTTATGGTTTCAAACTGAAAGATTTTTATGACAGAGTTGAACCTTCTGAACCCATCAACCCTCTGAAACCAAAATCCACAATGATCCTTCCATCTGTGATTCTTGATTACTTAAAATCTATGACAGATGTAGAACCTTTAGCAACCATATCACACTCTGCAAAATCTGATAAAGCTGTTGTTTCAGCTCTGCAAATTGCATCTGATAACACTGTTGCATCTGTTGAACCACCAAAATCTGCTTTCAAACCCTACTCAAATGCACCTTTTGATGTAGTTACCCCTCACAGAAGAGCAAAACCTCATTTGCTTAATGCTTTAGTCAGATCTAAAGAAAAAGCTCCTGAGATACCCTTCATTCCATATTATCCTCCTCCTCTGATTTCCATCCAAAAATCACTTTTTCCACCAACTCCCCAACCTAAACCTATAAATCTGGTAACCTTGTTACGACCAAAGCCCAGACTTAATGTTGATCATTTATTTCAAACATTTTTGCAAGAAATACAGATGTATTTAGGTACTGTTCAGAAGAAATGCTCAGCAACAATGGATGCCAAAGAATCTGACATCATCTGGGATGGATTCATCAATAGATTCAACACTGTAGCTTCAAATATGAAAAACGTCTGTTCTGATGATGCAAAGCTCAGAGTTGCTGAGGCTGCAAAGACTCTATTCTGGACTCTCAACAAATCTGAACCTCTGCTTCGTTTAGATGCTCCTCCACCATCAACAGAATCTACTGATAATGCATTGGCTATGTCTCTAGTAGACCCTTCTTCCAATTCCATTGCTCCAGGATCTACAGAACCTCATCTTAATTCTTCATCTGAGATAAAGAATGAACACTCAGATTTTGAAGTTAAGATTGCTGCTCTGGAAGCTGGACAGTCAGAGATAAAATCTTGGATGGCTAAGCAGGATAAGAAGTCTGAGGATATGACAGAATGGACGTCAAAGCAAGATGAAAAGAATGAAACTATGACTAAGTGGATGTCCAAGCAAGAGCAATCATCCTCTGAGATTACAGATCTATTGAAGATGCTTTTGTCCAAACACTCTTAGATTTTTTTTCATTCTAATGTTTTTGCATCTGTTGTTTGCATCTGTACCTTATTGCTATATCTTCTGATGTTTGCCTATGTACTCTTGATCTGATCTTTTGAATGAATCAAAGTTTTCTCCATTATATTATCTGGATTACTATTTCCTTTTATTTGTCCTTTTAAAGTTTTTAACTTTTTGCTTATGCCAAAAAAGGGGGAGAAAATATAGATCTGAACTGTTTAATATAACTTCACCAGAATGAAACTTCAGACATATCTATTCTATCTAACATTTAATCTGACTATTTCAGAACATTTGATAAGTACATTCTATAAAAGAAACTCTGAGTCTCTCAGATCATTTGTCTTTTATCAAACTCTGAATCTTAAATCTGCAAGACATTCTGACCTTCAAATGTTATAAGAACAAACAAGATCTAACTCTGAAGATTACTCAAGACAAAAGGGAAGTTTCTATTCCTTATTCATATTTAACTCAGGGGGAGATTCATCATCTCAGGGGGAGTTATAATTCTAATATGTTCAGTTAAACAAAATTTCTGATACTTTTTGTCATCATCAAAAAGGGGGAGATTGTTAGAACACAGATTGGTTCTTAATAATATCTCTTGGTTTTGATGATAACTGTTAGGAAATTTTATATTTAAGAATTATATACTCTAAAATTTGCTTGTGAGTTTTACTGCAGATTGAAATGAAATTAACTCTCTAGAAGCAAATTTGAATTGTATACAAGAAGTTATCTTGACTCTGAAGCGCCAGATGCATTCATTAGAAGATTCTGATTGCTGTTTACAGAAGATCCTGAGTGTAGTCTCCAGAAGGATCTGAAGCAAGAAGCTCCAGAAGATTCTGAAGCTAGTCAGAAGCATCTGAAGCAAAGAAGAATATTGTATGAAGAGTTTCTCAAAGCATAATTTCTACAGAAGTTTCTGAAAGTACTAAAGCTGCCAAGTACTGAAGTTCTGTGACAAATATGCTCTGATGATCAACACGCTGAAAGCACACATGCTGCAGAAGACTCTGATACAACAAAGTTCTGAACATCATTAGAAGACTCTGACTCAATCAGATTCTGAAGAACTTGCTGAAAATTGAAGAAGAAATATTCAAAGATTATATCCGTTGGAGTAAATCAAACGTCTCTTTCCTCATTTGTGCTAGACACAAGAACACAGACAAAAAGGATTTTTCTGTGCTATCTACTTCTAGGAAAGGTCACTTGATGTGAAGACAAAAAGGCTCAGACCTTTTTGGGACTCTCTTCTCAATGCTCAGCTTCCTTAGATCAGCTGCCTATAAAAGGAAGACTCCACCAAATTCTTCAGTTACACAATTTGCTGAAAAGAAATCATATTATTCAAAACTCTCATTATTTCATATTCTTCTTAGAATTTCTTGTACTTAAACTTAAGAGAAAAATCACTGTTGTGATAAAAGCTTTTTAGAAGCATTAATACTCTTGTATTTGATTTACATTGATTGTAAAGGTTTTCCTTAAGAGGATTCAGTTGGAATCAGTAGCTCTTGAGAAGACTAAGACCAGTTGTTCTTAGGTGTTACTATTGTAATCTGTTTGATTAAATAGTGGATTAAGTCCTTGTTGAGAAAGGCAAATCACTCTAGGAAGGGTGAACTAGAGTAGTTGATTTCAACGAACCAGGATAAAAATAATTGCGTTATTATTTTTTAAGTCTTAATCTTTCATACTTATTCAACCCCACTTCTAAGTATTATCTCACCTTCATCATATGGGGTTGAGGTCCAAAAATGCATAGATTTGAATTGATGTGCTCATCAAGTTGTGAAGGATTTCCACACTTAGAAAAATTCCATGTTTCTTGGCTTGTAAGGCAGCTTTTGCAACAATTTTCATGACGGTTTTTGACATAGTTCCCTTTGGAATCTGAATTTTGACCTGACATAAAAGTTGTAGTTCCTATTTGGGGATATTCAAAAAGTAAAAGGGCATTTTCTCAACCTTCGTGGTTAGGGAGAATCGAAGAGGACAAGTTAGGCATTTTTCATGTTACAAAACCAAGTTCAGCACTTACATTTTGATGCATAAACCATTCAAACATCTTCTAATCACTTGCTTAAATCATTCCTTGATGCTTAGGGAATTTGTTGAGGAGATTAAATTGCATCGTCACGAGACAAAACCAGATTTGGTTTGTTTTGAAATGTTTATTATTGCAAGTACAAGCAAGTGGCAAGGAGAGAGAAACTTTATACAAATTCTGCCACAACTCAGCTACCACATGAGCATCTCTGTTCCTTCACCTCATGTCAACTATTTACAGGCTACTGATGATGATGAAACACATAGATAAGTGGCTCATCCTCAGAAAAGAGATCTCAAGATAGATTTGCTCATTTTTTCCTGCACGATGGGCAAACTTGGCAAATTTGCAAAATTTGCCCATGCCCCTCACCCTTCAGGCTTGCATACAAATAAAGTACATTTCTCACATTAAAACCACACCAAAATCAACTAGAAACAAAGTTGAATCTCTCTCATTCCTCAAATTACAACCCTTTTGCAAGTAGTAGAAACTTGCCCCTTTGTGAAGAAATTCTACTTCTGCATAAACTCTTCCAAAACTCTTTCCAATCATCAAACCACCAAGAAAATCACTGTAACACATCACATAACATGTTTTAGAACCCTTACATCAATCAAAACCTGCTAGAACAGAAAGTGAACTCTCTTACTTTTGATTTTTGACTTTTCTGCACTTTAAAAGCTAACTCACTACATAGACCATTTCCAATCCTTCCAACACTTCAAACACACTCCATATAAGTTATTTGAACTATCCAAATCATTACCAAAGTTCTGTAACACCATTTCCTAGAGATTCAGTTTGAAACTCTTGGTGATTTCTTGCAAAAGGAAGCCATTATGTCAAGGCAGTGTGGTGGAGGGAGTTTTGATCATTTGGAGCATATTGGAGCTATTTGGATCATCATCCATCAACTGGATTTCTTGCTTGGAGTTTTGACTTGAAAAATCTACAAGAGATGAGCGTTCCAACTTGCTACTTTTAAGATTATGCTATGTTTTGAGGTACACTGAGTTTCAACATGCTAGACATCATTTATAGGTCATGTTTGAACTTTTTCTTGCGCACAAACTTGTGTATTCATGACTGTCCACTTGTGTTGGCTTCTAGGCTTGCTTTTCATGTCATTTCCATATGCAACTTTATGTTTCTACTTAGGCATATGTGATTGGTGCTTATAGACATTATTTATAGGTCATATACGTTGTGTTTTATCACTTGGTTTATGCTAAGTTCGTCCATTTATGACTGTCACATGGTTCTTGCATAAACTTGTCATTTTTGCCACTTAACATGCCATTTGTTGATTGAGCTTGTCTATTGATATGTGATGCTTGTAAGCACTCTCTATATGTCACATAAGATGTGTTTGAATCATTGATTGCTGCTTAAAACATGTGTATTGGACTGTCACATTGCTTTTGCATATAACTTGCCATTTTTAATGATGTCTTCGAGTTTTCCACATAGTGCATGATCTGACCAAACCACCACCACCATTGGATTCCTTGTGAAAAATACACAATTTGATTTTTTTCGAATCAATTTCATTAAGTTTTGAGCAATTGATGGTCCTTATTACAAATCTGCCTAGCCTAGGTTCTTGCCTTGCCTTGCCTTGCTTTTGCCCTAGTGGCCCTAGTTTTGAACCTAGTTTTCAAATGTGCATAAGTTCTTTGACTTTTATCATTTTTTTTCCAATCTTTTTTCATTTTTCTCCTTATTATGTCTAGTTTCAATGTGTGAGGAAAGAATTCAAGAATTTATATTTTTGAAACACTTTGGTCCACTTGAATGACATGGCCTTGTTTAGGGTTTTCTTAGGTTTTCATGAACTTTCTTGATATGATACTTGATTTTTTCCTGTAAGCTTGATCTTGTGTGAATCATTGTTGAATGTATAAATTGTTTATATGTTTTAAAACACTTGGCTCTTTGATTTGACATGATCTTATTTTCCTTTGTGAATGCATGAATGTGAAAAGTGTGCTTTGAATTTGCTTTTTGAACCATTACTTGCTTCTTGATGTTGTAACCTCATGAACATGATCTCTCACCCTCATATTACTTGTTCATGTGTATTGTTAGAACCATTACATGTTTAGGTTTGTTCCTTTCCTTGGTTGTTCCCATGAATCTTGTTCATTTCTCCATTCGTGAAGTTTATATCCATGCTTGAACTGTTGTTAATTTTCTTACCTATCCATGATTGATTGTCATCAACATGTCTTGAATATGTTTGAATGTTATTACATTTCTTCATTTGGATTGATATTCTACATATCAAGTCTACACATCATCAAGGGGTTCATATCTTACCAAGAGCAAGTGCTATTTGAAGTTGTTACCAAGAGAATTGAAGAAGTGATGTGCAAAACCCTGATTAGGATTCCAATTTAAAAAGTCAACTGTAGTTTGACTTTTGGTCTAAATGGGTTTCCAAACCTTGAACCATGGTCCATAATGTTTCTATGACTTATTTAAGTCCCCCAAGAAGTTTGAATGGTTCAAGAACCCCAGAGCACCAACGATCGATCCTGAGGAGTTCAACTGTTCGGTTCGTCTGTCTAGAAAGTCAACTCTTTGACTTTTAGGGTTTTGACCCCAAATTGAAGCAATCAAAGTTTCCTACAGTATTTTATGCCTATGTAGTGAGTTTGGTGAATATTTAATCAAGAATTGATGGATAACTTATGAATCAAGAAATTAGGGTTTATGAAAAACCCTAATTGCAAGCTAATTTAGATTGGTCATAACTCTCAAACCTCACATTAAAATTGAATGGTCCAAAGATGATTGGAAAGCTCTTGAGAAGTAATAAAAAAAGTGTCATATGGGGTTGAGGTCCAAAAATGCATAGATTTGAATTGATGTGCTCATCAAGTTGTGAAGGATTTCCACACTTAGAAAAATTCCATGTTTCTTGGCTTGTAAGGCAGCTTTTGAAACAATTTTCATGACGGTTTTTGACATAGTTCCCTTTGGAATCTGAATTTTGGCCTGACATAAAAGTTGTAGTTCATATTTGGGGATATTCAAAAAGTACAAGGGCATTTTGTAACACCCTTCTAAACCCCACGGATAATATATGAATAATCAGAGTAAATTTCCATGCATTTACAAAAGGGCATTACACATAACTTTCAAAATATCAAAACCACCTGTCATGCTCATTACTATTTCAATATAAAATTATGCTTTACAAAACTTCACTTTGCATGTAGCAGCTGATTCAATTATACCACAATTTTCATAAAAGAAACATTTGTTTTTATCACATAAAACAACATCACTTAGGCACTAAGGCCAACATCATAATATTCCAATGGATATAAACACGTTTATAGAGTACATAATGTATATCTTAAACACAACCCAAGCGATCCCAATGTTACATGACCAGAGCATGACTCAACCCAACATAATTAAATCACTAAACGGCTACACCAAAAGCGACCTCGTAACTACGAGCAATACTACTCCTTGATACCTGCACGATGTCATGTAGGACATCATTCCAGCAGAAGGGTGAGAAATATTATCATAATAACATTGCATATAATTATATATACACAAATACACAAACACAAAATACATATATTCCACATTTTCTCACCACAATTCATTATAACTCATCATGTACAATACAACATATATATAATCAAATATGGATAATCACCAAGCATATTCATCATGCACGTATCCATAAATCTCAACATTCCACATGAACATACACATATTATGTTTACTCAGTAATTCACAATTACACATTCACAATTCTCAAATCAACAATTCATGTTCATAAGCATACTTTCATACAATGATCACATATTCACAACTCTCAATTACACAAGTAATGCACATACGTGTATTCCACCATTCTCACCATACTTCATCATAACTCATCATATACTTCACAAAACATATATATATATATATATATATATATATATATATATATATATATATATATATATATATATATATATATATATATATATATATACATATATATATATATATACATATATATATATATATATATATATATATATATATATATATATATATATATATATATATATATATATATATATATATATATATATATATATATATATATATATATATATATATATATATATATATATATATATATATATATATATATATATATATATATAGGCAAATATGGACAATCATCAAACATATCCATAGTTCACAATTACACAAGTCATGTACATACACCTATGCATAACTTCATACATTAATCATATATTCATTCCATGAGACTCAATGCAACTCATGTCATGTGGCACCAACAATTGTTATCATTTTTCGGTTTTTACACTTAAACCGGGTCCACCCTTCTAGACCGATAACAACAAAAACCCGTTCCCTAAGCTTTCAAACCCGCCCTTCTAGGTTTGGGACAAGCCACTAGTCTCCACGAAACTAGTAAACATTGCCTCTTGACTAAATGATGCATATGCAATCAACAACAAAATGCACTTAAGACCGATCACACGTCTTAATCCCATGCATTCACATAATTCCTCCCTTCAAGAATTAAACAAGATTGCACATACAACATATCATATAATCAAGTATTCATACTTTTCATCAACATATTTGTCAAAGAATGCACGCATATCTTACAATATGCTCCCATGCATTAATTCACAATAATCGGATACAACAACTATGCATTCATAATTCAACCTCATTACCTTTTCAAACAATGCACACATATTCACAATATGTTCTCATGCATTCACAATATCACATACAATCAATATGCATTTACACTTCAATATCATTACCACATTTATCAAGCAATGCACACATATTCACAATATGTTCTCATGTATTCTTCACATACAAACAATATGCATATATTTATCAAAAGACTATATTTCATAATCGATTCTACCATCTAGGATTCACGCCATACGGCTACCCACAGCATATCATATCACAACATGCACAAGCTATACGTTATATAACAAAAATATTCTGCACAATAACACATCAATCACACACATTCGCGACGGTAAAAATCAACACAACAATATGTTTTCAATTTTCTGCTATAATTTAACTGGGTACAGGCCTCAAAGCCATTTTTTCTAGAAAGACAATCTCGTTAACTTACCAACGCTTTGAACGGGGGTCAAAACTGACTTACGGTTCAAGAGTTATGAATTTTCGAAGTTTTCCGAAAAACCAGAATTTTGCCTAAACACGGCTACGGGATTTTTCATTTTCGCCCGAAAATCCGACCGATTCAATTCTTTTTTTCAAAACAAACACATACTCATACTCACCTAACATATAGCAGTGAATTAGAACCATTAAACACGATTTCTACGACGTCCGATTTTCACTCAAATCTCAAACCCTCAATTATCCAAAAATGTCAAAACTCACAAACTCAACCAAATTCAATCAAACGAATTCCAATAATCACGGCTAAACATTACCCGACTAAACTATACAATTTATTTTGAATTCTAACCGTTCAAAACTCGATTCTATCGATTTAACTCATTTGCCCTAGAAATAGAAAATAGAGAAAACTACCAACAAATCCAACACAACTCATACATAATCATACACATTGATCAAATAATAATGTTTCTCACCCTTACCTTGATTGGATTGAAGCTTGAAGTTGATTCTTGATGATTTCTCCAAGTTTCCCTCTTCTCTTCTCTTTTCTCCTCTTTCTCTATTCTTTCTCTCCTTTTCTTTCTTTCTTTCTCTTATGTTTCTATCTCTTTTCTTTTCTCTCCAATTTCCCATATATATCCTTCTATTTTCTTTCCATCATAATTCTTCTCTCAAAAATACCTATCAATTCATTTCTCACAAAATATCTCATCTTATCATTAATTAGAGAATATCTAATAAATCCACATTATTCTACCAAGTAGAATAAATTAATTAAATCCATTAACTCATTTAAATAAATCCAATAATTTATTTAAATCAGATAAATCACATAAACCAATTAATTAGCACAATTAACCACTTATTGAAAAATTGGGTTGTTACACATTTTCTCAACCTTCGTGGTTAGGGAGAATCGAAGAGGACAAGTTAGGCATTTTTCATGTCACAAAACCAAGTTCAGCACTTGCATTTTGATGCATAAACCATTCAAACATCTTCTAATAACTTGCTTAAATCATTCCTTGATGCTTAGGACTTTGTTGAGGAGATTAAATTGCATCGTCATGAGACAAAACCAGATTTGGGTTGTTTTGAAATGTTTATTCTTGCAAGTACAAGCAAGTGGCAAGGAGAGAGAAACTTTATGCAAATTCTGCCACAACTCAGCTACCACATGAGCATCTCTCTTCCTTCACCTCATGTCAACTATTTACAGGCTACTGATGATGATGAAACACATAGATAAGTGGCTCATCCTCAGAAAAGAGATCTCAAGATAGATTTGCTCATTTTTTCCTGCAAGAAGGGCAAACTTGGCAAATTTGCAAAATTTGCCCATGCCCCTCACCCTTCAGGCTTGCTTACAAATAAAGTACATTTCTCACATTAAAACCACACCAGAATCAACTAGAAACAAAGTTGAATCTCTCTCATTCCTCAAATCACAACCCTTTTGCAAGTAGTAGAAGCTTGCCCCTTTGTGAAGAAATTCTGCTTCTCCATAAACTCTTCCAAAACTCTTTCCAATCATCAAACCACCAAGAAAATCACTCTAACACATCACATGACATGTTTTAGAACCCTTACATCAATCAAAACCTGCTAGAACAGAAAGTGAACTCTCTTACCTTTGATTTTTGACTTTTCTCCACTTTAAAAGCTAACTCACTGCATATACCATTTCCAATCCTTCCAACACTTCAAACACACTCCATATAAGTTGTTTGAACTATCCAAATCATTACCAAAGTTCTGTAACACCATTTCCTAGAGATTCAGTTTGAAACTCTTGGTGATTTCTTGCAAAAGGAAGCCATTATGTCAAGGCAGAGTGGTGGAGGGAGTTTTGATCATTTGGAGCATATTGGAGCTATTTGGACCATCATCCATCAACTGGATTTCTTGCTTGGAGTTTTGACTTGAAAAATCTACAAGAGTTGAGCGCTCCAACTTGCTACTTTTAAGATTATGCTATGTTTTGAGGTACACTGAGTTTGAACATGCTAGACATCATTTATAGGTCATGAGTTGCATGAGTTGCATTTTGAAAATTACCAACAGCTATGAGTTCAAATACATGTAAATGGCATGGCACACACAACATATACATCATAAAAGAAGTGTAGGACCCTTAAGGCTCAAGGATGAACTAGTAAAAATGGAATTGGCACATGAATTGCAAATAATGATACGAAAGTGGAGGCAAACTGTCAGGGCAGCATGTTGGCAGATGAAAAAAATATCAGTTTGTACACATGGTCTATGAATCCTAATCATGTTAATGATGATGTTCTCAAGTCAAACAAATCAATTCAACAATGCTCAGATAAAGGAAAGGAGTAGAATGCAATATCCACATCAAAGCACAACTATTATGACAAGTAACATTTGGAGAAAAGTGCAAATTTGAAAGCTAGATCAAGGAGGGAGCATAATCTGTTTGGATAGGCTTCATACACAAGCTCAAACCATGATACTAAGTGTGTCTATGCTTCAAAGTTAACCACAAATAACCTAGAAATGAAATTCACCTATCAACTGCTCACTTAGCACACAAAATGCATAATTTGAAACCAAATAAGATTGGAACAGCTTGGGTTCAAAGGATACCACATACAACTCTCAAATATGATAGAAAAAGAGCCTAGCACTTAAGGTGATCATGGAATGCACATAACAAGAAAATGGATACCAAGTTGCATTTTGTACCAAACATAGAGGCAGGCTGTCATGACAAAGAAACATAGCATACACAGAGCTGTTGATCCATCACACACCGATCCTAAATATTATTAGAGGTCTAACTATGAATGAGTTACCCTAAAATAAATCAAGCCAAAAAAAGTGAAGTGTGTGCAGTTGGTTTTTAAAACTGTTTGACAGCAGATGGTACAAACATGATCTAGCTATGAAAGTGATCTCATGTTGACAAACACAACACACACATATCATAAATGTAGGAAAGGATGAGTTACAACTCAGAAAATAAGCATATTGTAAGCAAGCAAGAACTTGGCATATTCATGGCAAATTTAGTGTGAAAGTGCAATTGTGAATGAAATTGAGAAAGCAGACAAGAACAGATCAAATAAACAATGTGTTCACATCAAAATCATGAGGGTGGATGAGTTTCAACTCAAAAATAAGCATAGGATAGTTGGAATGAAAATTGGCATGTTGTGGTAGGAAGTGTGAAAAACTGTCTTGGCAAGTTGATGTGGCAGCAGGTGCATTTTTTAGGCAATGAGTTTTATGTTGAAACAAACAATATACACATACCATAATGATGCTAACAAATGGGAACATGCTCAAGAAATAGATGAAAACCTTACCAAACAGAAAATGACATTTTGAAGCTCATGACATATAAAGACAACAACTTAAATATGCAGCAAGCAAATTCATGATAGTTGGGAAGTTTTGATAGCACACACAAGTTTCAAATAAGTAGAGCAATGAATCCATGCACATAGATAAAGTAGAATGCAGTTGAAACAGAATATGGTATGTGTTTGGCATTATGAAATCTTGAAAAATGCAAGTGAAGCATGACAAAACAGTTTGAACAAGTAAGGAGATTTTGAACTTACAAGCACCTCATACAATCTCAAAACATAATGACAAATGAGTCTACTACTTAAAAACAAACACCAATTGCTCCAAACCAGAATTGGTATACCTATCCAATTTTGATAGCAAAACCAACAAGATCTCATGACAGGCCCTAATGGCTAAGTCTCATGCTTCTCAACATTCAACCAATTCAAACAGGCAAGCAAGATCACATAAACATTGACCAATGATTTAGAACATTTGAGATACAATCATAGCAAGCACAAACAGTCCCATACACAACTCATGGTAGTGATGGAGCTAAATGACACAAAATGACACAAATGTGAAAACAAGTGCCACAATAGATTCACGCATGATCTAGGGCAAGGGGATCTCATGGAATAACTTACAAGTCAATCAAATTTTACTAGTGAACCAAGGCTAAAGTATCTAAGGCAAGCATACCACATTTCAAAGTTGGATTCCTAAAACTACCACATAGCCCAAAACTTCAAAAACAAGTTATTCATGATATTAAAGCTCAACATGGTAACATAACAACAACATATCATTCACAAATGATATACCCTAACAAGAGTTACTATCACAACCATAAAACATGAGTTCTTGACAAAGAACTAAAATGGGGCAGCAAGACTACATTTCCACCAAAACACTTCAAAATGATAACACATGATAATGTATGATCAATAAGGATTTTGAATATCACATACCTCTTGTATACAAGTCTTGAGCAAGCTAAGAAGCTGAGAAACCCAGAGATCCTCTTCTTTGGCAAGGATTTAAAGCTTGCTTCCTCTTGAAGCAATAAACCACTTTTCAAGACAGTTAGAGTTATATACCTCCCAACTGGTTTTTGTGAGTTTGGAAAGTTGAGATATGATATATATGAGGTGTTGGGAGTGTTAGAATGGTGGGAAGTGCCTCAAGTGAAGATTTGGCTTTCAAAGTGCAAGAAAGTTAAACTACTAAGGTGTGAAGGTTGACTTTTGGGAAAATGAGGTTTTTGAGTGGTTTGAATGCACAGACACCTTCTACACAATGTTTATGGATTGTGTAAATGGTTTTGGATGACTTAGAAATGGTAGAACTGAGCTTGAGCAGAGTTTTGCTCAAGACAGCTTTTTAGTGAAAAATGGAAGTTTTGAAAATTGAGATTCTTGAGGAAATGAAAGAGAATTGAGAGCTATTGTTTCTCTGGGTTTTGAAGATTACTCTGGTGTATCTAACATCAATAAAGAGGCCTCTATTTATAGTGAAAACAAGAGTGAGGGCAACTTAGTATTTTACCACTTTGGAGGGAGTTTCATGAGGTTCTTTGAAAAATCTTGCCAAGATCTTCTCCTATCAGTTCCATGGTTCAAAGAAGATCATAAAAATCAAGTGGAGATAGACATGAAGTGACTGAGGTGAGCTTAGAGTGTAGGGTGAGCAGCTGCACAGTCCTTGGGGTGGAAAGTTTCTCTTTCCTCTTACACATTTGAATATTTTAATATACAATGCTTGCAACTTGCCTCTCTCTTCAAATCTCTCATTTCTCTGCATTTTCCTTCCTCCACACATCTAAATATCATATTGAATCATGATCCAAGGGTTGAGGATATCTCAAGTTGTGAAATCTAAATTTTGAGAAGTGTTGGATTGTGGTTTCAAGTGTTGACAGCCCTAACTTCCATAGTCCATAACTTTCTGCTCACAAATGCTATTGAGGAGTTCTACCATAATTTAGAAAGCCTTCAAGTATCTCTATAACTTTCATGTTTTGGAGATTTCTAAATTCTAGATGAAACTAGGTTGAAAAACCCTTCCAAGTTGCTGAAAAAACCACTTAAAAAGGCTAAATAACTTAGAATTTTTCTAAGTTATTTCCCTTCTTAAAATGAATCTTGTCATAACTCCAAATCTATGCATTTTTTGATCATGGACCACTTTGAGTATTTTGTAGGATTTTCCAAGAGCTTTCCAATGAGCTTTGAACCACTTCAATTGGATGTGTGGTTGAGGAGTTATGGTCTTGCCCCTTTCGAAACCCTAATTCCCGATTTTTGTAATTACTTCTTAACCCTTGATCCAATGGTTATGAAATTTTATTGGGAGGTGTAATATGACATAAGGAACATTTTTGATTCACATCTTGAAGTCAAATTCCTTATTGTTGAAGAGTTGACTTTTCAGTCAACCGTCCGATCAATCGGTGACTACCGAGTCGATCGTTGGTGATCCGGGTGTTCTGAGGACTTGAAACTCTTTGGATGAACTTTAATAAGCCATTGGAGCTTAATGAACCAAAATTCCACCATTGAAACACTCTTTAAACCAAAAGTCAAACTATAGTTGACTTTTCCTAATCGAAAACCCTAATCGGGTATCTTGAATTGCGTTGTTCTCAATTCCCGGGTGACCACCTCAAATTGGATTCATACTTGACCCAATGTAGTATCCTTTATCTTGTTTATGGTTGAATCAATCCAAAACATTGATTTATCAAACCATCGAAGCCTCGATTTTGATGGTACGGAACCCAAACTCATCTGCATCTTGACAAAGATAAACTTGAAATGGGTTAAGGTTAGTTAATCAAATGAATATGATCTTAAAATGAAGATGAGGATCTAAGGGATTAAAATTTAGGGTGCAACAGATGCCCCTATTTAAATATCTTCACTAGATAGTAATGAGAGATGACAATCCTCATGGAATCGCAGTGAAAGGTATTTAAATATAGCAAACCAGAAATTTTGTCCCTTAGATCCGATGGTATGCAAAAGGACGAATGCAAATATGCCATGAATCTAAATGATGTTTTATGATGCTTGAATGCAAGACAGATGCAAACACACGAGCAAAGATAAAAGAACGGCAAAACGACGAGGACCCAACACACTGGGGAAAGATTCCAAGTGAAGTAAGCAAGGTAGTTCAAACATGACTAACGATGCTTGTTCAAGAAAATCTTTCACGCAGGGGACACAAATTCCTCCAGGGAAGACACATCTTCATTGGGGAAAGGAGATACGAATCTCACTGGGGATAACCAGATGAGGAAGCCCACCGGGGAAGATGACAATTCTTCACTGGGGAAATGAAAGAAAAGAAATTTAAACCACACTGGGGAAGGGACCCACTGGGGAGAACTTTGCTGGAGAACAAATCCACTAGGGAAGTAAAGCTTTACCGGGGAAAAGACGGAACAAAGACACGAATCTCATTGGGGATGACCAGATGAGAAAATTTCCTATAACAAAGAGTTCAAATGGGATCTTCAGGAAAAGGTTAGAAATAAGACCGGACGTGCCGGGGAAACTAGTATCCACTAGTCCTCTGAGACTCGACTGGAAAAGCAAAAAGCTTCAACTGGGGAGACTGGTGACGAACAGAATAATGAATAGCTTCAAACAATGCTAGTTTCCACTAGACTTACTGGGGAGGATGGTGATGACCAATCCAAAGTTCGGTTTCCAAAAAGTGCTAAATACCATTAGACTTCTTGGGGATATGGTGACAACCAAGTCGAAGTTCAAAATTCAATTGGGAGTTCCAATTAATATGGATAAAACACAGGACTTCGGCTAGGGAAGTGGGTAACAACCGACTTTCGGTACTAATAACGATTAGTTTTCAAGCAATGTCAATAACTACTGGGCTTAGAGGGGACTGTTGATAACCAAATCAGGATGTACCAATATCAATTGATAATGGATAATGCTAGTAACTACTAGACTTAACTGGAGAAATTGGTAACGACCGAGTCCAAGGAGACCAATGACCATTGGATTTTCAAAGAGTTTGGTAGCGACCAAACCAAAGTGATGATAACAATCTGATTTAAGCGGTACCAATAATCATTGGACTTAGGCTAACTGGTGACAACCAAATCCAGGTACACCAATAACAACTGGTTCCGGATACTGCTAGTAAACACTAGAATTTCCAAACGATGCTAGTGACCACTAGAC
This sequence comes from Lathyrus sativus, assembly GCA_963859935.3. Taxonomy (NCBI): domain Eukaryota; kingdom Viridiplantae; phylum Streptophyta; class Magnoliopsida; order Fabales; family Fabaceae; genus Lathyrus; species Lathyrus sativus. The sequence continues at coordinate 339,218,855 of OZ012737.1, forward strand.
TTAGAAAGATTGGTAATAACTGAATCAAAAGGCACCAATGACAATTGGATCTGAAGGTAATACTAGTAACTACTAGGTTTAGGAAGATTGGTAATAACCGAATCAAGAGGTACCAATAACAATTGGATCTGAGGCGATGCCAATAATTATTGGACTTTTTAGGGAATTTTGGTGACGACCAACTCAAGCGCCAATGACCACTGGTTTTTAAAAGCAATAATAGTAACCACTACATTTTAGCAAAGATTGGTGACAACCGAATCAAAAGGATTCCAATAACGATTGGTTGGCTTTACAACAGAATCAGTGACAACTGGGTTTGGAAAATTGTTGGTGACGACCAAATCTGCAAACAGGAAGCAAAAATATATCCCTCAATACCTTAGGAACACAAACTAATACCCTCAATACATTAGGATACTGCAGAGACACAACCCTCAACACATTAGGATTGGACGAAGACCCTCAACACCTTAGGATCCAAAACAAATACCCTCAAAACAATAGGATATAGAACACTTTATGGAAATGCAACCACTTTAGCTTCTGGGAAATTCTGAACTCGGGATCCAAAGTATCTATCTCCAAAGGTACACAACCTGTGCTTGGGATAGCTGTAACACCCATTTTAATTATTTAGTCATTTTATTATTATTTTAAATATTTTATGTTGGTGTGCCCTTAGGTGGGGTGTGTTGGTATATGATTGGTGAGTACCCTTGATATGTAAGGATCATTGGTGGCGTGGAGATAATAATATAATAGATAATAGTAATATTGGTGGTATTATTATTATTATTATTATTATTATTATTATGATTATTATCATTAGTATGAATATTATTATTGGTGGGTGTCCCTGATATGGGAGAATTATTGGTGGTGAATTGGTGTAGATATAATAATATAATAACTAATGGTAATATTGGTGGTGCTTTGGTGTGAATATGATAATATAATGAATAATAGTAATATTGGTGGGGTATTACTATTATTATTATATTTATTATATTTATTATTATTATATTATTCTTATTAATATTATTATTATTATAGGTGTGATAATAATATTATTATTATTATTATAATTATTGTTGGTTGTATTACTATTATTATTATTATGTTGAATATTACTATAATATTATAATAGTATTATATTATATTATTATTATTATTATTATTATTATTATAATGATTATTATAATTATTATATTAGAATTATTATTGGGAATATTAGTGGTTGGAATAAGTAAAATAAGAGGTGGAAGGGTTATTGGGAAGTTAGAATGGAAATATGAAAAGTCATGATAGAAACCGTGAGGAAGGAAATATGAAGGGGTAGCAAGGAGATATTAGAAAAGTTGGAATAGAGAGAAAAGGGATTACCATAGATCGTGGGAAATTGGTGTGATAATATTATTATTATTATTATTATGTTATTTTTATTAGTTATTATTATTATTGGGATAGGAAATAAAAAGGAAAATAGAATATGAAGGGGTGGGGGAAGTATTAGAGAAAATAACACGATAGAAAGATGGAAGAGAGAAAGAGCGATAGAAAGAGGGAAGAGGAAAGAACGAGAGAAGTGAGAAGAACGAAGGAAAAAGGGAACGAAGAACGGAAAGAAAAGAGGAGGCCAAAAGACCAAATCCAAGAAGAATTTCATCGATCAACCGATTAACAAGGTAAGGGGGGAGAAACTTGATTGGGAATGGTATATACATGTATAGGGTAGTGGGGATTCCTTAACCTGTAGGAATGTATCGTTGATGAAGTTTTATATTGACATGCTATTGATTGTTGAGTTATGTTGATGTTGATGGATTGAAATATGTTGATTGTTGGTGAATTGTTGTTTTTGGTTAATTTGGCGTATAGGTTGGGTTTACGGTTTTAGGGAAGTTCTGTGTGACCTTTTTGATGTGTCGATAGATTGTTTAAGTGATGACTTTGGAATAATATGTATATGATGATGTACGGATGTTTGATGTTGCCATTGTTGATTGACTGTTGGTGTTGGTTTGGTTTGAGTAAGGTTCAGAGTAACTCTAAAGTGCCGGTAGTGTGCCGTAATGTTGATCTGGAGTAGAATTATAGGAAGATTGATAAGCCTAATATGCATTGGTCGTAATACAGATAGTATAGGAAGTGGATGTTATAGAATAGGCTTGAATCGGAGAAGAGTGAGAATTCTGAACTGTGAGAACTTGAGAAGTCGCAGGCAACTCGCTAGCACTTCGCTTAGCGAGAAGGCAGCGAGCGTTCGCTAGGTGCTCGCCTAGCGAGTGAGGTAGCGAGTGAGTCCAGTAGGTTCTGTTTGCCTAGCGAGGGTGTAGCGAGCGTAGCAGAATGTGGTTTTTCTATGCTGTTATGCTGTGTGCGCTAAGAGTGTAGTGCCCTTGGACTTTGTTGATTATAGGGGAGATGATTGAGTGGTATAGAGTGAGTACTCGGTGATAGTATGTGATTTCTGTTACTAATTATTTAAATGGATAATTAGTTGGTGTATGAATCATGCAGAGCATGGTGTAGTGATCAGTAGGATCGTGTATTCCCGAGTGGTGGGACGTGTTTATATCTTGGTGATAAAGTATGAACTTGTTTACTTGGTGATGGTACTCGTTTTCCTTGATATTGTTGGTGAACAATTAGTTAATGTATATATATGTAGTGATCAGTAGGATCATGCGTTCCCGAGTGTTGGGATGTGGTTATATCTGGTGTTATAGTATGAAGTTGTTTACTATCTGATTGATCTATACAGTGTTGGTGTATGTTATATCTGTACATATATGCATTGATGTATGATGATATGATCAGGAGGATCGTGTGCACTTTGAGTGCCTAATTATGATAGTTATGCATTGGTGTGTGCATATCATGGTGTTTTGGTGGGATGAATCATGTCTCAGGAGGAGCGTACGTGATTCATCCGTACTCCTTTGTGGAGAATGGTGAGGGATAGATCATGTCTCAGGAGGAGCGTAAGTGATCTATCCAGGTTCGATTGAATGAACCAATGAGTCGGTACCGCATGCATGGTGTTGTGTTGCATAATTGCATTATAATATGTTATATTGTAATTTGAACAGTAGGTTTGTTATATGGTGTTGTTGGGGTGAATAGTTGATGTGTTGGTGTGTTTTACTGCCTTATTTACATGTATTACATTACCATTATATTTTGATCATGATTTCTCACCCCTTTGCTGTTGTTGTGTCTGTGCTTCTCCGGAAGTACAGATAATCCAGGTACTTAGATAGCTTGGATGGTGGTGTGCCAGTCGAGTCTAGGATGCTCTGATACGTAGCACGGGACTTGGGTGTTTTGTTGTGTCTATGTTGAACTTATTTCTTTTTCCTGTGTCGTATCATGAATTTGATGTATTTTAATTTATGAAACAAATTCCGCTGTATTATTTTGAAAAGAATGAATAAAGTATTTTTATAAAATTTGGAGATGTGATATCCCACTTTTTGGTGAAAACTCTGATTATTATTTTAATATTCATATTTTATTTAATTTGGGAAAGTGGGGTGTTACAATTGGTATCAGAGCAGGTCGGTCCGTCCGGCCAATGTTGTCTAGTGTTATTGTTTCCTGGTATGCGACATGTGTGTAAAAACACTGTCGATACATGTTGTTGGTTAACTTCATTGGTAGAAGTGGAATGATTCCAGTGGGGGAGAAGTTGTATTTCTCCGAAAAGCTACAGTGTGGTGGCTTAGTGTGTTGAGGAGTGATATCATAGTTTGGTAAAGATGGTTTGTACCCCATCATGATTTCGGCTGTCTATTAACAAATTGAGGAACTGATCACCCTTAATCTCTTGTTAATAGTGGACAGGATTGTGTTGGATGGGATAGACGTATCTTGCAAGCTTGGGTGGCGTGAGCAGTGAATAGTCTTGAGTTAAGCTAAGTGCTTAAGGGATTATTTTGAGGAATCGGCGCAAGACGGTGTCGAGGTGTTTATTTGGACGGAAACTTTGAATGAGAAGGAAAGTGAAAAATTGGGAGTTGTCAGCTATTTGTGATTGTCCGGAGTTTTCCTATAGAGATAAGTGATTTACTACCGGGAATGTGAAGTGGAGCTTACAATCGAGTTAGTTTTGGAACTAGTCCGATATTGGTGACTTCGTATTGTGTTGCGTTGGGATTGGAAGAGTTGAAGAGTCAACTTGAAGATCTGCTGGAAGAGAGGTTCTTTTGTTTAAGTGTGTTACCGTAAGGTGCACCAATTTTGTTGGTTAGACAGACAGAAGGTTTTGGGAAGTTTTGGGTGAACTATAAATAAGTGAACAAGGTGACTATCAAGGATCGGTATTCTCTTCTAAGAGTTAAGGATTTGATGGAACAATTGATCGAGGAATGTGAGTTCCTTGGTCGTATGACCTCGAGTAGAGTTATTGTGGTTGTGGTATCAAAGATCGATGGTTGTATCGCAACGGGAGGCCCCAAGACCTGCTGTTGAGATTAGAAGTAATCGGGCTTTAAAATATTCAAAAGATTGAAAGTGTGTTGGATGACCTCCTAAGTATAAAATTGTTGTTGTACGTCGAATTCCAAGATCGCAGCTTTTTACGGAATCGAAATCGGACACTCGGAAGTCAGGTGACGATCGAAAATAAGATTTTGGACTGTCATGTTCGCCAGGTCCTCGCCTAGCGAGTACGCTAGCGAATGGCTCCTCGTTCGCCACGGTGTTCGCCCAGCGAAGACGTCATGGGCAGGCAAAAGTGGTTTTCGTATTTTTGCCGTAACGGGAGAACCGTAAATCGGAATGACGCGTGGTTCGAAGCGTTGGAAAGCTATTGAAATTATCTATGAGATGGTGAAGTACTGACATGGAATTAATCTATTTATTGATGAAGTGTGTTCGAATGTTGTGGTAAGGACGAGCGGTACGGTACGTGTTCCCGCCATAACTCACAACTTGTATGTCCATTTGGCATGGGATCTTCTCTAATTATTTATATAAGGCGATGGTTGTGTTAATAAATGATATTTTGAGGTATTCGAAGAGTATAGAGGATTATGTTGAGCATAAGGAACTAGAGTTATCAGTGTTGGAAAAAGAGCGGTGATATACTTCCGTAAGGAAAGTTCTGCCGAATCCGATAGAACTAATTGTGGTGTTTGTGATGCTTGTTGATATAATTAGGGGATTTACTAAAGACAACTTCAGCAAGTTTCAATTATGCAAAAGGCAACTTGGAGTATATAAGAGAAATCATCCGACCAGTGATTTAGAGTTGGTTACTATTGTTGTTGTACCAGAATCGGAGGCTTCGAAAGTTCAGACTGAGATCGGAGATGTTTGGTGAT